>JAHLJT010009436.1:49086612-49406243 GCA_031308135.1 Acheta domesticus
AATTACTGTCAGAATATTCGTAGTAAGTGGATCGGAATGTCGATAAAATCGCTAATACCGTTAAAAAACAGAAAATTAATTTGCCTCTTTGTTTATTATTTCATCTCTCATGCAGTATTCTGGTTAATAAAGAGTTTATCGTGAATACATATGCAACGTTAACTTGTAGCATTGAAATAAACATTTGCCACGCGGGAAAGTAATCTGCAAAATCAAATTAATTAATTTGAATACAAAAGATTCGCAAAAGCGAAAGTGATTGTATTTTTTCATTTCTTTCTGCAAGCGATTTTTTCTAATTTTCAATACCACTAATGGATAGAAAATCTTTTACGAGATTCTGAGGAAAAAGGTAGCGTTTTGGGGCGGGTAAACACCATTTAAATAATGTTCACTGGAGTATCATGCATCATCGTTATTAAAGGCGTAATCATTATTTATTATTATTATTTAATATCATGAAATCTAATTTACAGGACCGGCCTCGACCCTAACCAGGTACATTCACACAGACACCCCTGGTCGTTGCTAAACCTTTAGAGGGAAAAGGGACAAAATATATCATTGTATGTCATCACAAACGTTTCCTTTTCCTCCAAAGAAAACGGCGAGAGAGGTATAAACAAGCAACTGAAATTCTGAAGAAATATTATTCGAGCGTTGAAATATTCTCCTACACTGAATTTGGCAGCAGAATTTACTAGGACGTTATTCTGGGAAAGCTGCTACTGTTGGCAAGAGACTATGTGAACTTGACAGAGGACTATTGGAGCAAAACAGATTGAGATAAGAAGTTGTAGAAATCATGGAGTTGAAGATAGCACGTGAGCCCAGAGCAGCGCCGACGTAACAAGAATGCTCAAATATTGGATGGGATATTACAGTGGTAAAAGAGAACGAGTAAAACCTCGAAAACAGAAACAGGTAAGACAAAAGAGAGAGTTGGTGGCAATGGCAGATCCAGGGAATTATACCCACCATAACACCCCTCGAAGCAAATGTCTTTTTAACCTTTACTCAGTTTATTCAAAACCTTTGCCATCTTAATCATACCACTTTGAAATAGTATTTCCATTTCGATTGATTTCAAATTTCAAGCTATTATTTATTTTATTATTTTAAAAATATTTTTGACAGAAATTCGAACCCGCCGCCCTCCTCTCTTCCGAAATACGTTCTAGGTCCACCCTTGACTGTGATCGGTCCGGGATCGATTATATGTAAGGAAGATCGAGGAATGACGAAGATGGTGTTCACACGAAAAAAAATGGATAGGAAAAAATTCGTTTAGAACTCGAATGACGGACGGGGTTCGCAAGGGGCTGATAGTACTTGTATTACAATATTTTGGACGGGAGCAGCAAATGGCACACTGCAATGGACAAGCAGGATGTGAACTGGCGAGATATCACAGATGTGAACATGGGAAGTTCCTATGAGAGAACATAAGAGGCGACCTAAAACCGCGTGGGTAATCACCTCACTCGGAACAACGCAAGGAGCAAAAAGGTCACAGGGTCACCAAAGACATAAAGGATATCGAAAGCGTTGCAATGGGCGGGGCGACAGAAGCGAAATAAACGGTCTCGCGTGGAAGCGGAAGTTCGGGAGAGCGAACATGGGAGAAGAGAGGGCGGGAAAGTGGAAGGATGGGGGACAGGAAGGAAAAGAGTATAAGAGGACGGGAGGGCGGGAAAACCGTAGAATGGATGAAATGACGGAACAGAAGATAAGAGAACGTAAGGGCGGGAGGTCGAGAGTTGGGGTGAAGCAGACGGTTAATAGAAGGGAGAAGGCAGAAAGAGCTAGATAATAGGGCGACGAGAGGAAGAAAGGGTGGAAGGAGAGAGACAGTTAAGGTGGGGAGAGGGAGAGCGTGAGAATGGGAGGACTGGAGAAGGCGGAGGGAGCGGAGGGGTCTCGGACGGTCTCGGACGGTCTCGGACGGTCTCGGACGGTCTCGGACGGTCTCGGACGGTCTCGGACGGTCTCGGACGGTCTCGGGCGGTCGCGGGCGGTCGCGGGCGGTCGCGGGCGGTCGCGGGCGGTCGCGGGCGGTCGCGGGCGGTCGCGGGCGGTCGCGGGCGGTCGCGGGCGGTCGCGGGCGGTCGCGGGCGGTCGCGGGCGGTCGCGGGCGGTCGCGGGCGGTCGCGGGCGGTCGCGGGCGGTCGCGGGCGGTCGCGGGCGGTCGCGGGCGGTCGCGGGCGGTCGCGGGCGGTCGGTGATGGTCACGGGCGGTGACGGTCGCGGACGGTCGCGGACGGTCGCGGGCGGTCGCGGGCGGTCGCGGGCGGTCGCGGACGGTCGCGGAGGAACGCTGCGTGCCCAGCGTAGCCGGCGGCGTGGGCGGCGGGGCGGGGATCGCTGAGCGAAACGAGTGCCGGCGAGGGTGGGGGAACGCGTGCAACGAACGCGCGCTTCACAAAGCGGCGACGGGCGCCGGCGGCGCTGAATGGCGAGTGATTGGCGCGCGGGCAGCACGTTCGCGCCGCGCGCAATTATGCGCGGAAATAATCCGCGCCGCTGCACGGACGGCGAAGAGGCGGCCACCGCCGCGCAGGAGCCGGCCGAAATGGACTGAGAGGAACTCGCGTCTAAAAAAAAGCACTACTATAAGAAAACTGAAAAAAAATCTTTCTGTAAATACACCTATGTAGCAATATTTTTTCAGAACACGAAATACGAGATCTTTATTCTGCAGTAGTCGTGCCCCATTACGTTACGCAAGTGATCGCGTCGTCTACGTATATAGACCATATTAAAATTATAGTGTTTTTAGCCTTTAAGTGTTTCATCGAAATATTCTGAACAATTTCTCTGTTATCTCATTTATACTTTCTCGCTAGCCGCAACCGCGCTAGAGATAAAGTTATGTAGTGCTGCGCGAATTCTCGAAACGGCGCGGAACGGCGAATCATCAGCAGAAAAACTCTTATTACAGGGCCCTGGCAACGAAAAAGTAGATAAATCCAAACCTTCAATTTGGAAAAAAAAATCTTCAAACACATGGCGTAGCACAATCAATATTTCGCGGGATACTGAAAAATCGATTGGCGGCAAAACGTCTTTCCGTTTGTCCGTCCGTCAGTCTGAACAACGCTAGCGTCCAAACCGTTCCGCCGATTTTACTCAAAATTAATATTCCCCAATCGATCTCTCAGATGTCGCGGGCCCTTGAATTCGAAACCGATATTTTAATTTTGGGGGTAATTTACATGAAGCCCCTCGGACGTTTAAAAAAATAAAAATTACTCCACCGATGTTGATTAAAGTTTGTTGATTAAAGTTTGTTGATTAAAGTTTGTTGATTAAAGTTTGTTGATTAAAGTTTGTTGATTAAAGTTTGTTGATTAAAGTTTGTTGATTAAAGTTTGTTGATTAAAGTTTGTTGATTAAAGTTTGTTGATTAAAGTTTGTTGATTAAAGTTTGTTGATTAAAGTTTGTTGTTTTGTTCAGGTCTCATGAAAATTTTTCGAAAATTGTAGTTGTAAGAATAATTTTTTTTCAATTTTGAAGTTATAATTTTTTTCTAAATGAAATGTGTTCATCAAAAACAAATCTTCAAAAAAGGTCATGATGAATTTTTTGAAAATATGGGTATTTTTGGGTGAATTGGCGACAAACATAAGTCCCAATTTACTGCGCTTAGAACGTAAAATGAATGGGGGTGCTACGACGTTGGATGTTACCTAAGTTAGAATTTGTATATTATTTCAAATTTCATTTTATTATTATTATTATACTTACAATTCATTTATGTTATTTCTTTTTAAATTGCATCCTTAAAAATTGTGTTAAATATGAAAACGAATAGATGAGTGGTCATTGTTGCTTGCAATCTATTGCTGTAACGCCGCACTGAACAGGCGATAATGACGGCTGCGTTTCTTTCGCGGTAATGTAAACTTATACTTTTGTGTTTGCAGAATTTTACAATATCATCGTGTTAATAATTATCATTATATGTTTTCGATCAATTGGCATTTGTTTGCCAACTCTATCACTATCGTATTATTTATTAAATTTTAATTATTTTACTTTCTCGTACACTGCTTACGAAGAATATTGTAAGGCTAAAAACTCATCCGATTTGTTCGTAACACACTGTATACCACATATAATAAATTCAATGCCAGAAATATATTTTCTTTTCAAGTTTTGAACAAAAACATTATTGCTTGAAACAATTGAAATTTCGCAACAAATGCTCTATAATTTTAAATGAATTTTACAAAAAATGATGATTGATTGTGAGATGTGATAATTCAAAGAGAAATTGTAGTATAAATAGTATTACATAATCATTACTATAGGTGAGAAAGTACGTAACGTTTTAGCACCACTAGTTTTATTTGAATAAAATCTGGTGGTCATTAAAGGTTTACATATGGCATTTCGAACTATTTGTGGTATCTCCCTTCTGTAAACTGTGAAAAATGTAATTTATTAACATGCGAAATGTTTTTCTCCATAGATAATTAATTCACCAGTAGACAGCAGCAGTCGTTGTAATAGTACGAGGGTTGTTCCAAAAGTAAGGTTCCCATATTTCTTACAAATAGAAATTATTTATTGTTATTAATTTATAGATCGTTGGAAAGCTTACACTGTTGTCTATTTTTCAGCATAGTCTCCATTTTTTTCGACACACTTTTGAAGACTGTGCTCCAGCTTTTGTATTCATAAGTCGAAGAAGTCTCCCGCCAATCCGTTGGGGAAGCGTGTAACCTCTGCTCGGACTTCATCGTCGCTCTTGAATCGTTTGCCACGCAAGTGTTCCTTTAGCTTAAGGACGCGGTGATAATTGCTGGGGGCTAAGTCCAGCCTGTACAGGGGATGGGGCATAAAGGTTCATCCAAATTTCTTCAAAAGCTCTTGTCTTGGACGAGCGACTTGGGGGTCGAACATCGCGAAGAAGCACTACTCCCTCCGTCAGTCGTCCTCTCCAGTGATTCTGGAGTGCTCCTTCTGGATTGCGGTAACTTCCTTGCGTGCAGAAACCGGATTACTGCTCGAACCTTACACGGGAGCGGCGATCGACACATCGATCTCTGACGGCTGCCAAGCGAACACTGAGAGACGTAGCGAATCGCGGATGGGCGAGTTCAAGAGTGGGGGAACCATTGCGCATGGCACTGTGGTCGGATTTAACCTAGCACCTTCCCTCGAGGCTGTAGCTCATTGGGAACCTTACTTTTGGTACAACCCTCGTATATCACTATAGTATATGACTGACAATAGTACATCGGTTTTATTATAGTCTTCGGTTTTCTTTTATTGCAAACTTCCTATCACACACAACAGTCACACTCGTGTAGACTGCAGTTTTAGCTCAAACGTCTTTAAAACTATGACAACAACATGCTTGTTATGAAAAGCTCGGAAGCAGAGTGGATGGTAAAAGTTACTTATCTGAAGCTTCTGATATTCACACCGCTCTAAACTCAGAAGAGGTTGTGCGCCAACAAAAATAAAATGGCTGCGGTACACCTGTAGCCAGCGGGAGTATTCGAGGGTTAAATGTGCAGGTGTAAAAACACGCTCACGTACAAAAACACATCAGCTGTTGTTGACTATACTTTTAAAAAGGAGGTAGAATAAAAAAGTATTTGTAAGCGGGTCTGTTAGCTACCTGTGAAAAAAAAGTTTCAAATTCATTTTTTCTCGCTACTGCTTACGCGGTAGAGAGAAAGTTATGTAACGCTGGGCCAATCGGCGAATTTTCGGCAGAAAACACTTATTACGAGTCCTGGTACCGAAAAAGAGGATAAATGCAATTGCCAAATTTAGAAAAAAATTATCTCGCACGTGATGTAGACATAATCCTTGTTTTGTGGCTCCTTGATACCGAAAAATCAAATGGTGGCAAAACGCCCGTCCGCCCGTCCGTGAATAACGCTAGCGGCTAAAGCATTCAGCAGATTTTCTCCAAATTGGTATTCCCCAATCGATCTGGCTGATGTCACGGTTCCTTGAATTTAAAATAAATATTTTAATTTTGGGGGTACTTTACATGAAACCCTTGGGACATTTTCAATATTTTCAAAAAAAATGGCTTCATCGTTTTTTATTAAATTTTGTTGTTGGATAGTGTGAACGACGTTTAAGAAAATGGTGAAGTCTCATTTTCGTTAAAAACTCTGATATTTCGCAAATTGAAAAATTCGAAATTTTTTCGGCTTTTTCCTACAACTAAAATATTTAAGACGGAGATTTTCCCTTAACTAATCTGTTTCTTAAAGATATATTTTTAAATAACCAGTCAGTGGAGAGGGAGACCAGTCAGGAGCTTAGAGTTTGCCCGACCAGGGTGGCGGAGGGAGATACCCGCAAAAAAGAAAGCCCTGCAAGCCGAAATGTTCCTAGGAGGCACATCGTATGTTCCTGCGGAAGAGAAACTGCTTCTCAGGATATAAAGTTTACTACACTTACAGGAACAACGATATATGGAGTTGACGCGCAACGGAATCAAAATTCGATCACACACACATGAATTTTCATAAAAAGGAAACTCACAAAAAGAGATGAAATAATAAAAAATAATCTTCCATAATGAATAAAATGTTTAATAATTTTGATCTAATTCTTTCCAAACACGCTTCTAGGATAATTTATTCATCTTAAACGGTTTTACCGCCAAGCAGTGTAAAACAAATTATAATATGGAAACAGTAAGCAAATTACCAGCTTAAGAAATGTGTAACCTGTTTTGTCGCGCCAACTTATTTTAACACAAAAATAATTCATTAAATGCTGTTGTTTCCTTTACACGTATGGTATTTCCTAATATGAAACTCTCTTTCCAAAATAAACCAAGCAACATACCTGTAAGAGAAGTGTAAACTGACTGCATTAGTTCTACTGTACAATACACCAGAAAACTGGTCTTTCACAATTCTTCAATTTCATTTCAATTTACACACACGTATGTCATTCTTGAAAGTTTAATTTCAGAAACATGCATTCAGCACTTTACTGCAACTTCACGAAGTCCTGTCTCAGAATCGATTCAGAAAACTGATTCTGAATTGACCTCAACCGTAGCAACAACCAGGTGGTGCGTCGCAGAACTTTTCGAAAAGCATAGCTAGTCAACGAAAATTGCCTTTAGACCTGGCATGTATTCTGTTTTAACCAAACCATTGCAGTCAAAGCAATTCCTAAAACACTCCATTACACTTCTACTAAAAGTTTATTATTAACTAGTGAACGCACAACTCACTAGAGCGAAATTGTTACCAGCGGTCTTTACCAAGCAGAATGTGTTCATCAGATCAAAGCTCTAGAAACCAGGCGGGATTTCATTGTTTAAATATTCGTTCCAATAATTCTAGATTACAATTTCTGCTTCCTTGAATATCTAAATCCCCTTCATGAATCGAAACTGAGATCATCAACGTGCAAGCCATCGAGCACAGCTTATCATATTGCTTACTTTACTAAATAACTGTATTTAACTTCTTTACTTAACTAAGCTTACTACACACTAGCATTAAAATTGAAAGTTAACAGTATTGGCTGAAGACTAAAGTCTTAACTCTAAATGAGTAAATGATGGAATAATTTAAAAACACTCAAACGGTATCTACTTCGTTTTAGATTCGATGAAGAGTTTGTGAATTGAAAGAAAATAGGAGTTTCAAATGGTTGAGGCTCGAGTTAGGCAAAAATTAGATAAATTAAGAATTTCCGCAAATTCATATCCTTAATTTTGGACCACATTTCAAACTCGCCCTTTTAAAAAGTGGCTTTTAAAACCCACATAAATTTGCAGCACGACTCAGGATTAGTTATACAAAATATCTGTAGCTAAAAAATATACTTATTTGTAAACATGATTAAAGTACAACTTTAATCACACTTTTCCCTATGTTAAAATGTCTTTATTCCTCCGGAAATTAAAGTGCAACTTTAATCACCTGGAATTAAAGTACCCACAGAGCGAGATTCAAGTAACCACACCTACCAGCGACTCCCATAATCATTACAATCGGAGAACGAAAGAGATTGGACATATTGTAAGTCTAAAAGAATACATAATATTTAAAAACCAACCTCCAACAATAAATACTGATCGTTAAAGCATCGTGAACAAATGTAAAATTCAAGCTTTGTAAAGGTCTTAGTTTTTTGGCTAGTAACATTTTTCATGTCGCTTCAAAAATCCAGTCAATTTACCATATCTAAAAACACCAATATCAATTAAAGCGTTAAACACGTATCGTCAACAATTTTTCCTAGAGAAATACGTAGTACTTACTTGAGGTATCAATATTTTCCTTGACCCGTAAGGTTGCCCCCACTATTGAATAATACCTCAAAAATGATGAAGAATTGTATGGTTTTGATTTATTTTTAAAATACGCAAGTACAATAATTTCTGCTGAAACTTTTCTTACTTTTCTGTCATTTCTTCATTTCCAGAAACATTCGTATATTCTTTCTTGTAGATACACTTCTACTTTTCAGAGAATAATTTTGAAACATCACATTCTGATTGTTTCATGACATTAGAAATTTATGGATTTTCGTCTTCAGAGTCTGTATACGTATCGTTCGAATAAAAAATTCCTTCATTCTTCCAGGCAGAATGCAGACCTGCTAACCACCTAAAGGTAACCTTCAGAACAATGCCCGCTATCTTTTGTATTGCTTCGTCCTTCGTGGCATAGGGATGCATGTGAATAAACACTCTTTGTAAATAAAGTATTGTATATGACACGGGATTTACCTGAGGTTTATTCACTCGGGAGAATTATGTTCGTCACGTTGCAGCTCTCGGGACACAACTATTCTCCCTCGTGAATAAAGCTCTACTTAAACCCCTTGTTATATAAATAACTATAAAAAATCACATTACATACTTCATTTAGAAATAGTGCATATGAAATGATGATATAACGATGGATATTAATACAAGAGTGTTATTACGATGTGAGTGAGGAACGAGCGATTATCGCAGACTTCATTACGCATTACACATAGTTTAATTCGATTCTTTTTCTACGACTTTTTGCGTTTTTTTTAAAATTTATTAATCATCCTTTGTTCTGTTAGTCCTTTGAAGGTTTTGAACCATAAATAATAATAAGTTTTTGGAATGCCGACTTTTAATTCTTGGATACGGGTATGAAGTTGAACCTAATTGAAATTTGGGGTTCCAGGAGAGGATGGTAGTTTTGTACAGAATTGCGTGGAGAGTGTCTATCCAATTATTTATTGGGATATAGAGAGTCGTTTTTTAATTTGCTCGTTGCGGATAATCCAAGGTGCATTTACTGTCCAGCGTAGATACTTGCTTTGAATTATTTGTAGTTTATTTAAATGGCTGTTTGCCGCACCTCCTCAATTTTGATAGACGTAGGTTAGTGAAAGTTTCATTATGTATTTGGAAATGGATATTGACGTGACGATATTGATTTTTCAGTTTTTTTAATAATTAATATTATTAGTGGGTACAGTTTTCATATTTTTATGAATGTTTTGTAAGCTGTACTTTTTATGTGATCTTTCCAAGTAAACCTTTTGTCAATGTGTAGCCTTAAGATTTTAAAGAAATGGTAGGGAAATATATTTACTGACGATCTTAAGGTGTCGCCACTGGAAGTCGACGCGCCAACTTCCTCACCGAACGTCATTTCTTTACGTATCCTTAGGTTCAAGAGAATTATATGCATCCATCTTTCCTCAATCCACGGTATACGAATACTGTATAAATACATTTATCACAATGAACACCTCACAATGTTGTTGTAACATGACGCAGCAACAGAATTAATTTGTTTACTATCGCAGTAATGTAAATTTTTTAATAAATCGTGAATTTTATGGTGACCGATGAATTGTCGAACATATCACTAAATGTTACAGTGTTATTACTGCCTGTCCAAATTAAAAATCTCGAACCCGCTACGTCTGTTTCGATTTGACCTCTGCAGTAATAACATTCAAATATTTCTAGGTATTTGAATAGCTCTAATCCCTATACTTTCCACCACCATGAACGTAGGAGATACGTTTAGTGAAAAATGAGAAACAGTTTTGTGCGCCCTAATATGAACTTGAATTTCTAATTTGTCGTTGGACTCGTCCTAATCCCATTTAAAGTTTTAATAATTAGCTCTCATTCACTCATGATTTACCCCCAAGTAAATGTGATAAAATTCTGTTTGCTTTAATTTTCACCATGGCATAAATCCCCCAACACAAAACTAATGTTCACAGAAGAAAAGAATACAAATCACTACTAAAATTTCACATACAACCTAGCCCTTACATTCTCCAGATTTACAAAGCCCATTTTACCGTTGTTATTCTCAGAATTAACGGCAACATCTTGTCTTCTCAACAATTCGTTTATGTTAAAAAAAAGATTCAGGAAACGAGATGATAAAAAAATTCTCCATTTGGTACTTACCGTTAGATGCGCTGGAGGACGATTTCCTTCGCTGCGGCGTCGTCTTTCGGTGGTGGCGCCCTTGAAGGCTTGTCGCTCCCGCGGCCAAAAGCCCAGCTCCACTGACGACAGTGGCCTGTGATCGCGAGAATCTGCCTGTGATCCTGAGAGCTGCTTTGGCCTCGACATCGAGAACCGAAACCGCTCCCAGAAGAAGTTGCTTGCGTCGCCTGCAGCTCCGACAGTCCCTCGGTCTCAATGGCGATCACCATACTACGTGATTATTTGCACGTTCCGCTCGCCTTTCTTTCACTGTCCAACCGTTAGAAAACCGTTTTCACGTGCACCATTGCTGTCAGGGTTGAATGGGTGTTTTACTGGCCCAGTTAGCCGCAAAACATCGGTATCATCCACGCATGTTTACTTCAGCCCTCGCTTAGCTAGTTGAGAGAGGAGTGGTGAGTTTGGTTATTTTGACAAAAGTAATTTTATACCAAATTTGTAGTTCGTTTTTCGATGCAAAATAGTTTCTATTACAAGGGGTTGAACGTTTCTTGTGATCAGATATTGTTTACAACGCTGGTTGCTATCGTTTATTCTTAATTCCACTAATGTTGTCAAAGGTGTGCGGGTAAATATTTCGGAGCTCGAGATAACATACGAGTGTAATACCACTCCCACCAGCAGTTTGTTTCTTGATTCTCTAGCTTTCAGTAACCGTCACTCGCGCGTCACTCTGCACAGTCTCCGCTAGCTCGACGTACACCTCTGGCCTCTCCGTGCCCGTCTAAACGTTTCTCACCCCCTTCTTTCCTCCCCGCTGGGCGCGGCCACCCCGCCTGATAGAGCCGCTTTATCGGAGCTCCGTGAGCTCATGGAACAATAGTTTCCCCAAGCGCGCGGTTTTCAAACTCATGGCCCAGTGCGAAAATCACTTACGGACACCCAGACTTGGGCAAGGTGTTTATATATACTTTATGCATTACATAAGGACGGAGGAAGATGTCTCAGACAGATTGATGTCTCCTGGCACAATGGAAAATTCGAGATGAGTAAGTGTGTAGTAGTCACTCATTAAGATGATCTATTAATGAGGCTGGTCATGAAATCTGATTAAAGAATGGGAAACAGAGGCATTGTAACTGTAGAAAGAAGCATTGCAAAGAAAACTACCTAAGAAATGCAGAATAACACAGACAATGAATGCTACTTAACATGAAATGTGAGATACAAAAAAGTTAATGAAATCATGAAAAGACAAACCATTCCAAGAACAGTATCTAAAAGGACTGGAAAAGGTGCAAATCAATAAATACCAATCATTTATGTGGCTTAAAAGGGAAAGAATGAAGCCAGTATCGGAAGTAGTTGTAGTAGCCGCCCAAGATCACGCGTTGAGACCATGGCATCATAATAAAGCGTTTCTCAAAATGTTCCAAGACAATAAAAGGAGCGTTTGCCAGGAAAAAGTAAAAATCATTGATCATGTCGCATCTTGTTCGATTGTAGCAAAGACCGAATACTTAAAACTACACGATGGGGTGTGCAGCTGTGCATTTACCATTTTCGAGGCATCAAGCAAAAATATTTTTTAGGTCTGCTCTTTACTGGAAAAATTATTTTATTTGTTTATTTAAGGTCGCTTCTTAACTGCTAGGTCATCATTTCATTGTACAACACACCTATAAACGAACATAGTAATTACAGTTTTAACAAGAATAAATATGTCAAAATTATTTACATTTTTCAAAAATTACATGATATGTTTAATCTAGTTTATGTACTACTTCAATATTCAGTTAATTAAATAATACTTCGGTTTTGTAAATTCTTAGTTTTAATCTCTTGTCAAACCCGTCTGTGGAACTGAGCAATAATTTAAGCTTTCTTTCCATTTTCAGAAGCTTTCTTACATTGTCTAAAGTAGGGCATTCAAGAATGAGGTGAGAAGTGGAAACTGTTGCACCACACTTTATTATATTTCATTTAATATTTATAAATAAAATTCACTTTTTGAGATTGGAGATTTTAATATTTTTTCTTAAAATTAATTAATTAAACAATTAAAATAGGCTTGCAAATATCAATGTTATTCAATTTTAAATTTAACTAGTGATGTTACAACAACACATACATTCTCGCGTTATTTCTTACTGCCTCCTTATATTTTATTACTAGATAATCCTGCAAAAGTGTTTTCTTGTAGTAAACACTTTTTTTCCGCACCGAGACTTGAACACAAGTCCTCCGAGCTGAGTGGTCGTGATCCTTAGCTCTATGCTATGAAAGCGCGGTTAGTTTCTAACTCGGGCCGACGCTTAAAAATAAAATTGTCTCAAAACATTTTTAATTGTACATGACTTTTTTAGAGAAGTATTTTTAGAACCATCTTTGTTTAAGGCAAGCATCGCTAGCCCTAATTTTGTAGTTTTGAACTGATAGCTTTTTGAAATATTTGAAAATACGAAGAGTTCACCGAAGTTGAAACTAGCACCATATTTTTTACATACTTAACTGTGACGGATTTTGGCGTGACGGATTTTGTCATGAACTGGACAAGTTCAAAACGTATTACGTTAGAATGGAAATGCCGATCTTAGAATAAATGTGTTTCACTCCAATAACGTGTTTATCAAATTTATTCAATATTTTATTTCTTTATGGGTATTAGTTATAAATTGTGTAAGTATATTTTCATAACATGTTTTAGCAAATTTTGCAATTTTGTTTAATAATGTTTGAGGCCCCTCGGATTTTGAGGTCCCAAGCTGTAGCTTATTTAGCTTAACGATAAATCCGCCAATGAGAGCGTGTAGTTATCGCCACTGGTAGATCTGTATCGCACTCGAAGTTCCAAACATATGTTCCAAGTGGTACGAACACTCACCAAAACCGGTGATATTTGTTGGACTCTATACAATATTGTACGACCAACAAATTCAAACTGATCGCACGATAACGACAAACAAACCGGACACTGTTATCCGAGATTTGGAGAAAAAACATATCTTTTAGATATTACTGTACCTTGCAATCATAACGTAATCAAAGAGGCAGAGAAATGTCTGAAATACAAAAGTTTGGAAATCGAGATCAACCGAATGTGGGGCGCAAAACCATAGGTCGCCCCAATAATTATCCGAGCTCTGGGATTTGTTCCGCAAAATTTGTAAGAACTTGGCTAAACTTCCAGGTTATTCACAGGACTGGGAAGTGCAAGAAATTGCTTTATTTGGAACAGCTCACATTTTGCGCAAAGTAGGGTAGAGGCACCGACATTCTCTAGATCTGCTCCTTAGGTAGCTGGTTGCAACCTGCTACTGATTTTATATTCAGCCGACTCATAGCATCTTTCCTCGTGAAATAGAGGACTAATAATAACAATAATAATAATAATAATAATAATAATAATAATAATAAACAATTTTTCTCTATTTGTGACGATGCTCAGACCTTAAGGTCTACTCTTCCGCCTAATGTTAAGCTTTGAAACTCTCTCCAAATACAGATTCAACATCCATTTGAACTCAAAACATGAATTTCTCGCGATATTTTCTGGAGTGCTGAAATCCCGCTCTTTCCCGCTCTTTCCTGCCGGGCCGTCGGCTCCATCGGGCGGCGCTTTGTGCCACAGTCGGCTGGAAAGGTCCGGGCAGCTGACGGTGACCTCGTTAGCCAGGAAAACGGGAAATCCCCGCGGCGCCTCCGCCGCCGGCCGCCGGAGGGCGCAGCAGGCGCGTGACCAATTGGGCGGCGTTCCGCATTTGCCCTGCGATAAGCGCCCGCTGCCCCGCCTCCCACCCCGCTCCCTCCCGCCCTCATCTACCAGTATAATTACGGGGAACATGCTACATATCTGGATATTCATTTATGACTAAGCTACTTTTTGTCCTGGATTGTTAGTAATCATTTCGTGTTCGTGATGTAGAAATTGGTGTCCTTCCCAAAATTCCTAAATGTGGATCCTAAAAATATAAGATATGAAAATGTGAAAAAATCGCAAATTATTAAACGAAAAAATATATTCACAACTCCAGAAATATATTTTATTTGACTATTAATGCTAGTCGTTTTCAAGATACAACTATTGAAAATAAGAATGTGATGGAATGGAAAGTAATATCAAAAATATATCTGGATACTTAATACTCTGCGACATATTGGGATGGTGTTTTCTAGATACTCAAGAAATTATTGTGTTGATACTTTACTCACATTCGTACAAAAATAAGTATATTGAGCTTTAAGAACAATAGTTAACATCGTCTTAGGTGACTTAGGGCACCTACTTGAGTTCCTCTAGTCGGCAGTGTCTAGAGTTCTATTCCCAGCAATGTCGGATTTACGATACTAGATAACTAGAACAAATTCAGTCGCTGTCTGTAGAAGAATTTTAGCGGCTGGCTGCTCTGATTGGTGGTTTTTCATGTTTTCTCCGTTCAATATCCGAAAAATGCCGGAGCAGCACCTTAAGAAACGGGCCACACACCCTGCATGCTTTCTTTCTTCGTCTTCCTTCACCTATTTTCGCCTCCGAGTTACGCACACTTACACGTACGAGTTCATGCACTGTACTCAACACCTGATGGGATATCGGTCGGTATACTCCGATTCATTTAGTGTTCGTTGACAGAAATCAGATCTTAGGGTGTCATCCAAGCTGGTGCTTAAACGTCACTACAGTGACGTCACTGTGGTGACGGTGAAGCTCCCCTTTGGATGTAACAGTAACAGCTGATGATCTGTCAAAGGACACTGTAAATAAATCGAAAAATAGCAAAGAGTTTGTCCCAGCTGGGGCTGTGCCCCGCTGGTGAAAGTACGTGGGTGGAATAAATCCCAGGAGTTGGTCGGCGCTGGATCTCTCCATCCAGCTGAGGAAGGATCGCCACCTCCCCTGTTAAAAACATGCACTACACTTTCAGATAAAAGGCTACTGCTGATGACTTGCAGGGAAATATGAAATATCATAAAGGTAATATTCAGGTTAATGTCAAGAAAATGCACCGAGTACCACAAGAAAATATATGTGAATGTTCACCTGTAATTAGTGGCTGAAAGTTATAATTATTGTCTTCACAATGAAGATTATTTTAATACTGGTCGTTGTTTAATTCTACTTGGACTTTGAATTAAAGGTTGTATACTCATGTGCTCATTCCATTTATTCACTCCCTCGCTAAATAAAGGAATGTTTCTCACTGCGAAATAATGTATTTCAACTTTAATATATGTAGAAACGTGTTGTGCTAATTAAAATTTAAAATTCTTTCATTCTTTGTTCTTGAACATACTGCAGGTTCAATAGATATTTTAAAAAAACATGATATTCTGTTGAATTACAAATACAATGCCATTTTAAATATTTTATTTTTCATTCATCAATTCCTATATTAACCACTCAAAACAAACAGAATAGTATTTAATTTGAAAGAGAATTAAATACTACATTTCTGCCGTGTCTCTAATCAAAATGGAATGCAGCAGATTATGGTTTTATTTCTCAATATGTAAATAAATAAATTTAAAGATTAAAGATGTGAAAGTTAAAGACGCTGAACTCTTGCGAAAAGGAAAATATACTCGCAAGAACTTTTTGTAGATTAGTCGCAAATATGGCCACAAGACTGTTAAAACAAGCATTCAAATGAGAATTTAGATGATTCTTGTACCAACACATTCTTCTTTTCAATTTGTTACTAATCTGCTTCGCAATATAGTTTTAATGTTAGTGTTGATTGTCCAGGTAAGTATTAAATTTTAATATTGATACATTGATCACACACGAGTATTTGTGTTTTACGCGCCTCTCAGAAGGGGTAGTAGAATTTATGAACATTTTTATACTTCCAAAAAGAATTTAGCATCCGGCAAAGTTAAAACAAAAAAAATTATTTCAGTTTGCAGTAAGACTTTTCCAAGCATAATGCAGTTGAAAATAAAATGAAATACGAAACATTTTCAAATATAAATCGAACATTCATAGACGAAAATTTACAGTTTAATTCTCATAAACGGATTTTTGCGAAACATATTTTTCAAGTAGAACACATGATCAATGTACAGGCATGTGTATGAAGTTGAATACACATGGAGTCTGCTACCAAAAAGTTAAACAAAGAAGAATTCGATTGTCAACGGAAGCCGATAACGCGCAAATCCGATTAATGGACCAGATGATAACAGATTAAGCACCTCTCGGGACACTATACAACGGTTCTATGTTTATTATTTGAAGTAAATTGCGCATAGAATGTGCCTCTGCGGGAATCAAATTACCCTGCACTTCACACTTACTCGGATTATCCGACCAAAAAGATTAACGATCCGTCTGGGGTTTTTGCATGCAGCAAATTCATTTTTCAAATTTTGAAATAAGGTTCATCGCAATCATATTTCGCGAGCACTTCCCAAACAAGCACGAATCTGCGAGCGTAGCCAACCAGGCGGCGGCGCTTTCACGTGAATGACGTGAGTCACAGAGCAGCGTTACTTTCTCTTTTCCGAATAAAATCGGATAATGCAGGTGGACAGGAGACTGGACGCAACTGCGACCGGACACGTTCGCACAGCTCGCGGGGTAATGCAATGGGGACAGCGGTAAAATGGCCTACATAAAGCATGGAGGAAGAAGGAAGGAAGGATGAAAGAAAATGAAAAACAATGGAGACGGAAGGAAAATAAATGGTTGATACTGTAATAACTGGTGGAGACGGCAGGAATTTCTTAAAGTGTAATGAAGTATGAAACGGCAGAACTAGAAATAGTTGAAAGAGCGACAGACAGGGAGTGGGGGTTGCAGGAAGAGTACCAGAAAGACTGGAGAGGCAAAGAGAACGGGCAGGAAAGGTGCGAGCTTTAGCGGAGAGCGGAGTTGAACAGGAGTGGGGCGACGGGCAGGACGGGCGCGCTGCTCCCGTAACTCGACCTGTAAATATGTAACGAATGGCGGTCCCCGGGGAGGCGCGCGGCGGGCAGGGGCCGGCGGGGCGGCCGCCGCGAAATTAAATTTGGCTGCCGCGCCGGTATCGGTCGCCTGTTTACTCGTTGCCGCCGCCGCCGCCGCCACCGCTGCCACTCGGGGATTCCCGTTGGCGGAATTATACGCGCTGTCGGGTGAAAAACTTCACACTTGCAGGGATTAAAAGTTTCTAATTTAAAAATATTAAATGAACAAAGTTGTTGTCCGCTAAGTAGTCGAGTTTTTCTTTTGTTATTCAAATCGGAGGGCGTCGCAACCGGAGAAGAAAGCTTCTTACTCGTACGCTCGCGACACGCCTCGTCTCAGTCTTCAAGATTGCAGGTGGGGCGGTAGAGTGAACTCTCTCGTCCAATTAACAAGAGAAAATTTTTTTATGAGCCACGATATTGTATCTCATTTCATTAGCATAATTATCTCTCTTTCAGGCAGTTATTTTTCTTCATGAAATCGTTGTTTTGGTTCTTTTACAAAGTTGTTTTAATAAAACATGTCTTACCAGGAATTTGCTGAAATGGTTTTTCTTTCACGCTAATATGTCCTTTAATTACATCATAAAGAATTAATGAACATTTACTCCCATTTATTGGCTTTCGTTCTTTCGAAACACCATCTTTAATGTCGAGTAAAATAAACAATGGCCAACTACGAAGACAGTGAGAAAAGACATCTTTGTTAAAGACGAAAAAGTGTTTCATTCAAATTGTTATACCACATAAAATCAAAATATTCTTCATTTCATACAATTCAATTTGCTAAAAATAATTAAGTAAAATAGTAAGTTAACGACAGTGGTGTTTGAACACTTAAACCGAGAGAGGTGGCTCAGGGCATCAATTGACGTCACAGCAAGGGCTCTGACCGGGAGGTTCTACGTTCCACTCCCGACGGCGCGCTGTCGCGGCGGCAGGATTTCCGACCCTATCTTGTCAACTAGGTCGAACTCACTCGCTGTCTGGAGGAGAATGCTGACGGCCGGCTGCTCTGATCGGTAGTTTTCCGTGGTTTCTCCGTTCACCACCAGGCGAATGCCGTACTAACAAACGGGCCACGGACGCGACGGAGCGACCTGTTCTTCCTCTTCCTTATTCGATTCTCTCCCCTTACACACACACTTACACTAACATGCACTACACTACCACACCGGGAGACCGGTTGGGAGCTTAGAGTTCGTCCCGGCTGGGGCGGTGCCTCGCTAGTTGGAGATACTTGGTTGGGAAAAACCCCGCTAGCCGACGATAAATCGGCGCCGGAACTCGCCATCCAGCGGGGAAAGATCACCGCCATCTCCCGAAGAAAAACATGCACTACACTTACGGGACTACTGACCTATTAGCTTTGTCGCACCCGAAATTACTAACAATCAATCATTGAACACTTAATATTGCCAGCAAATTGCTACAGATCCATCATATTTCATTTTTTAATAAGAGCATAAAGTGCATCTGATTAGAACAACATTCATTGGTGCATTCAGCATGAGTATTCGTGTGTACGTTTAACTGTTGATCAATAAATCTCTTTATATATTGAAATGACCTTCTAAAACCGCACAAGTTACTTTTTCACATTATTCAATGAAATTTAAAATTATTGAAAGAAAATGGGATTTCATACACGTAGAATGTGTGTTAAAATGAGAAAATTATGTGTTTCCAAATTCCATTAGCTTAGTTCATAGCCCAACAACCTTTCACGTATTCTTATAATTAAACTGCAATGTCGCACAATTGGAAAAAGAAGTTTGAATTAGAGAAATGCAGGTTTTGGTTCGTTTTGAATTAGAGAAATGCAGGCATGGATTCAGAAACTTTTCAAAAGACGTCTCTCGTTGAACTTCAAATGATTTGTATGGAAATGCTTCAATGTATTAAGTGATAAATTGATTATAACATGTAAATTTTGATTTGCAATAGTGTATAAATATTCAAAATCGAAACAGATAATAAATGAAATACAAGTATCACATCAACGTTAAATTATACGTTTCATTATTCGTACTGGGGTATTTTTAGTCAGAAGGGAGGTGCCCATTTCCATAATCCCCTCACCCGATCTGCCCCTAAACAGTGATACTACACTGTTGACGAAAAATCTAGGTGTATTTAAAATGTTTGATATTCATCTTCACAGTTACTTGATTTCTTAGGGGCTTTCTTAATGAGTTTTTATTACCCTTTAACTATTTTTCCACGTGATCCATTTATTTTATTCGCGCTTCCCACGTACTGTGTTGGATATCATATATCCAACACAACGTAACAGCAGAGTCGTGGGTAAATTTTTTACTTGAAAGGTAGGCGGAAGATGAAAATTCGTGAAGAGAAAGAGCGCAACCAAAGACTCTGACTCTTAGAGAGCTGCGGGAAGCATGGAAACTTGGGGGGCGGGCGGGGCCACGGGCGTGGGTAAGGGGGCGGGCGCGGGCAGGGGAAACGGGAGGCGGCAAGGGGCAAGCAAGAGGGTTGGGAAAGAGGGCGAGGGGACGGGCGTGGGCGCTGGCGCGTCAAGGGGAAGAGAAGGGCGTGGGCGGTGGAGGGGGGCGGGCGGAGAAGTTGCGAAAGAGAGCGTGGGGCGGCAAGAGGGCGGGGGCGGTAGGCGGGGAGGGGCCAAGCAAGGGGATTGGGAAAGGAGGCAAGGGGACGGGCTCGGCACTGGCTTCGCAAGGGGGCAGGGAAGCGCGCGGGCGCGGAACGGGCAAGCGAGTTGTGAAAGAGGGCGACCGCGGGTGCACGTGCGAACCGGGGAGGCGCGAGGTGAGCAAGGGGGTTGGGAAAGAGGGCTAGGCGGTGGGCGCGGACTCGGTCGCGGGCGGGGATAGCGCGGGACGGGCAAGGGGGTTGGGAAAGAGGCCGAGAGGACAGCAAGGGGGCAAGCAAGGGGACTGGGAAAGGAAGCAAATAGGACGGGTTCGGCACTGGCCTTGCAAGGGGGCGAGGGAGCGCCTGGTGCGCGGGCCGGGCAAGGGAGTTGTGAAAAAGAGCGAGTGGGCGGACGAGGATGGGGCAGGCGCGGAGCGGGCATGATGGTTGGGAAAGAGGGCGAGAGGGCAGCAAGGGGACAAAGGAGCGCGCGCGGGCGAGAGGCGGGCCGGCTCTTGGAGCGGCCGCCGGCACATATAAGGGGGATGGAGCGCGGCATGGGCGGGTGGGGTGGGGCGTGGCGGAAGCGGGCTAGGGGGTTGGGAAAGAGGCCGAGAGGGTGGCAAGGGGGCAAGGAAGCGGGCGCGAGGCGAGGGGCGGGTCGGGGCAGGGCAGGCTCTTGGAGCGGCCGCCGGCACATGTAAGGGGGATGGAGCGTGGCATGGGCGGGTGGGGCGGGGCGCGGCGGGAGCGGGCTAGGGGGTTGGGAAAGAGGCCGAGAGGGTGGCAAGGGGGCAAGGAAGCGGACGCGAGGCGAGGCGGGTCGGGGTGTGGCAGGGCAGGGCGGGCTCTTGGAGCGGCCGCCGGCACATGTAAGGGGGATGGAGCGCGGCATGGGCGGGTGGGGCGGGGCGTGGCGGGAGCGGGCTAGGGGGTTGGGAAAGAGGCCGAGAGGGTGGCAAGGGGGCAAGGAAGCGGGCGCGAGGCGAGGGGCGGGTCGGGGCAGGGCGGGCTCTTGGAGCGGCCGCCGGCACATGTAAGGGGGATGGAGCGTGGCATGGGCGGGTGGGGCGGGGCGTGGCGGGAGCGGGCTAGGGGGTTGGGAAAGAGTCCGAGAGGGTGGCAAGGGGGCAAGGAAGCGGGCGCGAGGCGAGGCGGGTCGGGGTGTGGCAGGGCAGGGCGGGCTCTTGGAGCGGCCACCGGCACATGTAAGGGGGATGAGGCGTGGCATGGGCGGGCGGGGCGGGGCGTGGCGGGAGCGGGCTAGGGGGTTGGGAAAGGGGCCGAGAGGGTGGCAAGGGGGCAAGGAAGCTGGCGCGAGGCGGGGCGGGGCGGGGCAGGGCGGGCTCTCGGAGCGGCCGCCGGCACATGTAAGGGGGATGGAGCGTGGCATGGGCGGGCGGGGGCGGGGAGGGGAGGGGCGGGTGCTCCTTGCGGGCACTTGGCGGCGCCGAGGGCGCGAGCGCGGCCTGTGCCCTGTGCTGCGCGGCGCGGCGCGGCGCGGCGCAAAAAGGACTTCGGGAGCTAATTACTGCGGCAGCGCGGCTGGGCCGTCCGCAGCAAGGCCCGGCGGCGGCGCACCTCGCTGGTAATGAGGACGAATGCGGCTGCGGCTGCAGGCCTCCTCGCGGTCTGCCCTCATCCCCTCCCCCACCCGACCCCTCTGCCTGCTCGCGCTTATCTCTTTCTCCGGCTTCACTCCGTCCGATCTCTCTCGGCCCTCTCTCGAACGCTTGTCTTCCCTTTCATCCTCCGGATTCAATGTTTTCCTTGCTGCTTCGTCTGTCATCATTTAATCTGCGTCTCTATATCCATACTATCATCTATTGGCCACCATCTTATGTCTTTTGGGCACCCCTTCTTATATTATCTCTTTAGCACCCTTTTTTTCTCATCTTATCTTTGCCTTCTGATTTCTTATGATTTTTCATTCTGTGCTTCTTTAGGATGTTAAGGGTTCCGTTGCATTTTTTCTGGAATGGGTATCTTCGGATTAGATTGTTGTTATTACTAATATTGTTTTGGCACACAGCAAATAAACGGCGGAGAGACCTCGAAGTATAAAAATACTGAGTGGAAATGTAAACACTTTCTTTCCATTAAAGAATTTAACAAACGTAAAAAAACTATTTTCATGTGAACTGCGTTTTTGTCAACTCTTTTGCTCAATCCATATCAGTTTTGTTTTATTAATTAATTTCATTGTACATAAATGAACAATAAATTTAAAAAAACTAAATAATAAATGGTGATTGTCTGAACGTATCCAACGCAAATGTGTATTGAAATGTATACGAAAACAATAAAAACAAATTCCAAGCAGAGAAATACCATATTCAAATATATTCATGTAAAGCAAAGACTTGAAGGATATTGCCCATTGCAAAAACGTCTGAATTGATTTTTACCTTATTATTCCCCGATCCCCGAGCACAGAATCGCTCTTACAAGAGCTGAATCTCAGCCTACATCAACACGAGATACCATCAAAAAGCTGCTCGGAATGCCGGCAATGCGCAAGCGCGTATTTGTTCGACGAATTGGCAGGCGAGCCGACGGAAAGCGACTTCATATTTCACTCTTTTCCCACAGAAAATCCAAGTTAGGAACGCTACGCTTTATTTGTCAAGAAACAAGCAGCCCGCGTAACTATTTCCGGCAAACGTCACGCGAATACGAAAATGGATCGCTTGTTTTTTTCGCGCGCCTTTCACGCGGTGGCGCGAGTGGCGTCCGATTGCAAACGAAGGCATTGTGACCGATGGCGGAACTGACCGAGGGCGGTGGGGCGGCGGAGACGGCAGTGAGCCCCCCACCCCCACCCCCACCCCCCGGGGGGGAGCAGCGTCGACGGAGGTGACGAACAACGCAAGCGGCGCAACAGGATGATGGAGCGGAAAGCCGTGGTGGGGTGAGAGCGATGTCGGCAGAGGCGGGATTTCGAATCTTTTGTTGGGGGAACAAATTTGGGGGGTATGTATTTTTTTATATTTTAAATTATAGTTTTATAAAAAAATAAATTAAATTCTCTTTGGTTAAATAATATTAAATGTAATAAAAATCTACGAAAAGCAGTATGCAGTATGCTTGTATTAAACAATTTACTTTTCAATAATCTGCATTGCTCACAATATGGGTTTGATACATAACTTTAGAAATATAATATAAGTATATAAATATAATATATTGTAACTGCTTGGATTTGATTTTATATTGTGAAATTTGAGTCTCATGTATCATATGTGTATAATAAATGGGAAATACTCTTTTTTAGGCACGAAATTGTTTAATTTCAAAGTAAATAACGTTTAAAAGCAAAATATAATAGAAAGAAAATTTATTGATGCGGGACATTCACAGCAACGATCAACATTATCTAGCGCGTTTTGAAATACTGAACTAAAATTTACCAATTTATTATTTCATGTTATTAGCTCAGCTTAATAAAATTATTCTTGGCTTAATTATTATTCAATTTCTTCTCAAAATACAGAAAAAGTTAATGTTTTATGATACAAATTTAAATATCGAAATGAAATGTGTATTTTTTTAAAAAATGCTTCCCAACATGGGGGGGGGCAGCGCCTCCGGAAGTCGACACTAGAGTTTGAGGATGAAGAAACGAAAGGGTGCGAGGGTTGGTTAACGAAGCGGAGAAGAGAAGGGACGCGGAAACATTGAAGAGAAGGAATGGACGAGAGAGAGGTGCAAAGACTCGAAGTGCTTGCTAGGAGCGGGCAGCGGTTAAGAGTTGATTTCAAGACGGCAGGAAGCCTTCAACAGCGAAGTTTCAAACAGTAATGGAAGCCGTGTAATCTACAAGCCAGGAAAGTAGGAACGATGGTAGCTCTGGCGAGAAGGAACTACGGTGACGCAGATTTAGCGGGGCTGGTAAACGGTTGGGACAGCTGGAACAGCACGATCAGCAGGGCCGCCGCTGGGCGGAGCGGCGGGTGCGGACGGCTGAGGGAGTGGGTGGAGGGGCGAGGAGGGAGGGGGAGAGGGCGGCGGCAAGAGGCTCCGGGGACTGGGCGGTTGCGGCCGCGTGCGTACGTGTCGGCGCGCCACCTGTCGATAATAATCTGCTCCGATCGCAGCGGGCCGCGCGTGGGCGGGGGAAGGCGGGAGGTGGGAGGGGGCGACGGTGGTGGTGGCGGCGGCGGCGGCGGCCCAATTACGGCGCCGCGTCAGCTCCTGCGGCAGCCGCCGATTCATCTCGCGCCCAGCGAGGCTCGAAGTCGATAAATCCGTCAGATCGGGCGACGTGCCGCGCCGCGCCGCCGCCGCCGCCGCCGCCGCCGTCGCGACCGTCCTTGTCGTCGTCCTCGACGCCGTCGCTACCACAGCATCGACGTCACGTAAAAGTTCCATTGATTGAGCTCTGTTTTCAGCGTCGCTCCAAGTCAAGAATTCCGGTGAAATCCTCACTAACATCTGTATTGCTCTTGATCCCTTCTAGAGTTCGAGAAAAATGTTTACTTCTTTTTTTAATGGCGGACAATAGTAGTCGTAAAGTTCAATTTCGTATACATCTAATGATATGTCTAATTTTCCTTAATCTAAACTTCCTATTGCTTGACGAAAGGTATCAGCCGCAACATGCCCGCAGCAATGTGGCATATTCACCGTGCACCACCGGTGATGCTAAATCCCATTTCCTTATACTTGTATTTAAGAAATGACCAACAAACAATTCGTCCCCTACCTTCCACGCTGGTGTAGAACAGACAACACACAGAAGGGAATATTTTTTCTGCATTGCGCAGGCTCAACCGCAAAATATAACTCATCAGTAAACAAAAATATTGATGTTCAGTACAAAATAAATATTCCATATTTCATTTTTTACGCCTTCCTGTTAACTGAATAATTATGTTTTATTTTGACCACATTTCAATATTTCTAATACATAACTTGAATAAATTAGCAATATTAATCAGAATATTGAAAATTAATGAAAAATATAATAATAGCAATATTGTCGAGGGGAGAATAAATAAGAAAACAGAAAATATGCAAGACGTAACACATCCAGTGGAAAATAATCGATATTTACATTCACATAAAAGTTTCGTTTTCTTTGTAAATTATAATTTTATGGCAATTTTTAAATATTCTAAGGGTTAATTGAGTTATTTGTTTTTAATGAAAAGTTAGTAGCTTAAATGCTTATCATAATACTATTAAATTATTAGTATAAAATATAATGATATGTAACAGAGCAGTATTCACACTGTAGGATTAAAATCAAAATTGCGAAATTTAAAGAATTCATCAAAAAATACAATGATTTGAGAGAAAATAATCAGCTAAAAATTAATATTTGGAAAATTACTATTATTTTAAAAATTAGTCTGTTGTTCACAAAATATTGTATAGTGGTACGTCTCTCGTAATAATGATAATTACTTCCTATAAGACTTAATAGATTTTTTGCACGAAATTACTGTATTTTTAGAGTATTGAGAGATAAATTGATAAATAGTAGCAACCATATTAACTGGCGTTCAGGCAGTTGTTTAAATTAGTGATTTTTTGCGAATGCGCCCCCATCAGCACTGCACACAAATAGTTAATGGACTTCGAAGCACGGAGCGAATGATTCAATCAGTTTTGACGTAATTGCTGTAATTGGTTTGCAGATTGCAAAATAATCACAATTCTGATTACATACCTTGTTTTGGTAGCGTCGATGGCAATCTTTTGATTCAGACAATGAGATTTATTGTAGCCCAATTTTATTTATCGGAGAAGTACTTCAGTTAATTTATTTGTTTTCTATTTCTGATTTGTAGTAGATCGGTGCGGTCGGTCAGATTTTCAAGATTTCGTCTTTCCGAAATAAATGTATTAAGCGAATGTGTATATTATGGAAAGTATTTTGAACAAAGAATTTTCATAAATTACCTCATTTGATAAAATGCATGTTTTGAAGGCAACATTAATCGCTCTACCTTTTGTTCTCGTTTATATTTAAAGATGATTAGTCCAAGGTCTGGATGTACCTGCCATACTGAAAATGTGCGCATGAGAAGAACTTACAGGAAATCAATGCGAAATACCAAATATACCAGGAACCATCTCCATTAATTTTATTATTTTCACATTGCTTGGCATAAAGAATACCGAATGAAATACTAAACCTACAGAAAAATGAAGCAATTTATTGGTGGGTTTCAAACTCGAATGTAATTGTTCTCTAAGGTGTCTAAGCAGCGGTGGTTTCTCAGGGAAGGAAAGGAAGGATCGTCTTCCTCATTTTTCTTCTTCTGTTTCAAGTTACCTAATAAAATAATTAGACTGATGTTTGAGGGAAAGCGTGCAATTTTTAAGTCGGCATCTATGAGAAAACTTATTTTGGTCGTGTTTTAAACTACGCACGCCTTTCAACTACACTAAAACGATCAAAATGAATCAAAGAATCAATCGTGCGTTTGATGCCCATTACTCTCAGCGCTCCTACGGCCAGAAGAGGAAACGTTTTTTTAATGAAGCAGTATGGCAGTACGGGTAATCTCCTCCCTCGATCTGCCACCTACTGGCATCTTTTAGAATCACATGTACCGACATGGGTGGTGAATCGTCAAAGGCAAGCAAGGGTCAGACATGGTCAGCCGGTGTAATCTCTCAATTAAATGAATGGAAGCCACGGGAAAACCGAACTGTTCGATAATTTTCTCTTATTCCATCGAAGGTCAACGCATGAAATGGATTTTGTAGAATCATTGAAGACGTTTATGCATTATAATTATTTCCGCCTTGCACTACCACCCAATGGCATCTTTCCAAACCACATCCCGCCCGTTCATGGGTGATGATTCGTCATAGGCAGACAAGAGTTAGACGTGGCTAGACGGTGTAATCTCACAATTAGATGAATGGAAGTCACGGAAAAACCGAACTGGTCGATATTTCTCTCTTACGCCATTGTAATTCGTCGCGGGAAATATATTTTGCAGTATGCTTCAGTTGAAAAAGTTTATGCATTACAATTATTTCCTTTCTTTTAAAGGGAGAGGGTAACATTAATTGGGTCTGTGTTAAATTTGCTATTATTGTTGTACCTTTTGTAAAAAATCGTTAACTAGAAAATTTTGATATTTCGCACTCTTCAAGGTTCAGCCTTTGTTATTATTTCTACACTTTTCTGAATTGATTAAAAACTAGTATTTTTTCAATTATACCTTTTGCTCTAATTTTTTCAGCATTAATGAACAAACATTATCGTTTATATATTTTATTTTCAAAGAATGTTTAAATAAAATGTTAATTTATTGCCTATACCGTAAAGAATGTATCCTGTAAATTTTGAAAAATGTTGAATAATATTTTCTGAGAAAAGCTATATTCATTTTAAAATAATTACATTTTTGGCAAATGCCATTTGAAAAGCCTGTAGTTGCCACTGCTCTATTAGAACATTACTGTTCCGTATTCTGGATCATCTTCATCGGAAAAGACAAATTCTGCCAAAGTATGAACAAGATCATGTTTCCATAACTCATTAATAAACCCAAAATTCGTACAAAATTACAACAAATAAATAGCCATCATTGTATGCAGTGTCAAAAAGGGGACGTGACTCATGCGCTCCAGGATATTTAAACAAGAATTAAAGGGAGTTCCAGACATCCCAAAAGAAAAATGTTCGATAATTTGATAAAAATAATTGATAAAAAATCGATAATTTGACCGATTTCATGGTACTCTCTCCCGTTAAGAAACACGCTAGTGCCGCCTGTATCTAAGTTCAAAAAACGAAAATTCTGAGTGTCGTAAATAGCGCCTCTCACTTGTAATCGCAGTATGGGCGGGGCCGCTGAGGTAGCGCGTGAGCTGTAGGCTCTGACCTGGGAATCCCAAGCAAGGATCAGGCATGGGCAGTCGATGTAATCTTACAATGTAGACTAATGGAAGATATGGGAAAACCGAACTGACCGATCTTCCTCTCTTATGCCACCGTAATTTCGACGCGTGAAATGTATTTTGTAGTGTGCTTCGTTTGAATTTTACGCATTATAACTATGTCCTCTTGAGAAATACGCTCGAGCCTCCCCGGTGTCAAAGTTCAAACAACGAGTGTCGTAAATCGCGGCGTGGGCGAGGCCGCTGAGGTGGCGCGTGAGCTTTAGGCTCCGACCGGGGAATCCCCGGAGTCGAAGCGAGCGGTGGCAGGCGGTGGGGGTTAAAGCGGATGGCGCCCGATCGGCCGCAGCGGCGGGGCCGGGGGCGGGGCCGGGGGCGGGTGTGACAGAGGCGCCGCTGCCGCTGCCGCTCCGAACGCTTTCAACAAGTGCCACCCTCCACGCCAGCCCCTGGGGACACCTCTGCCCCCGCGGCCACTAATTAAAAGGCCGTTGCCGACAGCAACACGTGGCGCCCGCCATCGCCGCCAGGTGGCCCCTGGAGCCACACGCTCAAACGCTCCGAGAACGCCCTTAAACACGGACACGGCGTGCCATTGATTAATTATTGCCTTTGCTCGTTTCGATTTTCAACCTGTTCTTTCTATGATTGGTCTCGCCGTCTCTCATTTTATTACTCCCTTGTGGGTTTTTTTCTACATTCGACCCAAACGAAAGTGGGTGTCAGTCTGAAAATTTAAATATAAATCAACACTTGGCATATGTAACGAATCACAAACATCTGTCGGATTAGTTCTGAATTTGTTCTCATCAACACATGACAATCATTAAAGAATTTAAAACAGACCGGCAATCCAAGGAGAAACAACAAATGAAACACCAAGATATAACTTTACGGAATTATTAATAAATTAGAACACGGTGCTTGGGAATACATGCAATAGTTAAACAATGGTATCGAACTGTTTTCGCAACACGCAAGCAAGCATACGCTCAATACTGCACGTGCAAGCAAGCATACACGCACACGGCGTGAGCCCGCACAGACTAATACATGTGCACACATTCACTGTTAACCTTCGGCTAAGTGTAGCAGTAAAAGCAAGATCAGGAAGCCATGAATGTAGCTATGAATGTGTTAACAATGAATGCAAATCATTTTCTCCTGAAAATCTACAGAGAAAGACAAATTGCAAATCACACTTGATGAATTTAACCTTATGCTGTTTTTAAACGTTTAAAAATATCTCTACCTCATTTAAGTATTCTTTATTTTTATTTCGTCTTGTTCGGAATGTCTGCCTTTCAAGAGAGTTGATACAAGATATACATAACATTAAAGGCTGAATCATACTCAGATTGAAGTATTAATACACTTCCGGCATAATTACGTTCGATTGATAAGTAACATGAGCTTGGCAACCATTAGTTGGTGCGTAGTTTTGTGTGCATGTGTGTGATTATATTTTCAGATGGTTAAGGAAGCGTGAAAATCTCCTTAACCATCTGAAGTGAGTTTATCGTGCTTGGTTGTCTGTAAGTCTTATCTATAGGGTAAGTTGTAATAGCTGGGGATTCTGGGAGTATATCATAAGTTTTTTTGAAATCTTGAGAATACAGTCTTATAAATGATTTCTTTTTTATTATCTGTGTAGTTGTTGATTGCTTATAAACCACGAAGCTTTGGTAATTTTCTTGAAGCAATCATTTTCTAGAATTTGTGGTATGTTTATCTGACTTTATGCTGCTTTTAACCCAATAAGGCTCCCGTAAGTTAATGTGGGTTTGATATGATTTGTAGATTATTTTACATGTGATGTTCTATATATAGAAAGCATCCCGACATATTTTGGTACACATATCCTTGTCCTTTTCTGTATGCTGTGTAAACTTTTGTTTCACTTTTATTTCCGAATTCCAGTTTAATAATTTTATCTAAACAAACAAATGTAACTTTTCTTGCAACATTATCTCTTTCTTTAAGGTTATAACTGTTTAATGTACCTTATGCTGTACAAGAGTATTACTTAATTTTCCTAAACAGTTCAATATACTAATTCAAAACTTTTAAACGTTTACAACATTATTGCATGATAGAGCCAGTATTAGTTTAAAAATTTAAAATACATGTGACAAATACACCAAACGCAACGTTTAATTAACATTTAATAACAACACATTTTCCTTCAATTAAAACTAATAAATAAAAAGTTTACAATTTAATATTAATTATCCGCATGTACCATGGATCCATTTTAATACAGCCAGTCTCTTTGATTCATCTAATAATTCAGTTATTTTTTGCAAAAATAATGACGTCCTAGTTCATAGCGTTTCCTTTTTCAGACAAAAACACGTTGTTCGATTTTATATTTCCCTGTAAATAAGCATTTCTGAGAGGCTTTTTGGTGTTTGCAGAAGATAAATTATGAGCATCTTATTAAATAAATATACTTTATTAAATTTTCAAAGGATTTTGTGGTTCGTTGAAACATGCTTTTTTCATCAGTATGGTGTAAAAAATAGGATAAAATCATACTCATGTCTTAGAGCCCTTCTTGCTAGCAAGAAACTAGCTATACAAAAACATTCACTGCAATTGTTTTCAATATTTCAAAGTTAAATGTATATCAAATCAGTGAAATATAACTTCAGACACATTAACAAATCGGCAATTTTTAGTGAGCTTCTTTCCAAGACAATTCAGCAAATGTGAGTATCAAGAGTGTTCTTTTGTAACTATCTACCTTCAGTCTGCTTTCTAGAGGACACTTATACAATATCAACAGTAAATTCATAATTGCTTTTACGTACTTCCTTCTTTGACAAATTGTACTTATGTATTTGAGAAGTAATTCATGGCGAAAAAGGTAAGGAAATCACATATAAAATAGAAGATAGTTTTATTACCAAACTTTGCAGATAACTGGAGAAGATCATTTCTGTTTTATGAGGAAAAATTATTTTATCGAAAGTATTTGACGGCCTAGTAAACATTCAATTTAATGACAACTAAGACAAAATCAGTTTTTTGGAATTTTCTTTTGAATAGCCTCGAACATCAAATATCTTTAATATTAAATTGTTTACTTCATTCCGTTTTAAAATTCTTAATTAAAGTATAATATACAAGAGTATTCGTAAAAACCATTCAAGATATAGTGACATATTATTGTTTTCGCACAATAGTTTATCGTAGATTAGCACTTAATAGTTATTTCTAGTTTCAGAATAAATAATTTAGACCCACGTGAAGAATTATGATCGAAGAATTAAATTGAAAACCATCACTAACAAGGCAATCTTCTTAAATGTATGAAACAAAACAACTGAAGGAATTTTCTATGGACACAAAAATGATCAAATTTCTCCACAAAAAGTTGATTTTTATACGTCGCGATGATTTAATAAAATGGTACCGGTGGAGATGAGTGACAATCGAGTCCACTTTGTTGGACAAATGATTATTGCTCTTGATTTATTACGACAATTCATGGTAAAATCATTTATGATTTGCCGCTAAACTATACAAACAATAAGGGTCTATTGATGGAAATTGTGAATAAGAATTTGGATACAGCCTGTAACATCAAATCTGGAATTATACGTATGAATGTGAGACTGGAATGGCTTTAGGTGTTCAAAATACCTAAACATTAGCAGAGCATAAGAATAATAAACAACTCTCTTCAATCACTGGCAGTGCTAAATTTCCCCATTCTTTCAGGGGATAAAAAGAGCAATTTGAAAGTAAAGTGAAAAAGCAACTACCCTGAATTCTTGTTAATTTCAATTTGTTGTTTTATCTCTGGGCCGCTTTAAAGAAGGGACTGATGCAGATGTGATAACGCCAGCCGCTTCAAGAATTAGACAGTTTGCCGGCAAAAACCTGTGCCCACTATCATTCTCATTTACTCATGAACTTCGTGAAAATGGCAGACGTCAATACTGAACTTCGAAGTCACTCACCAATCTAAATACGTAAATGAGCTGATAAACAGTCATTTCCACCTTGATATGAAACGAACGCATTCTCATTCTTTCACGCGTTAAAAGCAATGAAGAAGTTGTTGACGAGACTATTCACTTGGGCTGAAGTGTTTTAAATCATGGAAAACCGTTGCTTTGACACTTGGGCTTGGATTTTACGTTTGAGTTTTTGACTCACACTCGCATTGACCAGGTACTTGATGCTCGACAGTGTGTGCGAAGATAGTACATCTCCTTGAGGAACGCCTGGTGTGTAATTTCAAGGGGGCGTGGTCAACCACGCGCGCAAGGGACAAGTAGCTGCTTCTCAGTCACAGAATTAGCAACGAATTGTACTACAAGAGCAACCAGATGAACTTTAACAATGAGCTTTCAAAACAGACGTGATGCTTGAGCATAGCATCAAGTACAGCAATTAACTCTTATTTTGCTCGTAGTTCTCATTTCATCGTAAACCGCTGATGGGATGTGACTTTGATTTTACAATTTTTGAACTTTTACCTATCAAATTACACCCGCGCGACAAACACCATTTAGGTACTCTGATATTCGGTGCTTAAGGTGCGCTTTGAGCATAACGCACGCATATTGGTCCTTGCGGAACTCCTGGTGTGGAGCGGGAAGCACGGAGCGCGATTTCAAACCTTGGGGAACTCCTGATTTGGATCGAGGAGCACAAAGCACCCATTTTAGTCCTTGTGGAATTCTTGCTTTGCATCGGGGAGCACAGTGCGCGCACTTCAGTCCTTGGGGAACTTCTGCTGTGGATCGGCGAGCATAGGGCGTGCATTTCAGTCCTTCTAAAAACTCCTGCTTTAGATCGGGGAGCACAGCGTGCACATTTCAGTCCTTGGCGAATGCCTGTTTTGGATCGAGAAGTGAGCGGTGGGCGTGGTCATTCGCGCGCGCCCATGGCGAGCAGCTCCTTCTCGGCGGCGGCGTTGGCGTTGGCGATGGAGCCCTCGGCCGGGTAGCGCTCCTTGCGGCGCAGCAGGCGGCGCACGAAGGGCGCGAGCAGGCGCACGTCGCGCACGCGGCAGCCGCCCGTCAGCAGGCTCACCGGCAGCCCCACCGCCAGCACGCACAGCGTGCCCGCCATGCCGTAGTACAGGTACGACAGCCGGTACAGCAGCAGCGGCTCCTGCGTCACCAGCCTGGCGACACAATCCGTCATTTACTGAGCTTTCGAAATGCCCAAGAATAGCACATTATGGTACGATGGTGTAATGAACGGTGTGAAGTAATAGTACGATATGATCTAGTGTAATAGTAAACGAGCGTAGAATGATAGCTATTATTCACGAGTTGAGGTTTACGACACGAGCGACGTAGGAGCGAGTGTCGGAATTTCAACGAGTGAATAATGCCCATTCTACGCGAGTAGAAGACTATACTTTCTCTACGACTTGGAAATTGATATTTTGAAAATATTCAATGGGCGCCTTAACTTCAACATCAACTCGCATACAGTTTTGTGGCTCACCGGTCTTACGACAGTTGCGACCAGCCGCGGCGGAGCACGTAGCGCCTCTGTAGACGACTGCGAGAACCCTTTGTCGTGGTATAATGAACTAAGACGAATGTGATTGGTCGACAGCCGTGCAAGAATATTCTCGCACGACTTGTGGAATCCTCATCATTACTGCATTCGATAACGTGCAAAACTGTATACATTCCGGAGTAGTCATAGAAAAAAACTTTAATACTGATATATTAATACCATTATATCGAGTATCGATTATATCGATATATAAGTTAACATTTCTTTTGCGAATAATGCAAGCTATTAGTACATAAACTTTCACATTCAAGTGTTTCATGACCGCCGGCTGGTTGTGTTCAACGAACTTCATCCAGCGGACCATCTGGGGGGCATTGGTTAAACATAAACACAAGCCGACTTCAAACGAGCAGTTCTACAATGAGTAGTATTTTCTATCAGTTTAATATGTAACTGACACGTGTTTTATAGAAGTAAAAAATAACTAATTTCAAAACTAATACATTTGGAAGAGTAAGAGACGTTTGAAATGATGTATCATTTTTATATTCATGGCCCCTTCGGAAGGACATGGTGTCTTTAAAATGATACACATGGCGCACAAAGTATTAATATTTTTAAAAGTTGTGGTGGCCCCAGCACTAGCATTTATTATCAAACTAGTTACTCATTAGCGTTTCTCAACCGTGTATCAGTTCGGGAGCAGTCAAATGGATTTCCGTCCAACGTCAATGCAGAACGGGTTGCCTACCGGTCAGGCGCAAATGTCTCGTGTGTATCGTCATTAAATGGAATATTCCATCACATGTTCGTAGGCAAAAAGACATCCTGTTTGGTTCATCTTTGGTCTAGAAATTTGTAATAATTATGCCGTGTACTACTAATATATTATTCTGTCGTCAACAAAATTGCACAAATTAGTCAGCACTGTAAAAACTAAATAAAGCATAAGCAAATTATTTCTACCAATTTCTTTCTTACTAACGCAACAAACAGCACGCCACGATACCACTAAGGTAAGACAGTTTCAATTAACGACTTCAGCAGAGTGAATCTCATACACCTTACCTCACTTTTTCAGTATATTGAAAACTCTTTTTTTCCCTTATAGTCAAAAAAGTATTCCGCTTTGTAATCTAAGATATGACTTCACAGTATCTGTGGATTAAAAATTATTTTTTAATCACGTCTTTCTGAACATTGATTTATACAGTGCCAAGAAGAGTTGGGAGAAGAATGAACATTTTACAGCAAGTTGAATATTTGTACTAAGTAATTTAGATATGTCCATTTACTTTCTGAACTGTCTGACGCACGTTACGCAAGACACGTGGTTCTTTGAGTTCAAAGTGCACGTTCTGCAACATAGCTAGCCATTTCATCCAAATTAAAAATTTAGTAGTGCATAAATTGCAGCGTTTTTAAAAATATTTATTTTCTACCTGTTCAACCGTACAATTTCTCAGAGGTTTTAACGATTTTTTGTGTTTACAAGCAGTGTTGTGTTGTTTTGTTTTAATAGTAGAATTGTACTATGATAAGCTAGGTGTCAATAAGAGCATTTTCAGCAACTTGAGAGTAAAGTTTTTGTGATTTTTCAATTCCTTCAGCAATGATTTATTTTTTTAAATACTGAACATCATTCTTCATTAATGTTTAAAAATAAAAAGACACACATTAAGACTATAGTTTTGTGTGTACATTTGCAGTTTTAGTAGATATAGATATGTGCCGGCATGAACAGTAATTTTTAGAGGAAATGATTTGCGTCAAGTTAGTGATTTTTCACCTTAAGACCGTCGAAAGAGCGAGGAATAATGCGCTATTTCGAAACTTTATCCGCGGCAAATTTGCGATTTTTACACCTTAAAAATCGTCACCGATTGCGATTTTTACACCGTCAAAAAAGCGAGAAGTTATGCGCTATTCTATTCTATTTGGAACTAGTATTGCAGCTATACTCACGAGACGGGCCCGTGCTTGTCAGGCCCCGGAGCGAGCGTGACGTTGAAGCCGCAGCCGTCGGTGGAGGACGGGAACCAGGGGTCGTGGATCTGGCCCGTGACGTGCGCGTGCTGCGCGCCCAGCACCAGCCACCCCATGAACAGCAGCGAGCTGATGCTGCCCGCCAGCGCCCCCTGCGAACGCCAGCGCACACCGTCAGCCTAGCTTCCGCATGCCACCAACGCATTCGGCGAAATCCTCCACTTTACAAGAGAGTTCGAAAAACTTGTACACAAATAAAAACCATTTACCTACTTATCACATATAGGCTAATGCAAGAATTCAAAGTGAATACAGTTTAGGCGCTGTTTCAAAACAGAAATTAATAATTTAAAGATGTAACAAATATGAGTACTTCAATTTCTTGATTAGTTATCACGATTCTATTTTTGTTGATGCTTTTAAAACTCCAGAATACAATTTGACTCGAAATAGAACATTATGAAACGATGATGTAATGATGGATATTAATACACGAGTGTGATATTACAATATGAGCGAGGAACGAGCGAGTATCGTACACTCCACACGAGTGTATTAATACCCATTACATCGAGTTCCATACGGTACTTTTTCTACGACATATGGTAACTTTTATGAGTTAACATTTTGCAGTGAATCGTTTCGTGGCAATTGATAAGTAGGATTCAGCCAAGGCCACCTAGCGGAGAGCTCTCTACCCACTGCAGGTGGCTTTGTTTTAGCAGACCGCCTGCGACAGAGTATAGAAGTTGCGGCAATAATTCCGACGTTACTGTTTCTGTTTTTTGTCTTATTTCTGGAGGTGTCAAGTCCACCTTTGATTGACGATGCATTTTAAACTAGACTGTTTCTTAAGGAGAACCACACGACAGTAACATGTAATCCAAACTGACTTGCGTTCAGATATTAACTGAAGTTGTTGTTTTTTTAATAACTACCACTGCGATAGTCAAATAGGATCAAAGTGAAATTACGATTCAATGTATTTTAAATAACATTTCACATTCAAAATTTCTAATAATAAAAGAAATCAAATCTGACAAGTATAATATACTATAAAATACAATTTTAATGTACACAATCGAACGAAACATTTACTATAAAGATTCTCAATGATTAATGAAGTGTCAACACTTGGTTTGTAAGCATCGTTGCGATTGGTCAAGAACCTGTATCATTATGATACAGGATAATGAAAACTGTATCGTATTGAGTATCATTTTGCAACGGGTTGCAGCCATCAAATCACTGCAGCCATCAAATCACTGCAGCCATCAAATGGAATTATAAAATGGGAGTAGAAAAACAATAGTTTTACATCACACATTTGTATTATGTAAATTATCTCATCTTTGAACTAAACAAATAAAAATTAATCTTGAAAGTAAATAAAAGAGTCAGAACTTAAAAACTCCGAAGTACTGAAGAAACTATACAACTTATTCTTTATTTCTATAAAGTAAGAGCACGAAGAAGTCGTAAACGTATGTGAAACTGTGGACTGCATAAGAGAAGTGTGTGAAAGCAGTAGAAAACTGGATATGGGTAAAAAACATAAAATGTACTGAAAATCCTAATATCCGGTATTATTTCTCACCTTACTGTTGGCCCAAGGAAAGAGAATCCCTAAAGTGAACAGGCCAAGTAAAGCACCTCCAGTGATACCTCCAATACTGTAACCCAACTGAAAAGTGAAAAAAAGGCAAATAATTAAAATGCATGATGTAATAATTTCAATTACGTATTTTGTTGTAAACTAATTAATATCTCAGGAATTTAATTTGTTGTAAACTAATTAATTTCTCTCTCTTCAATTAGGAAAACAAAATGAAGAAATTTCAATATCCTAAAGATGGGGACATAAAATATGGTTCCCGAGATAAAGGCGCCGATTTATAAAATAATTTTATTACTGCCTCTTGTAGTTTTGTATATGTATGTTGGTTTCCCGTCCGTTTCATTGTCAAAACAGTAAATGGACAACAATAAAATAACGAAATTATTTGTTTAGACTATAAAATATTGTAATATTGCAACTTGTATCTACTAGTATTACAGGCAACTCGTGAAAAACTTTTCAACAAGCATGCATGGATGTTTGTAAAAAATACATAATTTTAATTATTTTGAAACTTTGGATAATGGGAGAATAATCCCATAAAGTCACATATAATTTCGTTACATGAAATTTTCTATCTCTCGTACATTGGCAAAAACTTAATATTTTAGGCTCCACTTCATACCCTAAAAGTTTTTAACATTTATGCTCTCTGTAGTAGTACGGAAAGTAAATGCAGAAGGGTTGATAAGGACGATGTTTATTCACCTCTGTATTTATACGAAGAGTTGCATATTTCTTTAAAAAGCAAGAAGCAAAATAAAATTGAATACATTTTTTACATCGTGAATAAAGAAACAAGATTTCTTTCTTGATAGCATCGTCAATAATGTCGCAGAGTGCAGTCTATTTTCCAATTTATTAATTGAAGACATTGAGGCAATAACATGCTGTACCACATTTCTGATGAAATTGAAATATTCATGTAAATTGATGCCCCATAGATGTATCCAGACGTAATTTAGATGTTGGGATTTAATTTTAAAGATTCTACTCAAGGTAGCAATGTAATTCATAAATTAATCTTCTTTATCCCAATGTCTCTAAACCTTTACTAGCCGTTTTCTCAAAACTCACGTATTGTGGCATAGCATGTTATTGCCTCGAGGTCTTCAATTGATTTACGATCTTGTTCACAATTTCTATTCTCCTTGCCAAGAAAACTTCGAAATTCTCACAACGAAATTTTCGATTTAAAAAAAGTGTTTTTAAAAAAATAATAATATGAATGGGAGTATTATTTTTACCGTTCTTATATATCATTCCTCTATTCGAGTATGTTTTATAATGGGATACATTTCAGAACATGGTAATGTAAGTAAGAGACAAATGACTTCACTGGTTATTCTGAACATTATGTGTGTAAGCATTGCACAGCGTTACACAGCCATATCAGGCAGGCTGTCACCAATCGCCATTGATCGGTCGCCCAAATGAACACATGCTATTGTCCGACGAATTGATCGCATGCTATTGTCACTAATTGTCATCTATGCTCCATCAAACAATTGTGTCGTAACCATGTTCCAGATCACGCGGAAGTTATTGCAAGTTCAAATCGTCTGTATGTGTTCCAAATATGAATCCTACACATGGACTACGCGACAACATGGAAACACTTTCCTACCAATTACTTTCTCGTTCTACAGATTTTACAGTAGTTTTCACTTTTGTACGTATGTAGAACTTTGTTATACCAATGTATTTTTCCGGTATTATTTTTTGAAATTTTATTTATATTTGTCTTGTAATTCAATGTGAACTATAAGTTGTCTCTGGCCATTTTCTAAAGACAATTGAATATTTCTTTTGTTATAAAAATGTTACAAGAAAATAAGCAAAAGAAGAAATATTCAATTGTCTTTAGACAATTTTATGATATGTGAGACAAGTGTATGATAACCTACTGTTTCTACTAAATTTCTCCGAATGTTCTCATAAAATATAACTCTCATAACAGAAGTCTTCGATTGATTGTTAGTGATTCCGAGCGCGTCAACTACTGAAGTCATTAGTTCCGTAAGTGTTGTGCGAGTTTTTTTCCTCGGGAGGTGGCGGTGATCTTTTCCCTGCTGGATGGCGAGATCCGGCGCCGACCTACCGTCGACTAGCGGGGTTTTCCCCTCAACCAGTTATCTCCCACCAGCGGGGCACCACCCCAGCCGGGACAAATTCTCAGCTCCCGGCCGGATTCCCGGCATGTGTGGTAATGTAATGCATGTTAGTGTAAGTGTGCCTGTAAGGGATGAGGATAGGACAAGGAAGGGGAAGGAAAGATCGCGCGCGGCCCATGGCCCGTTTGTTAGGGTACTTCTCCGGCACTCTTCTGGTGTTGTCGGGGAAACCATGCAGAACTACCGATCAGAGCAGCCGGCCGCTGGAATTCTCCTCCAGACAGAGACTGAATTCGATCTAGCTGTCAAGCTGGTGTCGAAAATCCTGCCGCCGACGGGACTCGAACCTAGGACCTCCCGGTCAGAGGCACCGCTATGACATCAGTTGATGCACTGAGCCACCTCTCCCGGTCGGAATTATTCGAAGAGTTCACAATATGGCGCACCTCGAGCACGGCGCCGAGTCGCTCCACGACGAAGACGAGCCCCACGCAGATGGCGCCCACCAGCCCCACGATGGTCTTTCATCACCAGGTTCACCTGCAGCTCCGTCAGCTTGCCGCTGAGGCATGGCGACACGAAGTCCTCGTACAGCGTGCCCGCCAGCGAGTTGAGAGCGCTCGACATGGAGCTGCGACACAAAACACCGGCATTCGCATCCCCCGCAGCCACCACGAATTCCCGGGGGCACAAGAATGCTGTGGTCACGGGGTAAACGTTCTTAAGTCAAAAAATCTTAGTTTGGAGAAAACAAGGGTTAGATTACGGAGTCTCCTATATTTCCCAAAGCCGAGCTATATTTCTCCAAGCCTTTTTTGTCGTTAAGGAGGCAACATTTGAATTCGGTCGTTTTACTAATATAAAATATAGGTACTAAACTTGTAGTTTCAGTACTTAACCCAATTTCGCCAAAGATTGACTTAAGAACTTTTACCTCGTGACCACCGAATTAAAACACCGAAATCTTCTGGATAAAATTGGAAATCTCAGTGGTTTCCGCAGAAATATTGTGGAACTCTATTATAGAATATTAAAGAGAAAAGAAGTAATCTTCCACAAAACAAATTTATTGTAACTGTCTGTAACTGACGAATGGCTCGTCAATAAATTTGTTTTGTGGAAGATTACTTCTTTTCTCTTTTATATTCCATAGAGTTTGGAAAGTTTGCCTAAATATAATATTTTCCCTTCAACACCACACGTATCGATCTCTTATGGAACTATCTCACTCCACCTATTTATCAAGTATATTTTGCTGTATAGAAGTAATATATTTTTATATTGTATATTAACCATGTTTATTTTCAATAAAACAGTAAAATATTTTTCCGTTTTTCAAATCCACTAAAGCCTGATGTTGTATTTACAGCTTATGAAAAAAGTCCGGAAAAATGTTACTCTACAAATATATTTCATGTATTGTCTTCTTTGTGTTGTTCAATTTATTAACTATTTTGTTTTAAAAGTCAAAAATCCAAAACCACCAACTGGTGATAATCCTCTATCTCCTCTACAGAGAATTAACACTGTTTTCTTTGGCATATGTAAAATGATGAGTCAGATGAAAATATGGGGTGCCTGACAGTTTGCTTTCTATCACGCCACAGTCAAAGAGCATCATTGCCAAATGCGTGATTGGAACCTGCACATATCGATTGCCGTTGCAACAGTAGATGCAATTTAAGTCGATTGGTATCTACTGAATATTTTCACGACGTTTTTTGATATGATGGTATTTTCTTTTTACTTAAATCCCCTTATCTACCTCAATGATTCTTGGAAAGCCTTGCTCAAAAAATACCTAAGGAATTTATTTACGTTCTTGGAACGATATTACCGTATTTCGACGCCCCACAGATGGATCTAGATGTTAGGTTCTTATTTTAAATATTCGCCGCAAGATGGCAGTGTAATTCATAAATTAATGTTCTTTATCCCAATGTGCAGAATGCAGTGTCTAAACCTTTATTTTACTTTTTCTCAAAACTTAGGTATAGTGGCATAGCATGTTATTTCTCCTAGGTCTTCAAATCCCTATTATCCCTTTCTATAGATTTGCACGACTTCGTTTATCCACATAATACATTTTATTCCGTTAAGTTAGTAAATAAAAATAGAAACACAATTCAGAGTAAAACAAAGCCTGCAGCAAATTAAGTATTACAAAACTATGTTCAAAATGTTATTTACCTTAGAGCAGCGCTAAACACTCCCGCAATGAATAGACCCGGTAACCCAGGAATGTTGCCAGTAGTGTCCATTACGAAAAGGGGAAGTAACTGATCAGGTCTCGAGATCGCCTGAAACGAAAAGAAAAACTGTACATCCTAGTATCAAAAATACCGTGAAACCTCTGCACTTTGCAATGATTAACAAAGGTGTTTGAATTGAAAAAGGCAAAACATTGATTTCGGTACCTTAGCTCGGGAAATATAAAATTCTTTCCAAGAATTCACTAATCTAATTTAAATGAAAAATATTTATAATAGATTTATCTTTTCGCTAACATGAAATAATTTCACAAAAAATACTGTAAAAATTACTTTTTAAAATCCAGATTCCAGATACGCATTAGGGTATTTGCGTACAAAAGATTCAGTAACGCAAATCGTGATTTCGTGAAAAAAAACTTCTGGAAACATGATAAAATATGTCATCATTGATCAATTCTCCGACCTCAAGAGTGTTCTTCTAATCGTTATGCCAAAGTACTGCTTAAAATATTCGATCACTTCAAATTCGAAACACTTCAATGTTCACTTTTTTTTAAAGCAAGTTTAAGAAAATACATTGAATATTTTGTCAAATTTTGTCCCCTCTAGTTTCCAAGGATTCACAGAAAATCAATAATTAATCTCTAATCCAACACCTGCGGGCCGAAAAGAAGACAAATATCTTCCCAACCTCCCCTGAGAGACGGAAGGAGACAACTTAGGGGAGGGCTGAATTCGTCAGCTCCCAAGGGCCCGAGGTGTGCCGCACGTTAGGGAGACCCTAGCACGTCGGCAAGGGGAGCTTGACGGAGTGTACAGATAAATAAAATTAAACCTCAGCCGAATCCTCAAGGTATCTCCAGAGTAGGATATATAGAGAGGGGGATTGCGGAGAGAGAGAGAGAAATGGATTGTTGGAGTGGTGTCCTTTGGGCGTGGCTGCTCTAATTGGCAGGGGCGATTCGTATCTCAGGCGAGATTCACTCAGCAGGCGGAATGGGGTGTGCCCGGAAGACGCGCAGAGGAGATAAGACCTACCCGCTGAGAGGAAACCGAAAGAAAAGCAGACTAATAGGACTAACACAATGCAACGTCCACTAAAGGAAACGAAGGCGAAAGGAGCAAGATGGCGAGGGAATGAAAATTTAATGGAGTAATCGAAGTTGAAATTTAACGGAGACATCGAATAACAGAAATATAAATCCAGAAGTATAACTAAACACCCAGCGAAGTAATGTAACAGGCGTTTGTCCTGTTGTACTGTATTTTTTGTGAAATTTTTGCATTACATTCAGTGCGCTATGCAGTGTATTGAGAAACGAGAAGTGCGACTGGAAGTCCCTAGGGATTCGAAGAATGAAATGTAAACTCCAAGCAACTGAAAAATGAGACCTATAAAATGGACACACATCATGAAAGAGTGATAAATTAGATCTGGTATTAAGCAAGGCTCAGTGTCTTAGTATATGTCTAAATGAAATGAATGAACAATAATTGTAAAGAAATTCTAGAAAAAGACATCAAATCTAGAAATAGTAAACAAGAGAGAACTGACATACATGTTTGCCTGGCGATGTGCAAAGAGATACGAAATGAATAGTCGCTGTATCAAGTGAAGCGCGAGGATTAAGTCTGACGCAATACGCTTCACGCGAGAATGTGTAATGAAAAAGGTAAAATAAATATTATTTTCAGAGTGATGTATGTGAGCAAGATGAGATGCAGCGTAAGAGTGGGGTAAAAGTTTGTGAGTTGCAAATACAATCTTATGGAAATTCTGCTGTACATGAAAGTAATCATTGCGTTAGGATTTATACATCATATTGCACAACAGAAAATGAAACTAACAAAATGAAATGCATAACCAAATTGTGACAGAATAAAATATCACAAAAAGATAAAATCTCTAAAAAGATATTTTTATTTATTTATCGTAAAAACAGTAAAAATTATATGTAATGTATGGGGGAGAAATATAATACATATACTTCTCTAAAATTGCAGAACTTTTCTGAAGATTAATACTGTTAGCTTGAGGTCAATTCAAAAAACCAACTTCGGTTATCCAAACACGTACTACACGATCTCATGCCCAGGGAAAATAAATCGGTTCACACAAATATCTCACTTTATCTTGTGTAAACCTTCCACAATTGAGACTGTTAAGAACTGATCATTTCGGCGACCGATTACATTGGTCAGTGTTACCAATTCAAATCAGATTTTCTAATTTCGTGTAGTTCATCAAGAAAAAGATGCATGAAAGCATGTAGTAGCTACACAAGTGAAAGAAGGGTGACCCATCGCACCAGGTAAAGTGCGCGTGTTCCGCAAAGCAGCGCAGTGAGGGCGGGGCCGCGGGGAGCCACCCCTTTTTGCCGCACCTCCGGGGCATAAATTGAAACAGTGGAGCTCGCGGCGCGGTGCGGTGCGAGGCGCGGCGGGGCTGGGCGGGACTGGGCGGGGCAGAGCAGGGCGGCGCTGGGCGCAGCAGAGTAGGTCGGAGCGGGAGAGGGGCGGGGCTAGGCGGGACCGAGCAGTACGGTGTCGGGGCGGGGGTTCAGCAAGGCGGGGTTGGGAACATAGCAAGGCGGGGCGAGGCCGAGCGGAGAGGGGAACCGGGGCGAGGTGTGGGGTGGGCGGGGCTGGCGAAGCTGGGAGGGAATGGGCGGGATTGTGGCGTGGGCGGGAATGTGGCGGGGCGGGGTTGGACGGAGCTGGGCGAGGCCGAGCGGTGCGGAGCGGGACGGGGTTGGACGGGGGTCGGGGCGGAGGGTGGCGTGGTGGGGTCCGGGCGAGGCGGGGCTGGACGGAGCTGAGAGGAGCGAAGTGCAACCGGGCGGAGAAAAGCGTGGCGGAGCCGGGGAGGGTGGCGGGGATGAGGGCGTGTCGGTGCAGGGCTGGACGGAGCTGGGCGGGGCCGAGCGGGGCGGGGGTGTGGCGAGGATAGGGTGGTAGGGCGGATGGGTGCGGAGCATCGCAGAGGGGCGCCGTTGGCGACTACCTGCTGGCCGCCCACTAATGACGCATCTCGCGGGATATTTAATTACTCTCGCGATTAATCTGCGCCGCAAGAAGGGCGCAGCCTGCGTGGGGCGACGCCTGCTTGCCCGCCCGCTGCCCGCCGACGGGCGCATTGTGCGCGGGCGCTTTTTCACTCGGCTTGGCTTTGTGCACAGATTTCAGCCTTCAGCTGGGCCAGGTGGGCCTTTCTGTGAATTTGATGGAATGTAAGTGCTTTTTCAGATATCCTAGGCCAGCCTGGTATTTAATTGATGATTCGAACCGAGTTATTTATTATCAGAATAGGTTTGCGAACACTACACAAACATCCGAACAATACACCCTTGCACTAGTAGCGGAATTTCTTAATCAATGCCACGTTACTCCGTGAAGTAACGGAAATTAAGTATCTTGAAACATCGCGGTATCCACTCTGGGACATTCGAATACTAACGGCGTTGAGTCCTTCGTCGATGGGGATAAAAGTCAATGACGTATGACTTGACGTATGATTGGCAACATTGAAAGATAATCACTCCACGTTCAACGCCAAATGCTCTTGGAATGTTGTTACGTAAGTAACAGAATTTGTTTGCAAATTTCTGAATTTATGGTGTCTTATTCTCCCTTCAAAGAGACTTGAATAGCATAATGAGCAGCTTTTTGATACACACGTAAATATTCGGTTTTCTCTTGTCTTGATTGTCAACACTTCTTTTAGAGTGATGAGACCTTCTTGCCACTTAATTGAAAATAAAATTTAACAAATAAATCACTGCGAATATAGCAAAATTATCATATACGGCACCAATGTGAAATATTATTTTCGACTCAATAATGCATGAAAATTTATGTTTCCTCTACCAAATTTCTATACAAATACATATGTCAGAAAATGTTTGCAACAATAATTGAAGCAATAATCGTGTGTAAAATGCCTATAACCATGGTTTATTGTATTTTTTAAACGTGTGAAAAATTTACCTGAGTTTTCAGTGGATCGCAATTGTAATAGTTGGCGTAGATGATGAGACCAGAGTAACTGCTGAGAAATTTCATAAGGCAGATTCCACTTGAGAATAAGATGATGGCTCTGTAAAGAAATTTTGTAAAGAATAATTGAGACATCAAGGTGCCAATGTAGATAATTAATACTTTTAAGTTCTGAGAAAATATAGTTTTAAGTTTATAAGTTACATTTAGTGCTGAGTATTTTTAATTGTGCAACTTTGCGTAACAATATCATATTTTCCCTTATAATCACAAATTGTAGATAAACATATTCCTTTTTTTTTGTCGCTGAAACCTTCAGTACTTATGCACATCTCAACTCGGCTGAGACGGAGCTCCAATTACAGAAACTATGTTAATTGACCATGATTCCTCGACCTTTACATCGAAATTGCCCGTCAGCCCATTTCGGTTTGTGCACGAGTACATACTTTTCTTGAGATCCAATGTGTTTCGCGAGTACATCGGTGTTTGGAGCGGTTCAATGGTTGGTAGTCAGGTATCACTTACTTATGATCACCGCAGCGACCCATAGGCCCACACTAATTCTCTTCTAATTAGCTTCTCACACTAATTACCGTTGTAGGGATGGGAATCGGAGGAATTATTCTCGCTCAGAATTGGTGCATTGCATATTGAAAGTACACCATGTCACAAAACAACTGAAAGCATCCATATATTACGCGGCGTTCGCTCCAACAGCCTAGGAGTAACGCCTACTCTTGAACGCAATGCACCAAAGCCCAGAGCTTGCAACATTGGCAACATTTTTGTGTATGTTTCTGCACTTTACTCCTTTTTGTCGAAAAAGTACTTATTTGCCTTGAATTATCGACATCCCAAGTTTCAATTCAAGTTTCTTGATTTATTTATCATTATAATTATACTAGAAGAGCAATACTTGTCTACAAATGAATGAATAATTATCTTCATTTAAGAATAGAAGTTGTCCGTAAAAAAATTCGAAACGCGTTTCAGATCATCTTCCCCCATTTCAAAGAAATGTTGATTATTAAAACGCAAACTCATATTTTCTCAGAAGAAATAAAGTTTATAACGTTGTCCTTGTAATCTTAAATCTAAAACGCGCGTCAAAAACATTTTTCTAAATTGCATACTTGTGGGTGCTGGGTCGCGTAGGCAGGGACAGGAACTTTTGCATGGTGCCCTGGTTCACAGCACAGCCACACAGCCAGGTGAAGGTGGTGCCGACGACAGTTGCCCACACTGTGTTCCGTACGAAGGGATTGGGATTCCAGCTGCAACAAACGTTTAACCATGATACTATAATTAGGTATTTCAACACGCGTCCAACAAAGAGGCTCAAAGGTAGCATCACTGTCAGTACCACCGGTTGCAACATCTTGCCATTCCATTTCGAACAAAAGTGAGTTATTTTTATTATAAACAGTAATGTGTCGTTTAATCAATATGCCGTAGTGTTTATCTGGGGTTATTTCGAACATCTCCATAATTTTTGGGAGAGCATTGATGATATAGTCTAATGTTGCTGTAATAAGATAGGTGCATTTCCGGCAACTTAACCTTGTCTAATATGCAGCTCGCGAATTTCCGCTCCTAAAATACAATAAGAATGTTGTCAGCACATGAAAGCATTAAGGGGAGACTGTAGGTAAATGGCTTCAAAAATTCGATTTTTAGTTTTTATTTTATTTGAAGAGCCCACTCATTTGTGTGAAAAATGCTTTTTGTTTCATTTGAATCCGCCTAGTAGTTCAGACTATATTTTTTCCTGAAACTCTTCGTAGGAAATACATTTAAATGCCACGCCTCCTTTACGTCAAAATTGAAATCAATTTGGAAATCTCTCGTATTGCTGCGTATTATTGCTAACCTGCATTTATTATCGATAGGTGCCGAATTCATGCGTATTTACGAAGTTTGTTATTGCTTTGTTACTGTTACCCAGAATTTGAATGAATCTGTGAATTCAGTAATTTGGACACGATTTCCCAAAACTGTATTTGTACAGATAAGTTCTTTAAGATTTGATGTATTTGATGCCATCTTGTGTTTCAATGATGGAGTTTCAAAAAAACAGGAGGTTTTTAAAGTTCTGGGTGTAGATTGTGGGGAAAATACAAGAAATCCTTGTTAGAAATAGACAGAGACAGAATACGAAAAGCAGAAATTGCTGCACTAAGTTGCACAAAAGAAGCAAGACAAAAGAAGAGAACAGCGAAAAGAAGGAAAAAGACCAGTATGACTAAGATGATGCTCAGTATGGTGCAGAAAAATATTAAGTGTAAGTGTTTTTAAAGATTTTCTTCGGTAAAATATAATTATGAACTTTAAACCTGATTTTCTCTAAACTACATATTTTTGCTTTCAGGAACATTTATTGTAGAAACTAGAAGTCAAAGAACATTGAAACATGGATAGTGCATTAGCAGTATATCAACAACTATTCACAGCCTGTTTGAGAAAATTTAGTTCAGAATTAATTATTTTATGATATGTGAAATACTTAAAAAAAATTTTTAATACTTAAAATCTAAAAAATAATAAATTCTTTGATTCCATTGTTTGTAATAAGTCAAATATACTTGTAAATGTTGATTAATATAATATTCACTTGCAGTAAAAATTTCAGAGTTGTTTCCTTTCTAGTTTTTCCAAAAAACGTTCTTTGAAATGTCCAAAATTAGCATTGGAAGCATAGGGAAGTACGGTGCCTACTGTCTCCCCTTAAAGTGTTGCCATAAGCATTAAAAACGTTAAGAATAAACTTAGAAGTCACTAGTCTGTTGTTTACGTACTGGTTTAACATATTATTTTGTGTGGTAGCTGTGCTTTTAACCCACTCACGCAACATGGTACACTTTGTATACCATGCTGCAGCGCTGGCGGAGTGGCCCTTTCTATAATGTCTTTTTTTATATTTTTATAAACATATTATCATACTTTCCTTAAATTTATACATTATTTTTAATTTAAGAATTCTAAAATGTATTTGGTAACGATTAATATAATATCTCATTATAACAGTAATGTTTTCAACTATGAGATGAGCTTCTAGCTTAGTGTATACCAAAATGTATCACTATATTCTGATAACTAGATTGTTTAAATCATTATCTGCCCATTTTACAAAGCAAAATATTAATAGGGGTTCTTTTAGATATTTAACATCTGTGACGGGCAATTACATTATCATATCGGACAGTTAACTAGCATCAAAATGTAGTAAATCGCTTGTCCGCCCATTAAGGTCAAATGTTATCGATTTTTACTTCATTTTATCAGGGATGTGCAACCGTGCCCAATAATCCAGAGCGAATAGCAGTGGGAGGAGTCAACATACCGGATGGCGCCTCACTGTCCATGGTGCGTTGTGAATTAGATTACACGTGAGCGATTCAAAGAATTTAGCGAAATAACACCAGATGGACACAATGGCATATTGATTAAACAGCACATACTGTTCATAAAATATCAATTAACTCACTTTTGCCCGGCGGTTTTTGTGGCTTTTAATGTTTATTGACGAGGAATAATGGTCAGAAACGCGTTCTCGTTTAAATATTAACCGCGCCTCCATGTTTCCAATGCCTAACGGGACGTGAGTCGCGATTTTCACATCCCAGATAACGAGCTTTTGATACGGAAGCCTGGGGTCCAAAAATGTTATTTCCACTTCACACATATGTTTGTAAAGTCTCTAGGGGTTTGTTTCCGATTTGTATAATATTTTTGAATTCATTTATAATATAATTAAATACACCGAACCAGTTTTTATTTAAGTATAATAGTGAATTATGAATCGATTACGTAATGTTGAGTATTAATACACGTGTATGAATATATTTTGATATGGACACCCACCTAGGTGTCGTAGGTGAGATTAGTTAAACATAATCACGGTCCGACTTCGAACCAACAGTAGGCGAGTTAAGTAAGAATTCAATTTATTAAAGAAAAACCATCAAAGTTCAATATTTGTTCTCCTTTCTCATCAGATTAATATTTGATACAGTCCTCTTAAGGGGATTCAGTATTCTGATTTTCTTCTGAGTTTTGGAAACACGGGACGGCACATGATGTTTACCGTTACCTCCCTAAGGACTGTCTCCGCATAAGAATATACACAAAATAAAGAAAGAATTAACAGAATGATGACCAGTGATTGATTACGTCTCAAATATAAATTTTGTATTTTTAGTGAAGTAATATCATAATGACCATCGTTATGCAACGATTTCCAGTTGTCTAATAAGAGAATTACACATTGGGAGTACAAAAATAATTATGTTAATTTAAATATTTCTAGATGCATGTGACCTGTAATGAAACAAATCCGTTTGCTCCGTTTGTCAGTTGCTCGTTTGTTAGGGTTCTGCTCCGACATCGGCCTGATATTGAACGGAGAGACCACAGAAACCTACCGATCAGAGTAGCCGGCCGCTAGACATCTCTTCGAGACAGCGGCTGAATTCGGCTCAGTTATGTAGCTAGTATTGAGAAACCGATACCATCGGCACTACCGTAACTACTCCACTCACTCGGGTTTACTTGCATCAACAACAAATACATATTTCAAATATTTTGTAAACTGTTTTTAATTCTAGAACAATCTATGAGGTACTATCATGGTTTCCTCAGTTTATGTATTAGTATTAAGCTAGCTAAGATGTATTTAATAATCCATTACTACATACGTATAGTTCAATGTGCTGATCTATGTATTAAAAAATCAAATAAGTAATTACAAAAAATAAAACCATCGGCGCTAGAACCCTAGGCCCTCCCGGTCAGAGTCGCAGGAGAGAGAGGGGCTCTGTTCTACACTCGGTCGGTGTAAGGCAGACCTGCACAAAGCCTGCTCTCGCGGGCATTCTGCACTTGGGAGCCGATCGCCTGCACGTGGCAGCGCCGAAAGTGCAAGTAGTGGGGAGTAGGAAGCTTTGCGGGGAGGGGAGAAGTCTGACTATCATGACGCGGCTCGTAGATTGAATGCCTGGGCATTTTTTTCTAATGATCCATGCTTCAAAATTAAATGCCCATTTGTTTAAATGGATTATGTCTAGTATTTCAAGTTACCAGGGTCATAATTCACTGTTTACGTTCTGTGCTCTACTGTATATCCACCTTTGTGTTCCACCACTGTATGTATTTTCATTTTCTAATGTTTTTAAAGAAAATAACATGCTCATTGTGACTCTTAAGCATTATTTTAAAGCAATAGCTTTAAAATATATGCTTATATATAAGAAAAAATATTATTTAATTCTAACACAAAATAGCAATTTAATAATTGATTGTTTACCAGGAATGTTATAATCTCCAAATGATAGAAAAATGAACAAAATCATGAGAGCAACCTCTCACATGACGATTGACATAAAAATAGAATATGTGGCAATTCCAAGAAGGGTAATGTTTAATAGCACATTTGTGACCATTTTCCCCCATTATGAAACTGAATACAAGAGATCAACGAGCAAACTTCTGTGACGATATGTTACGGACAATCACAAGATAATCATGGGTATTGGTTAAATAGAATGCAAAGGGCTTTATATTTTTATACGATCTCGTAAACGACTCTACACCCTTGTCAGAAATTAGAACAGAAAATAATCATGATTTTTTTAAGAACAATATGTTTTTGCTTTGAGAGAACCGTCTTATTCAATTAAACATAGTTAATAAAAAATAATTTATTGCTGTCATTATCAAACAAAAACAATTCAGTATCAAAATTTTGTGTTTAGCACAACACTAAATTTGTGATTACATCGTAGCAAAGCGAATTACATTATAAGCCCTACAAGCAATTATAATACTTGGTGTCGAAATCTAATATGTATAATTCGTTGTAGTTTCATATTTCGCCCTATCATATACCGAGAACAAACATTTGCAATATAATACAAAAGATAATATTACTTGAACTGTATATGACAGTCATGTTCTTGCCGATTGCTCTTTAAATTTACGCGCTATCTTTCGAATTGCGCATTCTGATTGGTGGTCCCCACTCCTAGATCGGGTCTCATCCCCACCCTTCATCGATTTTCTCATTTGCACCCGAGTTGCCCGCACGCAGCTCCTGAGGTCAGTGAAAGTGCAAAATGCTGTGCAGTTCTGGTGTAAGGCTTTGTGTAAGGTCGTGGTTGGATGATAATGGTTAAATGATATTGTTGGTGGAGAAATGGTGGAATGAAAGAACTAGTGCTAAAACAGCACGTACTTTCTCGACCATTTTTCACGGACAATTGCGAAAAGTATTCAAATTTTCGAAAAACTGTAAATGTGATGATCTTTTAAAACCTATCTATAAGGACCAGATTTCATTAAAGGAAAAATATCTATCCTTATAATTCTAATTGTAGAACTAGGAGGACGTCAAAAACATTTTGAATTTTTGCAATTTTTGAACAATCAGAGATTTTAATGATAATGAGACCTTCACCATTCTCATATACGTTCTTTACACTACCCAACAACAAAATTTAATCAGAAACGATGGAGCCATTTCTTGAAAATTTGGAAAATGTCCCAGGGGCTTCTAATGAAGTATTCCCCAAACTTAAAATATCGTTTCCAAATTCAAAGGATAACCCCCACATTGATTGGAGAATTTGGAGTTTTGGAGAAAATCGGCTGAACGATTTAGCCGCTGTTCACAGACGGGCAGAACGACAGACGGACAGACGGATGGCCAGACAAATTTTGCCGTCATTCGATTATTCGGTGTCAAGGACCCCCCCCCCAAAAAAAATTCTGCTGCATCTCGTATTAGAGTTTTTTTTAATTTATCAACTGAATTTATCCCCTTTTTCGTTACCAGGTCGTGTAATAAGAGTTTCTGTGCCGAAGATTCGCCATTTTTCGCTCAGCATTACATACATTTCACCCTACTGCGTAAGCGGCAGCGAGAAATTAAAACCAAAAACACTACAGGCAAACCTGTCGCAAACCTGCTTTGCTAACCTCAATCTCCACATTCGTCGTCAGGTACTTGAACCACAGCACCCTCGGGAAGAGCGGGAGCTACACGCAGTTGCCGGTCGCCCGGCGTCTGTGTGTGTGTGTGTGTGTGAATACCTATGTCAAGGTCGATCCCACAAGCGGGAGTCCGTGGCACGCGTGCCACCACGCAATCGCCCCTCCACGCAGTTCATTTCCCCGCCACCAGAGACAACGCCATCCCAATTGCAAAACGGCAGGTTTACTAATAGTTTCCTTTCCCGCCGCTAGTTGCGCAGAGAAGCTCGTGGCATGGCACGATGCCACTGCCACCAGTAGAAGACCTTGACACCACTGGCGTGTGTTGTGAGGGACTCACTCGAGGTCGAGGCGTCCGCTGGCGGCGTTGAGCTCCCAGACGCGCCCCACGCCGCCCACGCGGATCACGCCGATGATCATGACGGCGATGAGCGCGCCCACCATCACGAACGCCTGCAGGAAGTCCGTCCACACCACGGCCTTCAGACCGCCCTGGAACACACACAGTGCGCGAGCTCAAGAAACACACTCAAGGTCTGCAGCACTCTGTTAAAATTCTACTTGGCAAAGATTCGGAAGAATGGGCGAGAAAATTCATTTTATTTGTACGTGATGGAAAAGAGAGAGACACATAGGGAAAGACATATAAGGAGACACATAACAGAGACACATAAGGGAATCCCGGGACACAAGTCTATGTTTAAATTATACAGTTACACGACTAAAATGCAGTCAGGATGACCTATGTGCCTTGTTTAAGTTTTAAAAAAGCATTTTCAGAATGGTGGGTAAGAATAGCTCGTAACAAACATACCAAACGCTCATTGCAATGTTTACTTCTTCTTTCTTTATGTCTTCTCTTTGAAAGCGGATTATAGGAAATATAAATTTAAATACTTTTTGAATTGCAAATGAGTTTTATAAATTGCACAAAGAATCATTATTTAGTAATACTAGAACAATATTTCAACTAACATTTTAGTAATTAAGTTACATTTATTCTCGGCAAGTAATTTATTTTTGTCTTGGCGATTAATTTATTGTAAACTGAATCTGATAACTTCTTAATGAAGCAAGGTGGCAGATTCTTGGTTATTCAATAGGTAATTCATAATTGTTTATTTTCTTTCACTCTGGTTGCCATTAGCGCATTTCTATAAACATGCCAATTTACCGTCGCTGAAGGGGAAGTTGTTCACGCCACATGACCAACATTTTTGATTTTTGTTTTTGTGTTTATTTGAGTCTGTAATATTCACGTAATTTAATATAGTGTAATATTTATTTTCGAGATATTTTGTTCGTAAGGGCTTAAAAATACCATTTAAATTTCTAGTCGCGCCAAGTAACTTACAGACAGTGTCTTCGTCACTACAAGACCACACTACTACTTAGTCACAGAGCCAAAAGGCATAACAGGAGGTAGAAAAAATATTTAAATAAGTAAGATTGTGGGAAGAGAGAGTAAAAATTCAGAGAATGGTGAAGATACTGAAGAGTCAGAATATGCACCCGGACTGTCTTAGAGTATTGTTGTCACAAGTCTTGCATTTCCCAAAAATTATTATCTTTAGTCTTCGTGTACCTTTTTCTCAGAACCTATTGCACATAACTCCATGAAATTTTCACCACTTATGCATCATGTATTTGCCGTGATTTGTTGTTTTTATTGAAGATTTCAATATTTCGCAGCTCAGATATTGAGTGTATTTACAAAACAAATGTTTAAAAAAATAGTATGTTGGAAAAAAATATTAAACAACAAAAATGACTTTGAATCGGTACAAAAACATACTGCGCGTGAAGAACATTTCTCTAAAATAGTGTTGAAAATTTCACAGAGCTTCATAAAAGAGTTTTAGAGATAAAGGTACACATACACAACACGATTAACAATACCCAGATAGGCTGTACAACCTCGTCTGAAATGTTAGTTGGCCACAGATTCACAGTTTGTCCCATCGATCAGCCTCTGTACTCCAGAGCACTTACCAACATTGTGTAGAATATGCAGATTACGCACACGATCGGAGAAATTACGTGCAGATTGACCCCAGACACTGGAACGAAAACAAGGATTTACAGCTTATCCCTCCCATGATGCCACATAACAATATATTTACTGGTAGCTCATTGTCAAGTAGAACACGAGTCAATGAAAAACTATTTTAACAAATTAGCTGCATTTCAATTTCATCTATGCTGTGATTAAATTTTCTACAAAGTGTAAGATCTTATTTATTAGAATGGCAAACATGAGATGAATTGATGCGTATATGATAAAACTCAACGATATCTTTCATATATCAATTGAATATTTAACTATAAATGTAAAGATAGTTAAATGGCAGTGAATTCACCTTGGCCAAAGGCGAGTGATGGCACGTAGACGACGATGGGAATGAAGAGCACCAGCTGCAGCGTGAAGAGGAAGGACGCCATGAGGCGGGCGCTGCGGTTAAAACGGAGCTGCAGGTACTGCAAATCACAAGGGTTGTTTATTATTTCAAATTATAACAATTCGTAAATATTTTAGCCCAAAATATATTTCAAATGTGAAATAATAAGTATATACTATAAATGGTTATTAATCATATCAAATGAAGTGAAGTTAAGAAAGTCACCCTTTGCTACTTTTCTTGGGTCCTTCTCAAATCTATGGTAAAAAATCATTTAAATATTATTACATTGTGGTTAAGGGTTTTGAGGATTAAAAATACATGAACGTATTAAAGCAAAATAAGAGAACAAGTTTGGATAAATGTTAATAATTAAAACGGAGGGAAAGTGAAGAGTGGAAATTTTATTGAGTGCAGAAATGTCTTGGTTCTTATCAAGTAGGTTTAAAGTTAGATTATTGGGATGCATTTCCAGATATGGATGATATATTCTTGAACCTTTTCTTGATCTGTTGCTATAGAGGTCCTAGTGTAGTGTGGCATTTGTGATGAGTTATGAACCAGGGTGCAAATGAAGTTATTCTTAAATGTTTTGATTGAAATATTTGTAAAATCGACAAATTAGTTTTGCTGGCAGTGCCCTGTATCTCAATTCTGTACGTCCGTACAGAAACTAGAATGTTTTTATAAATTAATAATTTATTTTCAATCAATAATTTTGTTTTGTGTCCAATAAGCCCAATTTTCCCTAAAGTATCTATCAAAATATTGGTTCCCTGACGTATCTATGAAAATAATGTATTTTCAATGTTATAATTGTATGTTTGGATTGAAAAGCGTTGGGCAACATTCGTTGGGCGTATTCCATTACTCTTCTTTTTTTTAAAATCCTACAAATGGCAATCAGTGGATAAGAAAGCACAGACGTGATAGAATAAATGAATGAATAAGGTAGCTGAAAACAAAAAAAATATCAACAAATACGACTGCTTAGCCTAGTAGCGCTGCCACTGCTTCGTATTCAAATGAAAGGGTATTCATCCGAAATATTATAAAAATTTCATTGTTTTCAAATACTTGCAGCACGACTCATTTTATGAGGCGAATTCACAACGCATGGTTTTAATTTATGAACTGCACAAATGCTAAGTACGTGGTTAGATTTTGCAATCATTGCATATTTGCAATTTTTCCATTTTTGGCAATCATTATTTAGAAAATAATATTGTTAATATATATCTTATGAATAATTTGATTTTTCAACAAATATTTTGAGAAACCTAATATAAAATCAGTCATATGGAAATTTTACAGTAAACAAAATTTGGTTATACTTGCTAATACAATGTGATTTAGAGGAAGTACATGTATCAGGCATCCCTTTAAATCTATATCGATTGGTTGTTTTTAACCTCCCATGTTATAATTTCCGTTTTATTGAAACAAAACGTTGTTACTATGATCTGATTATTGCCTCCATGTTTTCGAAAATAATGAATTCTTGATTATCCCCATGCAGAACAAAATACCAATAAGGATCGTTATAAACGAAAAAAAAAATCCGGAAAAATTAGAGGCACAGTTAACTGGTGTTGATCGATTAAAATGAAGGGAAAGTGAAAATTCATTATGTGAACGACGCCTTTCTCCGGAGGCAGCTGGGAGCGTCTTAAGGAGGCAATGCTCACTTCTCGGGCCGTTGTTTGGACTTAGCCTATTTTTAAGAAGGCGCAAAAGGAGGTCGGGGCGGCGGCGTCTTAACGAGGCCTCACGGGGCGCAATCAGGCACCAGCGGCGGCGGAGGTGGCGGTGGCGGCGGTGGCGGCGGTGGCGGCGGCGGTGCCGGCGGCGATGCCGGCGATGCATCGCGATGGCGCCGGCGGCGGTGGCGGCAGTGGCGGTGGCGGCGGCGGCGGTGCCGGCGGCGGTACCGGCGGCGGTGGCGGCGGCGGCGGTGGGGGCGACGGCGATGGCGGCGGTGGCGGCGGAGGCGGCGGCGGAGGCGGCGGCGGCGGCGGCGGCGGCGGCGGTGGTAGGGGTGGCGGCAGCGCAGAAGGAGGCGGAAAGGACAGGAGGAGGAAGAGAGGGCAAGGGTGGCGGAGGAGGAAACGGAAGAGATGAGGTGAAAGAGGTCAGTGGGATCGAGAAAGTGGCAGCATAAGTGGAAGGTGAGGTGGTGTTGGAGGAGAAATGATGGAGAAAACGGTGGGAATGATCGAGGTAGCCGTTGAACAGCGAAGACCGAAGGGATGAAGTATGACATGGCTATGTAAAAGGCAACAGCGGATATGGGAAACTCCGAATTGAATGTTAAGCAGCAAGTTGAACTGAATCTTCGGTAGTGTAGAGAGATGCAGGGACACCGCATTGATGCCATATATTTTTACAGATGTTTTTATGAGAGTGTCGGAAACGAGGCACTGGAGGTTGCGATGTCCTCCGACGTAGCTCAGTAGTGGATTTGGTAGTGACCGGAGTGAGTACCGGACTGACTAGACTAACAGGAATGTAAAGACGCACGTCTAACATGCTGTTATCAAGTCTCGACGTTTACGCGGCGTAGGTATCCAAGCTCAGAAGCTACGAAGCAAGCAGCAGGTGCACGCCCTGTGCCCCAGCTTGCGATCTGGGGCAGGGATTCTTATCTTAAGCTCAATGCTCTCTACGGAACGAAGAGCTCATAACAGACAGAAAGGAGAGAATTACAGGTACTATGCACAAGAAGGAAATATTTACAAGAGGTCGTGTAAATTTGAAGAAATGTCAAAGATCTTTAGAGTGCATTGTACCCACGTCTTTGTTTGGAAACACGACTTGCGCGATAGTTACAGAACTGATAAGCTTTAAATATAACTAGGCTGAGCATAGCGTGTTCCCAAAATAAGTGTCTCATTTTTTAAATAGATCCTTGCATCGCCCTTGAATGTTCAGAAGAAAGAATTCATTATCAAAGCTAAAGTGGAATGTTCATTTCCTTATTTATGCTGAATGTTGAAATGCGTCCCCTAAAAGGATTTATGACATTTCCGTTAAGTGAATTTCTACAGCTTTAATTTAGTCAACCAATTTTATATCCGATTATCAACAAAATTGTTTCAACAAAATTGTCTGAATTTTTAATATTTAGTTCTCACACTGCTGAAATATTGGTGCCTTACCTCGTATGTAGAAGTTAGCTGCAGATCGTAGAACACAGGCAGATAAACGAAGTCGATGATTAGTCCCATAATAAAGGCTACTATGCATACGAGAATATACTGGACACCATGGATGTAAATTTCAGATGGTACCCCCATCAGCGTAATTCCTGAGATATGACTGCCAATGAAAACAAAATATATAATAAACATGTGTTTTGAGAAACCCCAGGAATAGTATTGACACAATTAAAAACTGATATTTTATGAAAATGTTATTACACTAATTTCTTCTAATTCGACAACTAGTACCATGTGCACGATCAGAAAATAGCATGCTTGATCACGTGATGCTTAGTAATATATAAATCAATCGGAAAGCCCTATGATCTTGAAGATGATGATAATAATAAAAACAATAATATTAATATTTTTACAATATTATTATAAAACCAAACTACCTATTGCTGATTTTATTATTAATATTATTATCATTATTATTATATAATAATATTAGATGTATAATAATACAGGGCGCTAGGAAATCCGCATGAGCCGAATCAGGAACTCCTATTAAAAACTGCAAACTGCATTTATGTTGGTACCAACCAGAACCAACTGGGAAACTGGTAAAGGGGATAACACTTCCAGCATCTATTTTGATTGTGGTGAGTACATAATTTACGTTTTCAAGCCGCAGCTCGTGCAACCAACATAATTTCTGCTGTAAGCACTCTCACCGGCAAGGTGCCACTGCGGAGAATCTTTCCTGGCGCGCTATTCAGAACAAAGTAACTGCTTCCTTACCTTGCGACGAGCGAGACCCCCACGGGGAAGATGGCCATGGACTTGCCGCCCATGAGGTAGTCGACGACGGCCGTGTTCTTGCGGCGGCCGCACACGCCGAACCACACGCCCACGGCCACCGACACCACCAGCATCAGCGCGAACATGGAGTAGTCGAGCGCCCCGAAGTTGAGCGGCGCCTCCGGGATAGACCTGCGCAAACGTGGCGCCGCCTCACTCTCTCAGACCGAACTCGATGCTACGCGCCACCTTGCTTTCTTAGACCCGAACTCGATGCTACGCGCCGCCTCACTCTCTCAGACCGAACTCGATGCTACGCGTCACCTCGCTTTCTTAGACCCGAACTCGATGCTACCCGCCGCCTCACTCTCTCAGACCGAACTCGATGCTACGCGCCACCTCACTCTTCCAGATCCGAACTCGATGCTACGCGCCGCCTCGCTTTTTTAGACCCGAACTCGATGCTACCTCACTCTTCCAGATCCGAACTCGATGCTACGCGCCGCCCCGCTCTCTCAGACCCGAACTCGATGCTACGCGCCACCTCGCTCTCTTCGACCCGAATTCGATGCTATGCGTCGCCTCACTCTTCCAGATCCGAACTCGATGCTACGCGCCGCCTCGCTTTTTTAGACCCGAACTCGATGCTACCTCACTCTTCCAGATCCGAACTCGATGCTACGCGCCGCCTCACACTCTCAGACCGAACTCGATGCTACGCGCCGCCTCACTCTCTTCGACCCGAACTCGAAGCTACGCGCCCCCTCACTCTCTTCGACCCGAACTCGATGGTACGCGCCCCCTCGCTCTCTCAGACCGAACTTGATGCTACGCGCCGCCTCGTCCTCTCAGACCCGAACTCGATGCTACGTGCCACCTCGCTCTCTTCGACCCGAATTCGATGCTACGCGCCGCCTCCCTCTTCCAGATCCGAACTCGATGCTACGCGCCGCCTCGCTCTCTCAGACCCGAACTCGATGCTACGCGCCACCTCGCTCTCTTCGACCCGAACTCGATCCTACGCGCTCCCTCACTCTCTTCGACCCGAACTCGATGCTACGCGCCCCCTCGCTCTCTCAGACCGAACTCGATGCTACGCGCCCCCTCACTCTCTTCGACCCGAACTCGATGCTACGCGCCTCCTCGCTCTCTCAGACCGAACTCGATGCTACGCGCCGTCTCACTCTCTCAGGCCCGAACTCGATGCTACGCGCCGCCTCGCTCCCTCAGACCGAACTCGATGCTACGCGCCGCCTCACTCTCTCAGACCCGAACTCGATTCTACGCTGAATTTTCCAGGAGTGAAAACGTACTTTAGACCAATGTTTCTATATGTTGTTAAATAAAGATTTGGGATCATTACAAATTACGGACAAGAGTGTGAAGGGAATTCTCTCCGATGTCAAAGTATACCTAAAAAATTTGGTTACGAAACAGTGGAACTGGCTGACTACCCTGGTATCTCCCCAGCGGGACATCACCTCGGCCGGGATAAGCTCCACTGTCCTCTCGTTACGTGTGGTAGTGTAGTGCATGCAAGTGAGAATGTATGTAAGGATTGAGGATCGAACAAGGAAGAAGAAGGATAGGTAGCACGCGGACTGATTTCCTTTGAATTCTCTAAATAGTTAAAAATTGAGGAAGTGTAAACATTTTTAGACGTATACTTACAACTACTATAATGTAAATAGAGACTTTTTCATTGTGTTGTGTACTTCAAAATTTGATATTTAAATGAGGTCGTGTATTTTATGCAATTTTGCTTGAAGCCAGTTTTTTTATTCTGTTATAAGGATTGGGTTGAGAAAAACTACATCATTCCTCTTGCTAAGAAAACCATGTTATCGATGCTACGTTCAATTCTCCGGGTTTTAGTACCTGTATTTGGCGCGATGCATTCAATACTGGTTCCATAGATTTTTATTCTTTCAGCTCACTGCGAGATAAACTTGAATAATTCAACCTCCGAGTATTTTGTTATCAACAAAATGTCTCTAGAATCCACGGGAATATTGCACGAATTGTACAACTATTATTTAAGCAGTAAAATTAAAAACTTACAGACATTAGTCATTTGGTGATTATTAGTTTGGAAAAATCGAATGATATTCGCAATAAAGAAGCTTATTCGCAAAGTTACTTCTCGAACTGAAAGAATCGTAACTTTTGCGAACCAATTTCATTACACATTTCAAATGCATGTAAACTTGCTTGAAGAGTACTAAACTTCCCTTCATAGGCTCTTCATAAAGAAACCCAAACGACCATTCGTTTGCTTCTAGAATTTAATCAGTTCCCTACATATCCTTGGAGTTGTAAACATAAAATTTACTGACTCAGAAAAGTTTGAGGGAGATCGATGTCACGGAAATGTGACTACATATAAGAGACTATGTAACAGGTATCACATTCTGCTTTTTACTTCTCAGACATTTTCCCTTCCAGAAGGTTTCGATTTACTTTTCTAATACACATTATTTTCTGAAACTATAAATTAAAACTTCTAATTTAAAATGTAAAAACCTTGTTCTGTTCATAAATTGCGTTTTTATTTTTTTTCTGTTTTCAAAAGTTATTTTGCACCGAGTAGCGAAATTTTCATATACTACTTCTTTTGTTAGAGAGGACTATTCATTCATGCAAATCCATCATGTACGTTATAATTGTCCATTTTTTTGTCCCTTTAACACACACACTTTAACGTTCCGTTGAAATACTAGATTTCATCACCGTCGCTTAAACCAGAATTCTGATATTACTTTTTTCGAATATTAGAATGCTGATTCATATGAAAAAATATTTGAATAGCCTAATTCCCACATTAAATAAATTGAACTGAATCTGAAATTTCCGAACAAAGTAGTATATGCAACTGCATTATAAGAGAAGATATGTGTTATTTTTCCACCTGAGATGGAGAAAGTTCATCCAAATTACTTTTCGATTCACATCCCCAAGTTAATTAATGTTCATGCTGGACAACGAGTGTGGAATCGCACATCCCCTCCCCATATCCGACTTCGTCCAGTCGGCTTAGTAGCTCACCCACCATTATTTATATCGACACGGCGAGTTCGTGAATGATTTAAACACTCGGACCAACTCCGCAACCGGGTTATTTATAGAGCCATTTGTTCTTTTTCGGAAGCTCCGAGCCGCAGCATGTTGAGCCACCGCCATCGTTGGCACCGGTGCCCCCGCCGCATCCCCTGGCCGCCGCCGCCGCCGCCACCTCCATCACCAGGCTCCCGTCGCCTTCGGGCCCGCGTGCGGTCTGTGCATAGGTCTCGCGTGGGCTGATGTATGCGCCTGCGAAGACCCGAGTTATTGGTCTCGCGCCGCGTAAATCTAGCAGGGCCCAGGCGGTGGCGGCGATGGCGGTGGCGGCGGCGGTGATGGCGGTGGCAATGGCGGCGGCGGCGATGGCGGGGGCGGCGATGGCGGGGGTGGCGGCGGCGGTGGTGGCAACGGCGGTGGCGGCGATGTCGGCGGTGGGGGCAATGGCGGTGGCGGCGATGGCGGCGGTAGGGGTCAGTGGCGGTGGCAGCGATGGCAATGGCGGTGGCGGCGAAGGCGGTGGCGGCGGCGGCGATGGCGGTGGCGGCGATGGTGGTGGCGGCGGCGGCGATGGCGGTGGCGGCGATGGCGGCGGTGGAGGCAATGGTGGTGGCGGCGATGGCAATGGAGGTGGCGGCGAAGGTGGTGGCGAAGGGGGGAGTGGCGGCGAGGCCTCTCCAGTGCAGGGTCTCGGCCGCAGCCTCAGCGAGCGCAGAGAGGGCGGAAGGAACTGGAAGGGTTGGGGGGGGGGGATCACGGATGGTGCAGGCGGTCTCTGAATGGTGGAGGCTTCAAAGGGAGCCGGAGCGACGGGGCGGTGTCAGGGCAACGGGAGAGGCTGGGACGGCGGGGACGGCGGGGGTGGTTGAACGGATGGTGAGACCGGTAGCGGGTCGGAGTCTGGGCAGCAGGAGTGGTGGTGACAATGGGGACAACCGGGATGGCTGGATCGGGGACAGGCGTGGTTGGCCCGGTGGCGGGATCGGTGACTGGGCAGCGGGAGCGGCTGGGGCAATGGAGACAACCGGGATGGTCAGACCGGGGACGGGAGTGGTGACGGGGGCGGTTGGCGGGGGCGATGGACTGGCGTCGGGGTCGGTGTACGGGCAGCAGAGCGCAGGGACGACGGAGAACGCGGGGGTGGCAAGGACGCCGGGGGGGGTATCTGGGGCCGGTCGCTATTTTCGGTGCATTTCGGAGCACCGGTGGCGGCAACGGCGCAAGTAGTATTTTTGCGAGATGTGCGACGAAAAAGTGGCAGCCAGGCGGGGAGGCGGGGAGAGGGGGTGTCGTACAGCAGCGGGCGGAGTGGGTAGTAAACCGCGTGGATGCCACGGAGAAGACAATGCGCTGCCTCTGCGGAGGGCACAGGAGGTTTGTGAGCAGCACAGAGAAAGACTGAGGGGAGGGATCTGGAACTATGAGTTGAGGGAGTAAGCTGGCAGGTGAGGAGTGCATAGAAATCGTAGTTTAGGCGAGAGCACAAGGATGGAGGATTTGCGATAGCAGGGTGAAATAACTTTGTGAGTTATAATTCTAGTTCCTCTTCTCAGTGTCTCATAAAATAGTATCTGGTGAACTGAGAAAACTTTATCCGGTAAACAAACAAAGTAGCGTACCAAGCGGAAATAGTAATATATTAAACAATTCGATAAAGAGATATCTAATTTGCTAGCAGAAGGAATGTCCCCATGGTGATGAAGAGAGCAGGGTATTTTTTTCGAGTAGATTAAGTAGTTTTTTTAGTCGTGCATAATATTTTTCTATTTGTTTAAAAAAATTTAAAAATAAAGTGCCAGGTTAGCTAATGTCAGGTTATAAGTTTTCTGTGCAGTCTCAAGGGGTCCAGGTGAGTAATTATCAGCCTTTTATATCACCAACGGGCAATAAAGAGGTACATACTGAAGCAAAATATACGTAAACAATAAGAATCATCTTTAAACCTCTGAATAAAAAAATATTTAAATGTATATCCGAAAGTATTAAGTGCATTTAAAACTGTATCCGACGTTTCAATCAAATTCTCTGAAAGTAAAGTACCGAATGAAAGAAAACTACATTAACAAAACAGACTGAATCAGACTTAAGGGAAAACTGTAAAATAGGAAAAGGTGTTTTCATTAACGCTGCGATCGAGAAGAGAGTGAAGTTTTGAAGAAGAGAAAGTTTATTAGGAGGGTAGGCCAGCCTCAAACATGAAGGCCAATATCGCGCGGTGAAGGCACTATTCTCGGCATCAGCGGGGTTAAACGCCACCGGGCCCCGCCAAGCGAGATGGGTTAGTTAGTTAGTTAATGCCTTATTTTACGTGGCGAGACTCGGGCCATCAGGCCCGCTCTTCCGTCTGACCACGCAAATTTCACTACGCTCCTTTCACCACCTAGCGGAGAAAGAAGGTATTATCTCGGGCGAAACAGGCGATTTCTGTACAGGGTGTCTGTACTGGAACCCGGGATGACTCAGGACACTGAATGCTGACATTGAAATGCCTCTTACTGGGAGGTTCTAGGTTTCAAGTCCCAACTGAGGCAGGATTATCGACACTAACTAGACAACTAGGCCCAATTCAGCTGCTGCCGCCTGGAAGAGGATACTAGTGGCCGGATGCTCTGATTGATAGTTTTGCGTGGTTTCTCCGAACAATACCTGGCGATATGGATGATCTTTCCTTTCTTCTCCTTGTCCTATCCACACCCCTTATACACTCACACTTTCATGCACTTCACTATACTGTCTGGGAGACCATTCGGGAGCTTAGAGCTTGTCCTGTCTGGGTTGGTGCTTCGCTTATGAGGATGGATGAATATCTGGATGAGGAAAATCCCACAAGTCGATGTGTAGATTGGCGCCGGAACTCACTATTCAGCGGGAGAAAGTACACCGACACCCCTAGTGATAAATCATACACCATACTTGCGGGACTAATGACGAAATCAGTTGATTCGCCCGGAAACACGACATAATTAATCAATCATACGTAAAGCAAATGAGAGTGTACCGTGCACGCGCACATCCAAATAATGATATGAAGAAATATTTACTGTATTAAAACAATGGCGAAATGTTATGAAACTCTGCCACAGCAGGTGGTTGTCAGAAGCAATTAGGGAATATACCGACAAAAGTGATTTTTTTCATAAGTGGGTAAGAAACGGAAATAAGTCACAAGAGTTGAAAGCGGATTCCGAAACGGAAACTACAGAGTTCTTTATCAGCGAGCTCACAAGTCATGTAGAATAGTAATGAACCGACCGAATAAAATGCATGGAGGCTGCGATTTGGCAAGAAGAAGAAGGGCAGGCATACCATCTGAGATATGAAAGAATGCAGAAGAGGCATAGAATTCAAATGAAGTGGAGTATGAAAGTCGGCGAGAAATTGAAGAGCCACAGTGGGAGAGGCCCGCAAAACGACGGAGGGGGCGCCGAGGTTGAGGGAATTGAAGCACGAAGGAGGCGCAGGGCAGATGCGGAGTGGAGGAGCGGTGCCACAGCGCGCGGAGCTGGGAGAAGGAGGAGGGGGCGGGTGTTGGTCCTTCCTCAGGGAGGGAAGTGTAGAGCGACACAAGGCAGCCTCGTGGCGCCGCGGGATGGGGCGAGACGGGAAGAATGGGGCTGGGAAAGCGGAGAGACGCGAAACTGTGGAGAATGAATTGGGGGCGGAGGGGGGCGAAGCCGGCCGGCGCGGAGCGGGGCGGATGAGGCCAGACGGAGAGAGCGGGACAGGGCAGGGCGGAGCGGGGCGGAATGGGACAGGGAAAAGCGGGGAGAAATAAGGCTGGGGAGGATGGCGGGGCGCAGGGGAGCGGGGCGAAGCGGGGCGGTGGGTGGAGCGGGGCGGTGCGTGGCGGAACGGGGCCGGGCGAAGTGGTGAGAGCAAAGCCGTGTTGGATGAAGCGGGCGGAGCGGGCCGGGGCGGATAGGGCCAGGCGGAGAGGGCGAGGCGGGGCGGGGCCGAACGGAACAGAGAAACGCGGAGCGGGGCGGAGTCGGGCGGAGCGGGGCAGAGCGAGGTGGGGTGGGGCGGAGTGGAGCGGAGTGGGGTGGAGCAGGGTGGAGCGGGGCGGAACGGGGCGGAACGGAACAGGGCAAAGCGGGAGAAGCGAGGCTGGGGAGGATGAAGGGTGTCAGGCGGAAGGGGGCAGAGCTGGGCAGAGCGGGGCGGAACGGGACATGGAAAAAGGGGGGAGCGAGGTTGGGAAGGGTGGCGGGGCGGAGGGTGACGAGGCAGAGCGGGGCGGAATGGGATAGGGCAAAGCGGGGAGAGGCGACGCCGTGCAGGGCGGAGGGGGGCGGGCCGGCCTGTGACGAGGCAAAGAGAGGCGGGCGAGGTGGGACGCGCCGGTGGCAGCTGCGTGGAGCCATCAGCCGGGATTAATTGCGCTCGCGGCGCCCCGCACGGAGCTCCGGGCCGCTCCGCCGCAAGAAGACGAGGGCGGCGGGCGGCGAGCGGGAGAGCGTTGGGGGGCGGGCGATCGAAGAGCGGGGTGGGAGGGGCGTAGGGGACGAGGAGGACGAGGGGGACGAGGGGACGCGACTGGGATAATTGTCGCGGTGCCGAAAGGACGATTGAGTAAACTAGGACTGTGCTTTAATGGAACAGCTGCGATTAGCAATGTACTACTGAACGCATTTGTTTGGGTGTCCCAATTTCTTCCTCGCGCACCGATGGGATTGAGCTGCTTGTAGAAGCGCTCTGAGAACTACTTTACACGCTTGTTTCATGTGCAACACGGGAAGGTTAACTCAGTACAGGACTGGGAAGTACTCATCCAAATCCACTACTCCAATTCAAAACAAAAGTCCAATAAATATTTTAAGAAATTAGACTCAACTAAAAATAAACAATTTAAACTTCGTATGGTAAGAAAGGCCTAATTTTTCCATAAAAATTTATCATAAGCAGTCATCAGCACTGCAAAGAACTACTTGAAGTTGAAATTTGCTTCTAAACGTATCAATATTTCGGCCTTCTATTTTGTTAAAAATAGTATAAAATAATAATGAAACTTAAGCATAGTTTTAAGAACAGTTACCTCAGTGAGTTTTAACAGATGATTCGAAAAATACAATATCTAATATAAGTAAATGTAACCCATGTGAACCAATCCTAGATGGGAAGTAAGGTAAATTTTCAGTATCGCAGGTTGTAATCTGACAAACTTGTTGCTTTCGTCATCCACATTACATGATCAAATAAATAAAAGTTATTAAAATATTCTTTTCACATTTGCAGCGACTGAATTCGACCTAGAGGTTAAACTAGTGTCGAAAATCCTGTCGATCAGAGCACAAAAATCTATTGATCAGAGCAACTGGTTTGTTAGAATTATCCTCCATACAACGCACTGTATGGAGGATAATTCTAACAAACTAGTTGGTCTGATCGGTACTTTTGTTGCGGTTTCTCCGATCAACACTAGGCGAATGCCGGAGCAGTACCCAAACAAACGGAAAATGGACCGTGCGCGATCTTTCCTTCCTCTTCCTTGTCCTGATCCCTTACACACATACACATACACGGGTCAATCCATTTTAAGTGGTCCAGCTCTGGTCGCTCGACCATCTCGAAAATATTTTATTTTGTACATAAATTTCCTTATGTTTTGGCTGTTCAAAACCGTCTTTAACTTTTTTTATTATATCTGGTATACAAATGGCGGCCATTTTTGTTTCGCGCCGGGCGCAATTTTTCCCGTTCGCAGACATTTACTCTTTCCTAAATTGCTCAGCTCTCGGTTGCTCTAGCATTCTATAATAAAAAGCATTCAATTCAGAATACTCTGGCCTGCAAATAGAAATATTATTTACCTATTTTCTATGTTTTATGTGGGAAATATTTGCAACCAAATCTATGGAACGCGAATGAACGAAATTCGATTTTCAGAGAGTAATTTTTCAAAGAAGTAATAGAATCTAAGACTTAATTTTTTCTGTGCTTTTACACACAACAGTATAATTACTTTTTGTAAAATATCATTGGTATATAACGTACCCCTTCAAAATTACATCCTCTTAAAAATTGGAATTTTGGATTTTTTCCCAATTTTAAACTGTAATATTTCTGTTGGGGAACGAGATAAAAATCTAAAAATTGCACACATGACAGACCGCTAATATACCAAACTTCAGTAAATATTACAACTTTTAGATTTAACTCGAAGTATTTTTTAAAACTGAAAACTTACGAAAAAAAGGCTTCATTTCCCCATTGAGAATACTTTGTGCCAAGTAGTAATCACATTATTTTGAAGCTATTTTAAACTAAAATCTACATTGATTTAAAATAATTAATTATACTTAATAATTAATATACAGAAAAGTGGCCTAATATATAATTTTCAATATTACGTATACTTTAAAACAAACTTACAATTTGACATCTACGTCCGTAATTGAAAATACGGTTATCTTGATTTTGAAAGCTGAACCGCTTAAAACAAAAATTATTAATAAAATACAACAAATAAATAAATTCAGCGTTTTGTTTAGGTTTTTGCGTTTAAATTTGCCATTCTATTAAAATTTAGTTAATTCTAATTTATTAAATTCTGGACCACTTAAAATGGATTGACACACACACACACATTGATATTCACTACACTACCACACATGCCAGGAGACTGATCGGGGGCTTAGGGCTTGGCCATGGGTTAAGGAAGACGTGTGGTTAGCACGTAGACATCCCTACGCCGCATTCTGGTCTTCTCAACCCGAGAAGTGATCTTTCTCAATGTCATACAGCAACTTACACTGTGAAATTGCAAGTAAAATGTACAACTAAAATCTTGCCCCACCAGGAATCTATCCCAGGGTTGCGTCATGAAAAACGAGCACGCTGCGCAAGAGGTACCCGTAGGCGAAGGAGATGTAGGCCGAAGAAATCTCATCCTGAGTAGCGCTGTATACAACTGCTAGTCTTCGTCAAGCACAAACTCTCAGAATCATACATCAATGAATAAATAGATTGAAATGATAAGATAACGGTAGATAACAAAAATTAAATATATAATACGGCGAACAGGCATACTAATGTCCTGGGTTGTTTTCATTCTCACAAATTACCATTCAACCTGCCTAAAATGTTTGCCGAATCCCTGTCGAAAGTTGATTGAAATTTTAAAAGAATCAAAAACACTCAAGCCCGAAAAATGAATTGTAACACTAAAACAGTAATATGATATTATGAACACCTATTCTACCATGTGGTGAAGTAGTGTACATTGAATGTGTGTGTGTGTGTGTGGGGGGGGTCCAGAGTGAAATTACCCCCTCCTCTTGGAAATTATTTATTGGGCCGATTACAGTTGGAATGTTGTTATGCATCAACCGGCTATGCGACATCATACAAGTTTTGAGATAACCGTATTCAAAGGTTTTATTACATTTTCAGAGCTAAAAACTGTAATTTAATTATTTCATTCATTGATGCGCCAAAATACACAAATGTGAGTGGAATATCTCGCGCTTACCTGCATAATGGGAAATTAAGAACAGCAGATTTGAAGATCTAGGTTTAAAGCTGGTTGTTGCGAAACATAAAATTCCTGATGTGACTGATGGCGTTTATATTTTTTCATTAATTATCAGGCTATTTTTACAGATTTGGCGCCACAATTTTGCGAATATTTAGAACATGGTCCAATGCAACTGATGGCGTCCATATCTCATTTTTTTTCAAAAATTGGCGCTTAGCCGGTTGATGCATAACACCGTCCAGTTGGCCTGATGCAATGTCGTGGTACCGCTCATGCGAACTGGGCCTTCCAATCAATATCAATAGAAACGTATCACGATAAAAGCAGGAAACTCTTGCAAGAGCAGTCATATTCTGCATATTCATCGTTGAAGAAATTTTCTCTTCTTACGAAATTCATACCATTCCTCAAATCATCGCAACACAATCGAGTTTTTTTTTGTGTGTATTTTGGATTAGGAGGTCCAATGCAAACATTCCGCACATTGTAAATATTTGTTTGACAAGTTAAAATAGCTTAATAAGCACCCGACTATCAACGTTTATGACAACTCTTGCTACAAAGTATAGGTATCCTCCAAAAATTGTAATAGAATGCCCAAAACCGTCTCATCTATATATAAAACTGGATGTTGGTGTATATAAGAGCTTAACTCCGATACCGTGAGACCAATCTCCATGAAAGTTGGCACTTCTACGTATTTATTCACCCAGAAGGTTTATCGGCTGTTAATTCTGTTGTACCTCCACTACATGGCGCTGTAGAACAAAACTAAATATTTACGTCAAATGCAAACCGCAACACAATAGGCAGGATTTTGAATAAATATATTGTTAAATGACTCCTAAACGATGCGTTCTACTGTTTTTAAAACTAAAATTTTGAGACCAAAGGCTTCAAAGAAACATTTCTCACACAGTATCTACAGGATGAGCTCTTCTTGAACATTCTATTACATTTTGGCTGGTCCGGTGCTTTCCGATATTACCTCACCTGCTCAGAGACGTGCAGAATCTGCAATTGAATGTGAATGAGAGGGACAGAGACCGGCAGAGAGAGAGACAGACAGGAACAGGATAAGGGAGGGAAAGACAGTCAGAAAGGTTGATGGGGGAAAGAGGAAGTTGAAGGGCAGAACGTCTGCCGGGTTTTCCTAGTTATGTATATTTGAGCATAAGACACATTAAGAATGTTAGAAGCGTTAGAAAAACAGCGCATGTAATACATTGTTTTCGAGTTATGGACGGAGTTATTCGAATCAATAATTGATTGGAGTTTCCGGGCATGTCAACTGCTGTGGACATTAGTCCCGTTAGGTGGTGATTTTTTTATTCCGGGTGGTAGCGGTGTTCCTCGCCCAGAATATCCCGTGCCGACCTACACATATACTTGTGGATGATTTCTCACTCCAAATATCTTCACTAATGCGATACCACCTCAGCAAGAACATGGAAACTGATATCCCGACATTGTGTGGTAGTGTAATTCATGTAAGTGTGTGTAAGGGAAGAGAAGAGGACGAGGAAGGAAAGATCGCGCATAGTGTGTGACCAGTTTTGAAGGGTACTACTCCAGCATTCGCCTAGTGTTGATCGGAAACTCTAAGTAAAACTAAATATATGTGCACCTTGCCATTACAATTCTTCTCCAGACAGCTGCTCAATTCCATCTAGCTTTAGGGACTGTCGAAAATCCTGTCTCCGTCTAGAACTCGGAACTCTAGGATCTCTCAGTCAGAGTCACTGCAAAGTCAGAGGCAGTGCTGACTTCAATTATAGCTAGAGAGGATACTCACACGTAAATAATATTTCATTTGTTTGAGGTCCAATCACTAAACATAAATGAATAAAAAGTGCTGTGTCAGGAGGATTCTGTTATGACTGATAAGAACTGGTGCGACGTTGTTGTGTTGACTGGGCTCATCGATAAAGAGGAAAAGAGTCTCCATTCATAGTATGCAAACACCAAGAAAGCCTGAGATCATTTAGAGTTCACAACAAAATCCAATTTAAATAAAGCGTAATATAACCACATCTCCTCAAATAAAACCATGATAAGTAGTCAGGTTTGTACAACACGCTTTTTCGAGGAAAACGCAGAGTCAGTATCGACAAATCAGTAGATTTTGTGAGTAAATATAACAATCAGTATATAGCGCAGGAGTTTTCCATGGTATAAACACGTAAAAATGCTCATTATAAAGTCGTATGACAATCTGATAAACTCACATAAGATCTTCTTATGCAAATTCTGGGAGGGATTTTGAAATATCACTGGCTGGCAAGGAATTTAATCCAAAAAAGAGGTTTAATCGTATTAATCTTGCTCGGTGTAATCACAAAATAAGTTATGCATAATCTCTTTTCGATTTCGAACGATGAAGGGTATCTTAAAAAGTAAGGGTCTATAAGAAGGATTTTAACCAGCAGTGTAGCCACATACACTGTATCAACCTATTCCGTAGCTTCGTTTGCAGGGCCGCTGATTTTAAAAAGCCCACGTTTTTTAAAAAATATATTTAACTCGGTAAAAGCATCTAATAATTATAATGAACCCAAATTTGTATATTATCAGTGTTCCTTTGTTTCAATACATAGTATTTCATTCATGGTAACCATTAAGCTCCAATTTCTCAAGTTAATAGGTTGACAGTTCATAAAATATGATCGATCCAACAACATTGTTGCCGTTCTAATTGAAATTTACGTAACATAAATTTTGTATTATTTGTCAGTTGGTAGTTAATGAGCAAATAAAGGTGCTTTGCAATTATTCTGCGTTCTATTTTTGGGGGAAGGAAATAAATCTGCCGTTAAAGTGAACTTTAATTTTAATAATTAATTTAAAATATTTAATTGATTTGAAAGTAAAAAAATTAGCTTAAAAAAGAATTTAAAAACCTACACATAATACTTCCTTATTTTCAAAACGATACTTCTTCATTTTCCATGGCATTTTAATAATACATTTTACTTAATAAGTAAGTCCACTTACTCATTAAAACGACTTTGGCAATGCTAAGATTCTTCAATTGAGCTGTTTTAGTTCTTCTGGAAAACTGTTCATTATCGGATTAAATTCAGAAGCAGACGAGAAAGAAAATGAAAAAGACTAGAAATAACTGCAATAAACATTAAAATCAAATTTGAAATGCGTCTAAAGATAATAAATCATGTTCGGAAAAGTATTGCATATTTTTATCAATAATAAAGATAATAGGATATTGTTTACGTATTTGGCAATATTTACTTTTAGTGAACACTGCGCAAAGACATTATTTCTATCACCGCTATAACTGTATTTTCAACATTTTAATATGAATATTACGGTTTTTTCTATGGAAAAAATTGAGAAAAATTAAATTATTTTTTTAACTTTCAATTAAGAAGTTTAATATGTATCAGGATAATAAATCCCAATCTTTTGATTTAAAATATATTTCGTTTACGAGAAAAAATTGTTTAAATGATTGATTCTGTTAATGAAATTATACATTGACTACTAAAAGAGTTTGCAAACTGTACGCCAACATGAAGAACCCGTTCACACTGAAATTATCGGCGATATTAAAGTTCTGTAATTCTCCTTCACGTTACGCTTGAATCTTATTAATTACTGGTTTCAGTATCCTCAATTAAAACTGACACCAGATAGCGAGGCAACAAGTAAGCCATATATTCAGAAATATTGCCTAAAACAGGATCTTTTCCAAACAACGAAGGTATCTCTAATTTCTACATTTTAAATGACATTTAAGTCAGATCACTTACAATTTCTGGTTCAGAATACGTCAAAACCATTGCTCACTTATTTAGAAATAGAAAACTGAACAAATTAGAAGATTATTATATTCATTTACAAAAATAGTATTAAAGATATGCTCTATCTCCCTCTATCACTCTCTACCTCTCTCTCTCCCTCTCTCTCTTTCTCTCGCCCTCCATATTCTTTCTCACATTTTTTAAAACTTTTAGTCATTTACTTAATTTAGTCGAAGTGCGAAATATTATATTGTTATCTTTTTATTTTATGTCCTTTTGAAAACCATAAAGTTGTACCAAGTGAATTATTAGCTTAGTCACAAATTAATTTAATTTGATTGAACATGTGTATAAAACGGTTTTAAAATGTCCAACGTTACAAATTATATTAACCAATATAAAATTAATCAAGTTCTATAAAATATATGTGTCTTCACAATAATGTTCCTGGGAGGAAGTTAAATGTCATCTTTATGTATCATTTGAATAAACGTTTTCAGGTGTGTGATTTCATTATAATTAACAATTATTGTAAATAACTACACTTTTATATTCCTTGCATTATTACATTATTTATATTTCTTGAGATAAAGTTTTTCATTATTTTCATCATTCTTATGAAATTCTAAATGCGCTTATATATTAGATTTCTTTGTGATTTGCCTAAAATATTAAGCACTCAAAACAATTTGTAATATTTAAATGTACTCTGGAGTTTCGCAATTATCTTATTAAATATACAATAATTTTTTGTATATCTTCTTATTTTTACATTATAGTTATTTTGTTCTTATGCATTTCTAATTACGTACGTTTTATTTTACGTAAGTCGTAAATAAGGAAAGTGTGTCAAAATATATATTTGTGAAGTGTCCACCGAGAATGTTTATATTCCAATCAATTTCCCTGCCTATTCCACGAGGCTTTATTTGAAGATCTCTATAGTCCAATCATTTTAGTTTAACTAGACAAATTTCATTAGGACTCATTATACCAGAATTTAAATTGTTACTAGAACAAAATATTTTAAAACAGTATTGTTGACATTTTCATTGAAACACGTGTACAATAATAAGACAACCCTTGTAGAATTTAATTATCCTGTATTAAAAGGATAATTGAATGACTAAAAACAAAAATTAAAATTAAAAAAATAGTACAATGTTAGTCGTCGTGGCAAGGCGATGACACTCACATGGTGGTGGTTGCGAGGGCGCAGTGCGGGTTGGTGCCGTGCTGGCGAGGGCTGGTGGGGTGCGCTGGTGGTGGCTGTGGGCGCACTGCTGCCTGGTGAGTCGCGTCGCTGGAGGTTCCTCTCAGCCCTGGCCCCCTCTCCTGCCGTGGGCTCCGCTTGCACGTGCTCTCCCGGTGTGTTGTGATAATGACGAAAACCACCCACAGTCATTGGTGGAATGGCGCCACCCGTTTGAACTTGTCTTCGTCGGCGCCGGCGGCGGCAATATAACATTGTCACTTGCATTTGGGCTTGTCCTTGAAACATTCTACTTGTAACATTAGTATTACACCTGTGATGTAGAGAGAGATTGAACAACTACTTAAGTTATTGTTTGTTCTATTTCGTAATAACACTTTAGTTGATAACATATTTGTTTTCATACTTATCTGAAGAGTCAAGCCACGAGAAGGAGGATTAAAGACATTTTCCCCAAATAATCGTATACGCGAAACGTTTTACAGACCTACTGAACAGTTCAATGCTAATATTCATGCGCATCGTGTGGAGATATAGGTTTTATTTCCGAGAAATTGTGAACTCAAGAATGTTGATCCTGTATCGTAAGGGAATTGTAATTATCTACCTTTAACGGCAGTAAAATTCAGTCATGATATTCGCGTGATGTGGTGAGGATACTATTTTTGCGGCACAATTACACACAATTACTTCAGCAAATTCATCGTCGACGAGATAACATCATGACAAAAGGTAATTTGCAAGAATTAATTTTCATGGCTTGCTTTTTACTTCACACTTTCTTCGGTTTCATAATATTCCATAAATGGGTAACAAACATTTTCATCATTGTAGTACTATTGTTTGTACATAGTTTGTATTTACAAACTATGTGGATGTGGTGTCACCAACGCTCTAAATTGTTTCATAAGTGTTTTAAATATTGAAAATTTCTAACACACAAGTTCTTAACAAAAATACATTTTAAAAATACACTTGCCTGGTTACTTTATCTACGTGGAAAAAACGTGGAAAATTATCTATTAAAATTGAAATCAAGTAACAAAAATTATAAAAACATGTGTGGTCGCAACTTTTTTTGTTGATGTTCCTTCGAACTACAGCCAATTCACCCAGAATACGGTGTTGGAGAACCTAAATCGAACGCTGCCAGAAGAGTTGTTCTGAAGAGTACATTCTTTGAATGCATTATCATTCGACTTATTATACAAAATTTGTAAATTTGAAAACTTCAATTCAAGAACTTTTCCTATCAGCTCTTTTCTTACACTAGTATATTAAAATATAATTTCGTTGTTGAAATTATCGTCCAAAAGGATATTATCCCATTAGCATTATCGTATATGCTACACATGAAAAACATATCCTGAAAAACGAATGTCACCGAGTGGTAACACTCAAGTGCCTTTTTCCATCCGAGAGATTCAAGCCTTGTATCGCATGCAATAAGCAGCGGCGTCACGATTATCCGGTTTCAAACGATCTGTGTTAATCATCGCCTGGATACTGTGGGACGGCGTGGGAGATCTCATTGGTATCACATTTAGCTTCATCACAGCTGCAATGCGAAGTCTTACGTTCTTTGATGTGGCGGTGGCGATTGCGAATGATACCTTTGGATTGGCAGGTGAAGAGCGCGAGATTGTCTTTCTTGTTAATAGTGTATTTTATTCGCGTTTAGAAAACGTGCTATTTCTATGAGTAATATCAGAAGCATTTTTTTCATAAATTCTTAGTTTCCGACATTTGTTTTCCAAATGAGCTGTTGTAGTTGATACTTTTATTTTCTCGTTCAGAAATACCCAACATGTAATAACTTTCCGAGTTGACTTCATATGGAAGGCACCGTAACATAGAAAATGATTTAGGACATTTTTCACAAATCTCTGTAAAATATTTTTCAAAAACAAACTAAAGAAATTACCCTACAAATAACCCAAATTTTATTGCACTGTTTGAATTAGTTGGCGGATGTCATTATTATAGTGGACCAAGTTAATAATGACATAATAAGTGGACCAAGTTCATAAATTTCATGTTGTCCAGGCCCTACATTTTTTGTCATTCAACTGTTTTTACGGATAGAGCACACTAAATCACTTGACATAAGTGCTATTTTTATTAAAACATTTGAATTTTAAAAAATATATACAATTGTTTGTTTGTTTTTAATATCTCAATGTTGATTTTTACTTTACATGTGTGCTCAATAATTTTGTGCATTTTCTGGGCACAAATGCTTTAAATGGTATCTTCTGAATATTATCAAAATCTTCAAAGTTTTTAGTTGTAACAACAAAGTTTGTAGTTTGACACTGGCTTTGAACTGACATTTTTACCATTTGTTTACATCTGAAGGTCCATTGTCAGATAATAATTGAAGAATAGCCTGTAAATTGTTTTGGTTGCTGCTCAAAGCAACATTAATTTTTATGTAGGTATTGGCTATATATGTATAACCAGAGAATTGTTAAATAATGTATTTAAGTATTTTTTTGCCTTTTAGGGTCATTAGGAAATTCACTCAAGAGCTTGGGATGTAAAAGTTTATAAGAAGTATAAACAACGCAATGTGCCATCGCAACATCTGTTCGTTGTGTTGATTTTGAGTCGTAGCCATTGTAAAGACCACAATAAGGATCATTGTTCGTGGAATTTGCCACTCGAGAAGTCGGTGGTATCAAACAAGGAAAAGCTTAAGCCATCTTATCGTGGAACAATATTTCTTCAAAATAAATACGCCTCTGATTTTTATGAACCAATTTCCTCCTCCCCCTCCTCCTCCTCTTTTTATTATTGTTATTACTATTATTTTGATTTCATATTTTATTATTATCATTATAGAAAATAGTAACAGATAAATGGATGTTGGTCAGGTAAGTGAAAAATTAAAGCCAATTATTAAGTATGTTTTATTTCTTCATCAAGTTTATGAAAGCATACAAGATAGTGTATTATAATATTGTAACAAGATAGTTTATTATTATATATGACAATACAAATAATGTAATATATTGCAACACAATTCAGTTAAGGACAATTAATAAAACACACGAGTCTGTTCCGATAGTTCATGGTCAATGTGGTTTCCATGGCGCGACCCTGGGATCGATGCCCGGCCTGGCAATATTATAGTGTATATATTATAATAATATTAATATAATTTTCCTTCCAATTTCCCAATATATGTTACTGTGTGATGAGGAGAAAACTCACTTCCCAGGTTGAGAAGACCAGAATACGGCATAGGGATGCCTTCCTGCTAACCACACGTACCCCGCAAGACCTGGGACGCCGCTGGTAGGCCCAGACTTCGCCACAGGTTGTTGCGTCAAAAGACAGACAGACACGAGTCTGTTAAATGTAGTACATAATGCAAAGTACATAGAAATAAATCGATAATATGACAATATAAAATTAAAAAACCTTACTATACTTCCGGCCATCTCGTCTCTCATTTAGATACGTAGGATGATTTTCTATTACCAATTCTGGTATCCCATATTCCTTCGCATAAGATGAATGTTGTAAATAATAAATTATAATTCAATAAAGAGCTTGATTCCTGTAATCAGTTTGCATGGTTGATATTTAGTCCCTAGCTTACAAATAAGTGTTGTTCTTTGGTATATCTTATCACCATATATTTTATCGAACTTCACCTTCAGGACGAACTTCTGTTGTTAAATGACACATGGTTTTCTAAATTTACACTAACATCGGAAATTATTTAGAAATTTAGTTCACCAGAACCCTTACCAATGGATGAAGACTTTCTTCTATACGCCACTGCGTAAGCTGGTGACTGGTTGCCGCAGTATAGTTCAAGCACAGGGCCAAAGAGTAAATGCAATAAACGCAATAATAGAGCCAAGAGCGTGACATGGTGCAATATCTGGAGAAGCAGCAGACGCCAGAGAGAGCGTTCGTTCGGAGCTCGTTGTTCTAAAAAGATTTCGTATACATTGATATTGCTACAATATCTTGAATATTGAAAGCCATTAAAAGGAAAATGTATATTCCTAACAAATCATAAGATATGTTTTGATTATGTGTTGTGCAACCGTGCAAACTAAGCACCAGCCGCCGATGGTTAACATAATGCACAAAATATGCACATCTTAACCCATATCATCACTCTTTATTTTTACTTACTCGGCATTACGAAGGTACTTCGTAAGAAGAGAAAGGTATGTAATCGTGCACCGGAAAATTGGGAATTTTCGAGAGAAAAACTCATATTGCCGGGACCTAGTATGGAAAAAGTGGATAAATTCTGTTGCTAAATATAGATAAACCACCATTTTGCATTACACAGGTCTCTCCCTCCGACTGAACCACAGGCATATAAAAGCTAAGCATGGTTATAGATGAAGATTCGAACCGACCCAAATCGTGTGTACACCATGGCCAGGAGTATAAAATGCTTCAGCTATCACGGCTAAATCGACATCTAGCATTCAGGAATGAAAAAACTTACTTATATGTTTCTTTTAGGATATCTACGTCTATCGACGCAATAAAATTCGCAAATTACTGTACAAACATTGAAACGACATCCCTGCGCCGTTGCACTATTTGTTTAAGAAAATGGTGCAGTTCTCATGTTTGATGAAATCTCAATTTTTTTTAATATTGCAAACGCGCAATTTTTTCCTACAACTATAATATTGAAGACAGAAATTTTTTCCTTAACGAAATTTTTTCCTTAAAGATTCCTTTAAATAAATTCATCTTCAATTTTTCTAAAATATGAGTAGTTTTAGTTTAATTTGGCGCGAAATATAGGCAATTTTTAAAAAATGGCATTTTTTCTAAAAAAAACTCCGAACTTTTTCTTTATATTTCTTTTCTTGGATAAAAGAATAGATGCTTAAAAGAATGGAGTGGGTCTCATTTTCGTTGAAATCTCTGAATTTTCGAAAATTGCAAATTGATCAATAATGCGAGAAAGTGTGTACTGTTGTAGCACTACTATTTTACCACTCGCTATTAATTTTTTTTCAGAAGGAAAGCTGGAAGGTTGTGCTTCTTGAAATACACTACCATAAGTTTTCTTTTGATATTCATTCAAATTCAATACCATTACTTTATCAGGCAATTATAATCTTCAATAAATTATTCCTTTTTAAACTGCCCTGGGTAGACTGTGCGGATGATATATGTCATAAAAGTTATAGGTAAAGAAATCCCTGAGACCAACAGAATTTTGAAGTAAGATATAAAAAATGACAAACCGGCAGCAGATGTGAACGTAAATATATTTAACCAGTTTCCTCTCTTAGTATAGTATTTTTCAGTTTTTAGATCTGGAAAAAACTGAATGTTCAAAATGTACTTACTCGGTCTTTTAACGACATCAAATAATATTTTGGAAGTACATGAAAATACTATTCTCTTGGTTCCATTGGAGTTCGCAGTTTATCGAGTGGGACGGTATGAAGAAATTATTGCTGTCATGTATAGTCCACTCACGTCAGCCGCTAGTTCGTACTCAATGGAGTGTATGAACTGGCGTACGACCAAAACGTACCTTGAAAGATACGGTCTCGCAAGTTTTCTCTGGACAATTTAAAGGACACGCTTCGCCAGAGGAATGGCAAGCACTCGGCCAGTCGCACTCCACTATATCATTCTCCCGATCGGTTTCTATCGTTCCCCGCCCCATCGGCCCTGCGTGTTCTCTGGAGCGCCTTTCATGGCAGCGGCCGCGGGGCGGTCGCCGCAATGGGCGTAAAAGCTGCCCCCTGGCGGCTGAGGGGGGAGTGACGCGGGCCGTGGGCTCGTCGTGGGCGGGCCGGCGGAAGGCGACACGATGGCGCGGCGGCGCACCACAGAGGGCAAAGCTAGAGTCCCTAGATACCAGTGGCGTAGCGTGACTCACACGTTTGGGGATGCTCAACAATAACACACAAAATGTCACTGTCAACTACTTCGTCTAACAGGCGAACGCAACACAAGGCAGATACACTGGGACTACTTCCACGATCTCGATTGCTTACGACGGTGTAGGCGCTTCCCACAAAATCCTCACAGCAGTCAGGGCTGCCGATGTCTTGAAAGCAAATTATACAATGGCTCAGCTTTAATTCTTATACGCAAATGGCAATAAGACCATTTGTTATTTTATACATTGCAGACTCAAATAATATGTAATCTATTTAAGAGATAATACAATTTCTTGGATATCAATTAAGAAATAGTAGTCGGGCACTATTTCTACAGTTTGTACCCATGACCAAGCGGGGACTCCCGAGTGAGAGAGAGAAAGATAATTTACTGAACGCCTGCAGTGTGCTGCGCTCTCGTGCACAAACGAGCTTCTTTCCGCAGTAGACGCTAGCGTAAAGCAGTCGGGTTTCTCTGGGCCAGGGGTGAAGAGGGGAGAGGGGGACCTCGCCATCTGCGCATGCGTCATTGCTCGTCGCAATCTGGCGGCAGACGCTGAAGTATTTTAGCTTCCAGCAATCAGAGGCCAGCTTCAACAGCCCGCCGAATTCAATCATAGGAAATCAATTTTAAATTAATACAAAACGTGTTTCGCTCAACAGACCACTTGTAAGATTATCAATACAGTATTTAAGGTTCTTATATACGGGGATGCTCAGCATCTCAGCGTCCCCTGACGCTACGCCACTGCTAGATACAGAGAGTAGCGCAACCGCCTAATAAATTTAATATCCTCTCACCCGATAGCCCCATCAAGCAGAATGCAGAAGTTGAACAGAAGTGAGCATAATTGGTGTCGTTAAGAAGATGTTTAGAATTATTAATATTGATTTGGGATAGATTTGCGGTTCTCAACATACAGAATACTTCAAAGTTCCAATTCTTCTGCCAACTAGACATAAAATGGCGGGATCGGTGCAACAATGGAATGCGCTACTCTCTGTATCTAGGGACTCTAGGCAAAGTCGTGAAGGAGATAGATATTGATTGACTATTCCACACGTGGAATCAAAACCAATTGTGTTTAACCACACATCCAAAAAGCCCCATTCTGAGCGGCATCTCAAAAACTTTATCGCCTTTTCTATCCGATTTTTCTTACCGCTTCTCCCTACAGGCCAATCATAAACTATGTCTCATCTATCTTAGGAGGCGATATACATCGATCGCTATGTCGATGTCCAATAAACCGCGTATGTACTGTAACATAACCTCACTGATTTTAACATAGCTTTCAGTTATTTTCAGTATTGGGCGCATTTTGGAACGTTGGACGTAATTTCACTCGTGGAATGGTCTTATTAAATACCATTCGTGCTTTGGAAATTCTATGATTAATCCCCTCGCCGCTTCGCGAGTCGGTGGCATATCAACAATTTCCAAAGCACTTGTGGTGTTACCTACGATTATTTCGTGCTTCGGGCGCGTCGTTAATTCCATATGGTCATTTGTGTCATGAGTGTAGTGCATGTTTTATCATGTAAGCTGACGATGTTCTCCCCCGCCGAAAGGTGAGACCCGTCGCTGACCTCCATGTCGGCTTGCGGGGAATTCTCCACCCAGGTAACTCTCAACAGTGGGCCACCGTCCATGACGGGTCAAACTCTAAGCTCCTGACTGGTCTCCCAACATGTGTGGTATTGCAATGCCTGTAAGTGTGAGTTAGCTATTAAAAATTAAGAACTGTTGAGCCGATCGAAGAAATGCATATAAACTGAAGAATATACTATTAAATTGCGTAATAGCGGGATGGAACTGCATTAGGTATGTAATAAACCTGTTTGACGGTTTTTACAAGGCGTTTTATGCATGTATCTCCCGAAAATAATAATTTCGAGGAGTTTTAGATAGTGCGTCTATTTTCTGCAGTCGTAGTATAGAAAAGTGTTTGAATGAAGATAAAATACACTTGTGTCAAAACGTTTTGGCCTTTCTTACACAATGTTTTTGTGTAATGTTCTTTCCAGAACATATTTGAATAGGAAGGTCTATTTTTTCAAAAAAGGCAAGGGTGCAAGGGTTAACACGTGCTTCCTGCCCAGCGTTTTCATAGGTCGGTTTGTTGAGTTCCAGAATTTTCTATGTCATTTGTAACCTGGTTGGCTAAGATGATCGCTTCCTTTCGCGGCCATTGGATGTCCTTGTTTAGCACAGAGAAGTGCGCACGTGGCCCTTCTGCTCTGACGTGTGATGGGTTTATTGGACTTAGGGGATTATCTTGCTGCGTGCTAGCGCCAAGTCTATAACGCGGTTGTTCCGGAAGTCACTCATTTTGTTACAGGCACAAAGGGGGTGGATTTATTGTTCAGGGTGTGGAGAGGCCTACGCAGCTGTGCGGAACTGATCAGGCGAGGCGAGAGGCCGCCCGTCCTTCCGAGCTTCTGTTAATGTGGCGTGACACGGGGGTGGCGACGTGCGATGGTCAAACGACACATCGCAATATAATATAGTAATTCAATATAAGTAATACAAATCAATATAATATACAATCAATCAAATTCACTAATATGTATATGTATAATACAGATATTAAATGTGTAAGTTTGGAAGCATATAAATTAACGTGAGAAACAGCATCCTATCGACACTGAAGTTTTTTTATATTCCTCCATCACTAATTTATTCTAAATTTTAGCACTTTCCCGCCTTGCAACGTACGTAGTAAAAAGGAAGTACTGTAATTGTCTTGCAAAAATTGGCTATTTTGGGACAGAGAAATACGTATTGTGGGTTCCTGGAATCGTTACAGGATACATATTCTTTCTAGGTACATGCAGCAAATTACTTACTTCATCACACTGGTTAGCCAGAATCCATGTTTCTTGGGTCCTTGGTTGACGGCAAAATTTCCGTCTGTCCATGCATGGTCGACACTAGGACCTAAACCATTCAGTCGGATTTCTCCAAAATTTATGATTTCTAATCGATCGGGAAGAATTCAAGACCCTGAGAGAATGAAAGGATATTTTGACTTGGGAGCTGTTAATTGTAGCATGGTTGTCGGTTCATAGCTCCGTGTATTGCATGTCAATTTATTTGTTCATCCAGTCCGATTGAAGTAAAGATCAATGCCAATACGGACCTCCAGGTTTTGGCGTACTGGTGTCAAGGAGCATGGGGGTTTCCATAGAGCGGTAGTAATAGCTCTAGAAGCAGGAATGTTCCTCGCAGTGATTACGTCAGAATGTTCCCTACGGTACCACTGGGGTATCTGGTTATAGAGGGGCGCTAATGATTTACTGATTGATTGACAAGACAAAAATAACGGAAAGATCGCGCGTGGTCCGTGGCCCGTTTTTATGGTACTGCTCCGGCATTCGCCTGGCGTTAATTGAAGAAAAAAAGAAAGGCTGCTCGGAGTAGCCGCCCGCTAGAATTCTTCTCCAAAAAGCGGCTGATTTCGACGTAGCTCCATAGCTAGTGCCAATAATCCTATCGCAGTCAAGACTCGAGCACTAGAAGTCCCTGGCCAAGGCACTGGCAGTGACGTCAGTTGATACCTTGAACCGCCTCCGCCGGTGACAGTGTGAGTCTACATGAGTTCAGGTTGGTATAATCAATGGATAAACTGTACAACGCAATATCCGTAATTTCGGGCTCATGCGCGCCGTAAGGGGCGTGGCGTGGCGTGGCGTGGCGGGCGGCGCGTGCGCGTGGCTGGGGGTGGGGGTGGGCGCCGACGCGGCCGACGAGGTCGCCGCCTCGCGACCCTGGAAGTTTCCGCCGCGGCGCTGAGCTGCGCTATAAATCTCCTCTCGCCCGCGGCGCCGCGCCTCGTGGCGGAGGCGGTGGAGGCGGGGGGCGGGGCGCGCCGGCGCCTTGCAACCTGTTGAGCGGCGTCGCGTCGTGGCGCCGCGCAGTGGGCCTTGCCTCCCACAACACATGCCGCACGCGCTCCTCACATTTGCAAGGAGTAAGCATTATAACCAACCAGTGACATCTTCGTCTTCGCCTGGTCATTCTCCTTCTTCTTCTTCTTCTTCTTCTTTTCCTTCTCCTTCCTCTTCTTCTCCTTCCCCTTATTTTCCTTCTTCTTCTTCTCCTTCACCTCCTCCTTCTTCTTCTTCTTCTCCTCCTTCTCCTTCCCCTTCTTCTTCTCCTTCTCCTTCCCCGTTCTCCTTCCCCTTCTCCCTCCCTTCTTTTCCTTCCCTTTCTTCTCCTTCCCCTTCTTCTTCTCCTTTCTCTTCTTCTTCTGCATCCCCTTCTTCTCCTTCCCCTTCTTCTTCTTCTTCGTATTCTCCTTCTTCTTCTTCTCCTTTTTCTTCTTCGTCTTCTTCCTCAATGTTCTAGCGGGTGAATGTTCTGATATGTAGTTTCTCGTGGATTCTTCGGTCAATACCAGCCGATGTCGGGGCGGCACTTTTACAAATGTGCCAAGGACCGTATGCGATATTTCCCTCCTCACTCATTCCCCCTTGTTTCTCGTCACACTTACACATGCACACACCACCACGGTAATAGAGAGTAGTCGGGAGCTTAGGGCTTGTCGCGACTGGGGCGGTGGCCAGTGAGAGACCGGGAGGGGGAACCCGGAAGCTGACGAATAGCCGTCCTCGCGTTTCAGCGGGAGAGAAACACCCCTATCTCCCGGGAACGCACTGAACTTAAGAGACTATAATGCCTGAGAAGTTGACGTGCCAGGTATTAATTCTTTTCTTCTTCTTCTAGCCGTGTTCCTAAAAATGTTGGTGCCTGAGTACAAAAACAGTGTACGATTTTCTAGTTATTATGAAACGAATAATTAAAAAGTCATATAATATGTGGTGAATTGCCAGGGAACAATCACGAGATGCAAATTGCTGTACTATACCAGACATTGGAATCAACCAAATCTAGAGAAGAACAGTCAGTAGTGTATCGTTTTTGTCGGTGTTTACAAGAGTAAACGGTACAAAATTAGTAATATTTTAATAAAAAACTTAAATTCAGTAGGTTGTATTCTTCATTTCATTTTTTTAATTTTGTGGATTCTGGTAATAATTACTGGCATTGATATGCGTCAACTTGTAACGATATTACTCTTAACACACTAAAGAATCGACACATTCACAGACATCTACAAAAATGATGGCACATCACATCTGTCTTTGTGTAGTTTAATGTAGAAATTGCTTCTTCCGGGTAATTATTTGCTTCTTTTTCATGATTCCGCGACCTGAAATAACTGTGTGAAAGTGAAATTACTTTATCACAAACACAGAACTTTAGCATATCATAAACATTTTATATAGTTGTTCATTGGTCCGTAAATTATATTTAATTTCTTGCAAACGTACGTATATACAAAGTAATATAATTAGTATAGAGAAAGTTATATATTTCGTTACGTTTACATATCATCTCTCTCAACGTCCACCTTTTGGCCCAGTTCAGGCACTGCCATAGCCGGGCCCTCCCTCAACATTCCCGTCTCCCTCTTCATCTCCACCAACCCTCCCGCCCCCACATCCCACTTCACTCCCGCCATTGATTCCATCGCCCCCACCCTCCCAACCCGCTCCGCCGCCACCACCCTCCCCTCCCCACCCCACCCACACCCACCCTCCCCCGCTGCAACGGCCACCGCTAATTCGCCACAGACCCCGACAACCCAGGCCGCCACCGCCTCCATCACCTCCATTGTCGCCACCGCCACCACCGCCGCCACCGCCTCCACCGCCTCCATCACCTCCATTGTCGCCACCACCGCCGCCACCGCCTCCACCACCTCCATCACCTCCATTGTCGCCGCCGCCGCCACCGCCCTCAGGCTGATTCCGTCACATCGCGCGACGAAAACGAAACCGACGCATCGCGGCGCATCGCGTCGCCACTCCGAACGAGAAGATCCGCTTATGCACTTAGCAGGCAAATCTGCTTTCCTCTCCAACTTCTAGGTAAATAACGGGGTATTCCAGCCGATCATTGGCAGTTGCCAAAAATAAAAACTGCAAAGTCGTAACTGAATGAGATGCTTGAGATACAACGTGTACCATTTACTCTTTTGTCTGATCATTTGAGATGTTTATTTGTTACATTTGTAATATATCTTAAAGAACCTGAAAGTCCTCTGAAGATAAAAATGTCGAACGGGAAGCAATAAATTTTTAAAACTAGTGATGCTAAAACCACACGTACTTTCTCCCCCGTATTTTCACGCAAAATTACGCGAAGAAAATTCAAATTTTCGAAAAATTGCACGTGACCATATTTCAAAATCTATTTTTAAGAAACAGATTTCATTAACGGTAAAGTCTATCTTTAATAGTTTAGTTGTTGGAAGATTCCGAAAAATTTTTGAATTTTGCAATTTTCGAAAATTAAAGGTTTTCAATAAACTAGCACTATTCTCTTAAACGACCTTCACACGGTCCAACAACAAAATTTAATCAAATATGATGGAGACATTTTTTTGAAAATTTGGTAGATGTCCCAGGCACTTCATGTTAAGTACCCCCAAAATTTAAATATCAGTTTCAAATTCAAAGGGCCGCGACATCAGTCAGATCGATTGGGGAATATCAATTTTGAGATAATTGGCTGAATGGTTTAGCCGCTAGGGTTGTTCACAGACGGACAGACAGTCGAGCATACGTATTGCCGACATTGGATTTTTAGGTATCAAGGACCCAAAAACATGGATTTTCGCTACACCATGTGATAGGGGATATTTTTCTAATTTTAACAATTTTTTCGTTACCAGAGCCCTAAAATAAGAGTTTTTCTGCCGAAAATTCGCCTTTTTTGCGGAATATTACGTAACTTTCGCTCTACACCGCAGGGAGAAAGTAAAAAACAAAGCATGTTTGATATAAATTATTCGATTAGAGATATTACCGACAGTCCGACATTTGCGCAAGAGAACAAAGAGAATATTTTATGAACTTGATGCTTTCAGTGCATGCCTAACAACCTCATTCGTGAATACTTAAGAGCAGGTAAAATAAGTTAAATGTTATATAATAAATCATAGAATACATTTAAAATAAATTGCAATCAATCAATTCTATCTTGCGAGTAAATCAATTCTAACAAGTGAACTCTATTCAAAAATTTGTTCTTTACTTCATTTCATCTTAAGGCGTGTAATACTGTGCCAAATCGTTACCAATACCTCAACAAGATCGTTCGCAAATTATCTACTTTTCTTGGACAGCGACAAATTAAGAAAATGTTTAAAAAGTGTACTTTGGGCGGCGATAGATGGCAGCTGGCAAGAGTATGTGGCAAGTCCGAATAGCTAGCCGAGACCAAAGGAAATACAAAACGAATACGAGGAAGTCTGCGCAATTCTGTAGCACCACTAGTTGTTTTCATGAGTCACTTTGCAGGGCTCTGCCATGTTCTCCAAACAAATCACTAAAAACTTAACGTGACTTGGCCTTACACTTTTCCTGGTTTAGGAAGAGAATTTGATGAAATATACTGACAGTAACTCACAGAGAACACTCCTTCAACGTTGATTTGCAACATAAAAATGTCGGACAAGTAGTGTTTAGTCACATTGTAAACTCAGTTATGAGGATATATTACTACATTAAGTTAACCTTATTGGTCTTTTGTAGCATTAGTTTCTCGCAAATATCTCACTTCAAAATACTAACGCAATGATTTCAGCTGCTGTATTTTTAAAGACCGTATACGAGATCCAAATCGAATTGTTCGATCACAAATTCTTTAGTTTCTTTGTTGATCCAGCGCGAGAATAACTAAAGAGCTTCCTGAGTTAATGGATGTGATATTTGATCTCTAAAGCCATCTGCAGGCGCTGTGCAAACAGATCGTTTATCATAAATCTCCATTGGCAAACTAAGATTCTGAAAGTTAATTTAAATTGAAATATTTGCTTGAGTCGCAAGTTTCAGTATTTAATCCCCGAGAACTAAAATCGTCAGAGCTTCACATTGAAGCACACTTTTGCAATATGCTCAAGATGGTTTACATTTATTATGCTCTCTCCAGAATACGACTCGTTTCATCAATGAAACCCCGCTACATTTCACCATTTAAAAACATTTATTTATGTTCGTAACTAGAGCTGTAAGCATTTTCTACGAATAATGTGTACACTAATACCAAAGGACGTCGAGGTCATACAAGATATGTTCAAATAATAATAATAATTATTATTAATATTATCATAACAAAAATTATAACAACGATCACTATTCAAAATACTTATTTTTTGAGTTCTGTTAGTGTGACAGACGAAGAATTGCTGTCTATAATCACACTGCGTAGCGTACACGCACTGAGTTAGTTCCGGAATCCGTTTCGTTAGTGGCCGCCCTTCACGCGTGTGGGGTAGCTCTGTTGCGGACCGATGACGTATTTGCCCTGCACTAGAGTGGGTTTCAGTGCGAGTGGAAAACGCTATTGGTGGTACGAAGGACGTTCGTACTACTAAAGTTTTAAACAACAATAGAGGTAAGGGAATTTCCAAAACACTCACACGAGTATGGAGCCTCCGCCATCCTACTGCGCTGACAACTTGGGTCCATGGCTTCGTGCGCCACTCTCGAACCATACCATCAGTTCTTACCAACTAAAATCGGGACTCATCTGACCAAGCCACGGTTTTCCAGTCGTCTGGGGGTCCAATCAATATGATTGCAGGCACAGTAGAGGTGCTGCAGGCGATATGCCGTTAGCAAAGGCATTCGGGGCGGTTTTCTGCTACCACTGCCTATTTAAGTCAACTTTCGCCAAACTGTCCTAGCTGATACGTTAGTCGTAATTCCCACAATGAGTTTGTGGTTATTTCTCGCAGTGTTGCTTGTCTTTTAGCACTGACAACTCTACGTAAACGCCACTGCTCTCGGCCATTAAGGGAAGTCCGTCGGGCACTGCGCTATCCATGGTGAGAGGTTATGCCTAAAATTAGGTATTCTCAGCACACGCTTGACACTGTTAATCTCAGAATTCACTAACGATTTCCGAAATGGAATGTCCCATGCCTCTAGTTCCAACTACCATTCCGGGTTCAAACTGTGATAATTCCCGTCGTGCGGCTATAATCACGTCAGAAACTTCTTCACGTGAATGACTTGAGTGCAAATGAAAGCTCCGGCAATGTATTGCCCTTTTATAACTTTTTACGCAATACCACTGCCATCTGAATATGTGCATACTGCTATTCCTAGACTTTTGTCACCTCACTGTATTTTGCAGTCCATATAATGACTTTACACTATGAAATATTTCGAAACATGACTATTATCCGATTTAAATATAGAAACTTGAGACAGATCATCGGCTCTGACGCGTTTACCCAATCGGGAGATTTACAGTCAAAAATTAGAGTCGTAACGAAGCTCTTTTTTGGATAATCGCGCCCATTTGATGATCTGTCACAAGTCACTATATTTATATTGGACAATATGAAAAGTGTGCCATTAAGTGAATCCCACTAACGACAAGCAGGCGTCTCTGCAGATTAATTAGCTACATCCTTTTATTTCAGCAGTATTATTATGTATTACCAGCAGTTGCACTCGTATTAGAGGTTAATGTTGTTTAAGTTACTAAAATAGTGTAGATGGAGAGCCGTTTTCAAAATGTACATAAGTTTTATTTTTTATTTTCTCTCAAAATTACACATTTGCCAAATATCACGAGCACTGACGAATAAATTTGCAAAAACTCGCGTGACTTCCCTCACGAGTTGCGCATTTATCCGTAGTAGTCAATAACACATTTAATGCTGTCACTGACAACTGCTAAACAAAGTGAAGTTATAGCTCAGCCAACCCAGGATTAACACTCTCGTCAGTATATAAGCCCATAACGCTTATGGAAGCAAGTAATGAAGTTACATCCAAACGCGGATTTGCCGTATTGATTTATACACCTCCATTCGCACGTGCGATATGACGCTCGTGACTAAGTGGATGTTGACTCAGGCTTCGCGCTGCGTTGCGTGAAATAGCGTTGTGCGGCGTCTTTCCACTGCACACTCATGCCGTAACATGACGTTTTTGCTCGTTCCATATACGTATCCAATTAGAAATCGCATCACACTAACGGGGGAGGTAAGATTTTCGACACTATACTAAGCTTGAAAGAGTGGGAACGAACGCGAAATGTCTTGATACTGAAATAGAATGAAACGTATATAGCATCAACGAGATAAATGTTCTACAAATATTACCCCCCTTACGTTACTTTTACGAATCTACGTAATTCTTAGGATGATACTCATATTCCAAAGTGTTCAGTTGTTGTTTTTACTTTCCCGTATACGTACGTATACACGGAGTGATATACGTAGTATAGGGAAAGTTATGTAATGCTGCGCGAAAAAATGGCCAATTTTCGGCGGAAAAAAATTAATTGCCGGGCCGTGAAAACGAATAAGTGGATAAAACCAGTTGCTAAATTAAGAAAAAAAATCCCCTAACACGTGGTGTGGTCAAAATCCATGTTTTGTTGCTTCTTTATACTTAAAAATTGATTGACGGCATTCCGTCCGTCTGTCCGTCTGTCCGTCTGTGGTCAACGCTAGCGCCTAAACCGTTCGGTCGATTTTCTTCAAAATTGATATTCCCCAGTCGATCTGATTCTAGTCGAAGCTTTGTGATTTTGAAAAAGATTCTTTAAAATTTGGGGGTACTTTATATTAGGCCCCTCGGGGATTTTCAACATTTTCTCAAAAACGGCTCCAAATTTTTTCTTTAAATTTCTTGTATGAATAGAGGAAAATACACTTTTTAACATGGCATAGGTCCGATTTTCACGTACAGCTCTGAATTTGCGAAAATTGTGAAAGTTTGAATTTTTTTCGGCGTCTTTCTCCAACTACAAAATTGAAGATAGAGATTTTTTCTTCAAATAAAATTTGTTCTGCATATTGAGTTCTTTAGTAAAGGTCAGGTAAATGTTTTTCACAATTTTGGTAGTTTTCGTGCAATATTGCGTGAAATATGTGCAATTTTAAAAAATTACAAAAACAAAATTTTCTCAAAAACGGCTCCAAATTTTTTCTTTAAACTTTTGACAGGGATAGTGGTAAATGTACTCTATCAATGACATAAAAGCCATTTTGGTCTATCGGTTGGTTTTTTCAAAAATTACAAAAATGTAAATTTTTTTACTTGTCTCTCACGTCGTTAATATTTACATTATCGGCGATTTTTTTACATTATTATTTTTACGAGTATATATGCTTTAAATAATGCCAAGTAAAGTTTCTCGAAAACACTACCGTTTTCTGTGAAAAGTAGCTCAAATTTCGGCATTTTCAGAAATGCTCAAACGTCATTTTCTCGTATATGGCTGCAATTTTTTTCTTGAAACTTTTGTAACGGATAGTGCTAATTACACTCATTAGTATAGCGTGAAGTTTATTTTGAGTTTTTTTTGTTTTTTTCAAAAATTATATAAATGTAAATTTTTTGAAAGATCTCTCACATCTTTAATATGCACATTATCCGCAATTTGTAAAGATGATTATATTTGTGAGTGTAAGTGCTTCAAATAACTTCAAATAAAGTATTTTGAAAACTCAAAAATTTTCTGTGGAAATGAGCTTCAAATTTCGCATTTTTAGTAGCGCTAAAACGCCATTTTCTCTTAAACGGCACATAATTTTTAAAAGAAAATTGCCATTTACGGCTAGGTTTTTGTGTTCTTTAATATTCTAAAATTAATGTTTCTGTTCTACCAATAGGAAACCGAAAAATTAAGAAAATGACAAAAAAATGTACTTTTGGCGATGATAGATGGTAGCTGGCAAGAAAGAGTATGTGGCAATTCCGAATAGCTAGCGAAGACCCAGGAAAATAGAAAACTAATACGGGAAAGTCTGTGCCATTCTGTTTCTGTTTTTTGACAAATAAATAAATAAATAAAATAAATACGGTCATGCTTAATTTTTTCAAAATACGAGTAGTTTTTCTTTAATTTTGTGACAAACGTAATAGGCCGCTATAAATTTACTGCGCTTCGGACAGCTGGATGCGTCGTAAATTAGAATGTGCAATTTTGTATATTATTTCTTTCTTCGTTTCTTACATTCGAACTTTGTTATAGACTTACACATTAATATTTTAGAAATTGTTTATTTTGAAATATTTAAAATAAGTAAAAAGAATTAATAGCTCTCAGAATAGCGACAATGCAGGGTCTGCAACAATGGAATTCACTTTGCGCTCGCGAATATCTGTGAATTACTGTCATTGTTGTGACCTAATGGAGCTGTATGAAAAGGAGTTATAATTGTCTAATTTATGTTGATATTTGCAGGCAAATATTTAGTTTTGCACCAAATGCTGTACCATTTGTAGTGAGTAGAGAATTTGTTGCATGGTTTTAAAATACTCTTCCCTAATCATGGCCCAATGGAAGGCATTTCTATATTTCCAGGGTATCAGGCTTCCTTTTCCAATACAGGGTTACAAAACTTTTGCATTCTATTTTTGTGAAGTTGTAGAATTCACATAGTTCTGACAACACTGCAATGGAAATAGTGAGTTCCAAGCGAAGATGTTAGTAGCGCATAAAGTGCAATATTACAGTACTACTTAGCTGTTTCCTCTAATACGGGAAAGTAAGTGCTGTTGTAGCACCACTAGTTTGTTATTTTTTTACGCTTTCAATCACCATTTACTCACACACAAATTCGTTTAATATTTTGCTATTCTCACGATTACATTCAGAAAACATTAAAAATTATAATTTCCTGGTGTAAATATATTTTTCAATAGTCGTGAAATGAAGTAGAGTATTTTTTCTTCTTTAAATGACGTACTTACGATTAGTCAATAAAAATACCCTCGACAAGTAGAATTGAGATATTTACCTTTGTAGTTTATAATGGATAGAACATTTAAATAAACGTTATTTTGTTCTTGCAAGACAATTTCCCCTAATTTAAGCTGCAGCTCATTTACTATTAACAAATTCATCAGAATCTTACGGGCTTTTTATAGATTCTAATATGATTGACCAGCCTTCCACCTCCGATTCAGCACAAGTCACAAACATCCATGACCTCGCTGCAAATTCAACAGTGGTTAAATCGATCATTGGGTAACAGATATCGAAATTTCTAATCGGCTATTAACCAATTGGTTGGCAATTGTTTGTATCTGGACGTTCTGCGTAACAGGTTTAATGCGATAGCGGGCAAATATGTCCATGGGTTATTGAATCGTCCGAAGTATAATTACTTAATTATGAAGGAAACGTACAGTTGTATCACTAAACTCTCTTCGATGAAAAAATGAGTTATTCATCAACATTATTGTATTATTTAGGATTATTATTATTATTATGAACATTTTTAATGTTCATTTGGAAGATTTGCAAAGAGTAAAGGCAAAAGAAATCTAAAAATTTTACTTTTATATTAATATCACAAGTCTCTATAATGAATTTATTTTTGGTAATGACAATCACATTTATATAATGAATTTTGCACTTCCTTTTTGAATCCAAACATTCATATTTACCACCTTCCAAAATACCAAATATTCTTACTTCGTATACCTCAAGAACTTTTATTCTGCTATTGAATTTAGCATTGTCGGAACGACAAGAAAAGCATTATGCACATTCAATTGTTTGAATTTTTAACAAATTACTATGTATTAATTACTGTTAAAATGTATTAATTACTTAATTCATATATTTTTCTATGTATTAATATGTTTATTCATTGCATTATAACATTTTTTAATTAATTTTCGATAGTACAAAATATTTTGGCTCGAAGCCTTCACCTAATGTATATGTTTGCGGCAATATAAATGCTGACAAAAAAGTGAAGGTATCGACAAAATGTTAGTTTAGTAATTTGTAATTAGTAATTTGTCGTAAAGCATAGAGCTGAACCTTATTTTACATGTCCGATTTGAATTTTAAATTTTATAAAAAATACATCACGAGACGCACATTGTTCTCCAAAGACACATTAGCTAGGTATTTCGGTACTGCAGCGAACTGAGATTGCCAGAATTCTCTGTTCGCCAGCGTCCTCAGTTTACTATATGACACATTTTGGTAACTATCTCAGTGAAAATACGATTTCTATGAGAGAAATATCCCAGTGAAACAGCGACCTCTGATAACTATGTCAGTTAAACAATGATTTGAATTAGAAAAGAACTCAGACAGCAATCTCAATGAGACAGCAACCTCAGTTAGACAGCGACCTCAGCGAGACAGCGACCTCAGTTAGACAGCGACCTCAGACAGCTACCTCAGTTAGACAGCGACCTCAGTTAGACAGCGACCTCAATTAGACAGCGACCACAATTAGACAGCGAACTCAGTTTGACAGCGACCTCAGTTAGACAGCGACCTCAGTTAGACAGCGACCTCAGTTAGACAGCGACCTCAGTTAAACAGCAACCTCAGTTAAACAGCAACCTCAGTTCAGTCAATAATATCTGTTAGACAACGATCTCAGTTTGACAACCATCTCAATTAAGACAATGATCTCAATACTCCCAGGATTTCGTTTAGCCAACGATCTCAGTCCGTCAACGATTCCAGTATTCCACCAATGTCAGTTCGCTATCGATCTCAATTCGCCTACGGAGAGCGCACCGCATCGCGTGGGGTCCGTTGGCGGTGACGAGGCGCAGCCGCGGCGCGGCGGCGCGCACTCGGCCCGGGCGGCGGCAACCGGCGCGATCCCGGCCCACGCACCCTGCCCCGTGCCCCGACCCCTTATCACCGCATGCGCCGTTACGTCGCCCGCCCGACCCCGTCCCGCCCCGCCCGCCCGACCCCGCCCCGCCCCGCCCGCCCCGCCCGCCCCGCCCGCCTCACCCCCCGCACCGCCCGCCTCACCCCCCGCACCGCCCGCGTCACCCCCCGCCCCGCCCGCCCCTTCCGCCCCTCCCGCCCCGCCCCGCCCCGCCCCGCCCCGCCCCGCCCCGCCCGCCCAGCCGACCCCGCACGCGCCGCCACCCCCCGCCGACCTTCAGGCTCCGCTCTACGCTGCGCTGCGCAGCGGCCACTCACCTGATCCCGGTCCACCCACCCCGCGTACACAAACGCCCCTGGCGGGGGAGATTTAAAGCGGACGAGGCCTCGCGGTGTTAGCGGCTTATTTTTGTGCATTACGTTACATTTCAACGATTCTCAACTCACTAAAATAACAGGGGGTTAATTGAGTCAATTTATCTGAAGGAATTTCTCAGCGAATGAAAATTATAGTCCGATTAAAATAAGTTGGTGATTGACAGTTGCGAATGGAAAGGAGCGACGTTGACAGGTTGCGTATCACTGAGCTCGCGTTTCCGGGACACGAAAATAAACACTTCAAGTCAATGCTTCTAAAAGTAACCAGATCGTACTCTTATATTCTGAGATGTAACAGCTTCAAAAACACCACTGTGAATCACCAACTTATTTTAATGAGACCGTAGTAGATATTTCAACTAATTTTCATTCGCTGAAATGTCTAGTCCGAAAAAAGTAATTTGAATTATGGTGGTATATTTTCATTTTTAATTATGGTTCAAGCAAGTTCTTTCTGCTGTTAATTGCATTAAATTCCGTTAATATTAAATTCATATTATGCATATGACAATTACAATTGCCCCAGATTGTTAGGTAACTCTGCATTCACAGATGTTCGGCAGGTATATGAAATCTCTTTGCTGGCGTCGTAACGTGACCTGCCGTAATTCATGCTGTGCAACTGCTTAATCACTGCTGTGATTAAGACGTTGCTTAAATATCCAGAGAAAAATGTCACGTGTGTAACTGTTAGATGAAATTTTCCACTACATTTCATTGATAAAATATTAACATTTTCGACCTATCTACTTGCCGTAGACGTTTGTAACATTAATATTCTGAGACATTCTATACACCGTCTTCTTTCATCATTGTAAAACGAAGAGAGAATGATTGCAGACGCTAATGTATTTCTAATGACTTATTCGTTTAATAAAACTGCCATAAAGCATTGGCATTCTTGTAGGTGCACTTTTGGAAAACGCATTCTTTAACAAAAAATAATAATGCTCACAACAATCACAAACTGTTATGAGGAGAAGAATAGTACTAGATTATATCAAGGGAGAAAAATGCTTTATTTTTACCAACGTGTAATTGTAGCCCAAGGGCAACAATTATTCCGAGGAAACAAAAAACGTTCTCTCCCGAGAAGTACAGTTTATGCTATTTTTTCACGACCATGTCAGTTTCAGAAAAATGTATTTAAAATATTAAATTACGGAATTTAAAATTCGTTATTCGTGAATAGTGTTTGTTACCAAGAAAGCTCCCAATAAACAACTATGCGTTTAATGAAGGCCAGGGCTGAACTTAAATGCATAACTGACGCTGCTAATGAATCTATTGGAAATTTAATACAAAAATATCTCAGCAAAAATCTACGATGGATCAAATGGAAAGATGTTAATATAAAATACGAGTACTTTATTTTAAAGACATTTAATTATCTTCATTAAGAAATATTAAATATAAGTGAGAACGTCTTTCTGTTGTATTTCGGTGAGGAAGCACAGAAGTACGAATCACTTCCGTTTCATGTTGTGTTCAAATACATACATTTTTACTCATGTGTGTCGTTTGTTTCCATTGTCGCAGAGTAAACAAAAGAACAATATTTAATCCCTTGAAGTAAATATTATCTCCCTGGACAGCAAATACTTCACTTTAGTCTCTCATTTGCCACCAATAAAATTAATTTTTTCTTCCGGCCGTGCAATTTTTTTTCTGTTGAGCTTTGTTCTGAATCTGCATTTATAACGAATTTATATTTATAATAATGTAATGATTTCAGTTTTAATAATATGACAATCTCTAACATTAAAAAAGTATATGTAATCATTAGGGCCCGGATAATTATGTAATTACATATTTCCGTATGTTAACTCTATCAAGTCAAAACCACAATATATTTACGTTTCATGTCGATTAGGGCCTAAAACCGATGACTTTTTAGTACATATATTTACATATTTTACCCGAAAGTATATATATTTACATATTTTTCACAAAAGTACATATTTTTAAATACTTCTTAATATTTTCGTTTTTCTGCATTCTTTTTGTATAATTCTTCATTTATCCTACATGTTATTGATAAGGAATAACCAAGACAAACAATTCAGCATTGTCAAACAATTTTTCGCCAGCTTCCTCTCTAAATTGGCACTATTCCATTGCGTAAAAATATTGATATTGCAGCACGCAGGATTCTACAAAAGGGCATGGTGTTGCACTCCAAAGCTTCCAGTGTCTAGATTTCAGCGCGAGTAAAGCAGAGAACAAAATACTACTCAGAAAGAAAGTTTGTGTATGAAAATGGTACGTCTAGCAAGCGATAACTCGCGCCCACAACGTATTTTTCAGAGGTCTCTCTTGATCTTAATGCCCTTCGCCAAAAATTACACGCACTAACGCAGCTCAGAAAGCGCCATTGACATTTTTCTTTTCCCGTTTGTTGCACTGGAGCCTAAACCCTTGTTTGTAAAGTATCTCTGTGAGGTGAAAATCTAAAGTAAAATCATGATGTGGCACTGCAGCTTTTGGATAAAAAAAGGACAGAAAATAATTCACGGCGATTGGCGTAAACCTTGTGGTAACGCTGACTGGGAATTTTCCATAGGCAAAGTTTGGTTTATCTTTTGAGAGAAGTCAAGCAATAGCGTCTTGGGTAAGAACATTATTAAAGAAAGCTGGATTTGTGCTAAGAGTCAATTGATTATTATCAATTAGCTTTGTTTTTATTCCCTAATCTGCGAATAGCATTGAACAGTGACGTGTTGGGACAAAGTTTAAATATACACTAGTAACTTCATGCGATGTGGAACACTTGATCGGTACAAGGCCTTCGAACAGATAATAGGAAAAATTTCATCCCAATAGAGTATTTGAGTAAACTCGTGTGCATGCTTGCGGATGAGCCGTTCCATCTCTCACGGGTAGACTACTTCCCGTGCACTAGTGGAGACAAACGAGGTGTCATTCGACGCGTCTCGGCGTCGTGATGGGGAACTGATAATTTGTTTCCAGAAATGGCTATAAAATTCTAAGAAATGTCCAAAACCGTGTTTTTTCGTGTTTTGGCGCTGTAATCTTGGTAAGTATGCCGGGAACTAAATCATCGTCACCTACGTAGATGTAGGTGGTGTTGATTAAACTCCAATACCAATATCGACGAAGAGAAAGATAGAGAAACGAGGACAACGAAGAAGAAGAAGACGACGACGTAGAAAAAGGAGACGACGTAGAAGGAGGAGACGACGAAGAAGAAGGAAGAGATGACGAAGAAGGAAACGACGAAGAAGAAGACAAAGATGAAGGCGAGGAAGACGAAGAAAAAAAACAAGTCAAACAACCGAAAGTAATTTAAAGCGTCGGCGACATCACATTCAGCTAGTTTCTAAGTATTTGAAACAAATATTTGTTTCTCATTTTTTACGGAGACCATTGTAAATAACAGAATTGTGAGTAGAATTATGTTTTAATTTTGTTCTTTACGAGTATATTAAGGCTACACAGATCAACATTTAAGCAAAAGTGTTTTATTAAAACGAATTGATATAATAATTAAAGTGTTACATATTTCTTACTTTTTAGTACATATTTCTCTACATTTTAATACATATATATGTACATATTTTCCTAATTTTTAGTACTTCATTATCCGGGCCCTAGTAATCATACTTGCTGTCAATGATTATTGCATCTATTCTTTTTCATAAAATAATCTCAATTTTCTTGAAAGTGCAAGTCAGTAAGATGTTGTAAAAGCCTGGCAAAAAGTTACTATATCTTATTAAACACTCGAATCTTTTAACGCCTTTTAAAACCCAACGTTATAAACGTACACTTTTGAAATTCTGTTCACACAATACGGTAATAAATCACGCCAATCCTCTAAGACACATAAACTATTACCACGCTTGCGCTTTTGCATGCGAGGTCTTGCCGCCGCTGTACTCATTGTTTAGTTTTACTGTTCTACTATGAAATTCATTTTCAATTATTTTTGTGTTTGATAAATTCATAAAATTTTGAAACATTTCTTACACACAAATAACATGAATTTATGAACGACAATATTGTAACATATACTTGATGCATAAAAGAATGTGCCTTTTTATTGTTAATTGAATGATCGTATATGACGTGAATATTTTATTCCGAGAAACGATATGCACGTAATTCTAATTTATATTTTTTTAATAAATGCATGAAGCTAAGTGATACGAACGATGGAAAAAGTTCCCAGTGAAGTGTGATGCAGTGATTTATCACCACAAGTGCCCGTGCGTGTGGAAGATCGTGTTGCAGATCACAACTTAGGATTTCCAATAGAGGTACAGTCGAGTCTGATTGTAGTGAACCTCTAGAAGTCAGCATTTTTGGCTCCCTATAATCAAAAATGCCAAAATATAATAGTTTCAGTTTCTCCACGTTGACTGATTTCTTTTAGAACTTGATTAAAATATTCTAACACAACGAATTTTAATGTCAGTATCATTATTTATTCGAGTTTAAAAAATATGTTTGTTAACGACTTTGTGTATATTGAAACGGTACTGAGTTTTTCTCTTATTTATAAAGAATAAATTTAAAAAAATGGACATTTATTTAATTCTTTACTTTGTCTCCCATATTGGACATGCCACTGAAACGATAACTTGGGATTACTTATTTATAATATTTAATAAATAAATAATACTGATCTTATTCACTTCGTAGCAAGCACGAGCATGTGACACAGAACCCCGAGCTGTTCACAGATAGGATCGTGGGGTGCGAAGCCGCCTTTACAGGGTAGGGTGTTTATCTTTATTGCAGGATATTCGTACGTAGCAAGAAATCAAACGAAAATTCTAAAATGTCAAATCCTCATCAACCGCTGCATTGGGTTTATTCATGAAATTTACTGGGTATCGTAGCCGCCTCTCTTGAAAGACATGAACAATAAACAATAACAAAACAAAACATAGATATTTACATAACACTCATGCTTAACACTCAAAAATACTCATTCCTACCGGCGCGCATTCTTTTGTCATGGCCATATTATATTTATTTAAAAAAATATTAGTTCTTTCTTTCTTCAAAATACACGACTTGGCTTTCTTACAAGAATTATAACAACAGACAATCAAAAAATCGGAATTAAAGCACTTCCCTTTTCGAAGTCTCGGCAACACTGGGCGCGAACCATCACCAGTCCAACCAGCTTCAATTATCTAGTTCTCCCCACCACTCGAACTGTCCGTGATCTCCACAGATCTGGATGTCCATTATCTCCTTCACTAATGAAGCTCCATTCGACTAATCTCTACATGTTCCGTCCTCAACGAAATTTTAACACCTTCTGTTTAGCTCCCTTCTTTTACTTACCCCGAAAGCTTTTGAAACAAAAACCGTCTCTTCGCGTCTTTTGTTCCATGTATTGTTGTAAGATGAAAATTATGTTTTCTTCTATATTTCTACTTGTGTTCACTCACATTTTCTATGTAAATCAATTATACAGTTTACTTAAACGTCCCACCTCTTTAAATGTAAAATTGTTTTTATTTTGCTATTTTCATTTCACTTACGCTCTTACTTACATAAGGTGTAGGTCGTTCACTTGTCTTACGATACCAAATAAAATTACTATAATTTTGTTATTAATTTGTTCTCGCACCTACTGCTCATTGGTATCTCACAACTTTAAATATACTTGTTTATTGTTGCCTGCTCGAATTTCACTAGTCTGGTGATGTTGGCGTAATAAATATACAAAAGTGTATTTATTACGCCTCCACGCCGTCATTTGTCACTATGAACAATGTATTTTCCTTTACTAAAATAGTATAATTATGAATTTTATGACATGTCCACGTGAACTATCACAATATATTGTTATCAAATTTTATTTATTTATTTGTCAAAAAAACAGTAAAAACTGTATATGACGTGTGGGGAAAGAAATTTATCTGCGCACATTTTCTTGAGGGCCAGAATTTTATTTTAAAAAACGAAGAAAATAACGAAAAAAACGGGAAAAAACGAAAAAATGAATTTAGAAAATAATTATTTTAGAAAAATAAAGATATTTGAAAAATGTTTTTTCCCGAGTTATAGAAAATCAATTTCAACTCTAAATGAACTACAAGCAAAAGGAGTGCTCAACAAATCGTGCGCACAGTGAAGTTACATTTACGTCCAGAAGCAAAACAAGGGGCCATCTCAGCATTTGCTCAATGGATCAGGGAAACTGGACAAAAACCTGATCGAGATGGGGGTCATTGACCCGGAAGCTGAAGTACATTACTTGTTACAGGCGTATTAAATATTTTTTTAAATGTATACAATGCAAACATAAACTAATTCATTATATATATTTGTTTTGTTACATTAAACATTATTTTTCTTTTTCACGATCAGTATAGTCTCTAATTGTATGGAAACAGTTTTGCAGCAGAAAAGATTTTACTTTTAACTTAAATTTGTGTACCGACTTTAATTGTTTTATGTCATCTGGCAATGCGTTGTAAATTAACGTACATGTATTGTATGTTGTTTTTCTCAGTCTCAGTCTCAGCTCTCTTCACACTAGATTATATATTGTGCTCCGTTTCAAAATATCTTTGTTCTGTCTTACCCTTGAACATCTCTTGCACTGTTGGAACGTTTTCTTCATTTGAATCTTATTTGTCTTCACACTTAATTTTTTATTTTCTTGCTATGGAATATAGAAAGTTATGCAATGCTGTGCGAAAAAACTGAATTTTCTGTTGAAAAGCGTTTATCACAGGGCTCTGGTAACAAAAAAGTAGATAAATCGAGTTTCTAAGATAAGAAAAAAATCCTCTATCACGTGGTGTAGTCAGAATCCATATTTTGTGGGTACTTGATACTGAAAAATCGAATGACGGTAAAACGTGTATCTGACCGTTCGTCTGTCCATCCGTTTGTCTGTGAACAACGCTATCCCCAAAATATTTCAGCCGATTTTCTCCAAAATTGATATTTTCCAATCAATCTGGCTGATATCGCGGCCCCTTGAATTTGCAACCGATATTTCAATTTTGGGCGGTACTTTACATAAAACCCCTGGGACATAAAAAAAATGGCTCCATTGTTTTTTATTAAATTTTCTTATTGTATTGTGTGAAGGATGTTTAAGAGAATGGCGTAGGTCTCGTGTTCGTTTAAAACACTGAATCATCGAAAAATGCAAAAGTTTAAAATTTTCGTGGAGTCTTCCTACAACTAAAATATTAAAGGTAGATATTTTTCCCTTAATTAAATCTGTTCCTTCAAGTTATATTTTAAAATAAGGTCATGTACAATTTTTCGTAAATTTGAGTATTTTTGCGTAATTTTGCGTTAACATACAGGCGAGAACGTACGTGCTCTTTTAGCACCTCTAGTTTCACACATTTGCGATGTTCTGGGGGTTCAAAGTTCAATAGTTTTCATCTCGCCATCCGCGTTGATCAGGTTCGATGAAATTGCCATAGAAGAGTTTAAACAATTTCCTCAGTGGTACTTCTCTCAATCCCTTTCATTCACCGCAAATGCTACAAAAGTAAGGTCGACCGCCTGCAAACCCTTTGATCACTGGAATTCGGTAACCTGAGGCAAAGTTTGTTTTCCTGGAAGTTGTATTTATGTTTTCTTTAGCCGATGTGAAGAGGTCACTGCAGCCGAAACATTTTGTGTTTATTTGCAATGTGTATAGATAGGGAACAGTGATCCTGGTTCACTATAACTTAAAGTCCACTTTATCAGAGCTCACTACATCCTAAGTCGATTGTTTATTAATATGATAGATGTAGTAAAAGTCGCTAGAACAAATAATGCATGGTCTCTGGCCAACTCTCAAAGACAATTAAATAATTCAATTTATACGCTTTCTTTCATAATTTTTATTATATAATGGTTATTTTAACATAATTTTTGTGTAATAAAATTCATGTTAATATTAATTAAAATTTATGTTAATTTTAGTTGAATTTAATTATGATAATTTTTACGTTAAATATTAATTATTAAAAAAAGCGTTTGAACGGAATTATTTAATTTTCTTTGACAATTGGCCAGAAACAACGCATTAGTATATCATGAGAATTAACAGACAAATATAAAACAAAAGCTAGAACAAATAGCGCTTGTGATTGGCTCGTGGCACCCGAGAATGAGACGTGTCTGCGTAGTAATGACTGTTGTGGCTAGCATGTTGCCCAACCTGCGTACAGCCAATAGACATCAGTCGCGAAAGCAAATGCACCCAACTGTAATTATTTACCTTTACATGCAAATGGATCACAGTGAAGATGAATCAGATTTCGCGGCGTAATGATCATTAATTGCTTAGGGTTCCATAATAATAATAAATTCCAGAGGGCACAAAAATTATTGAATTTCATAAATCCTTCTTTTCTTTACTTTTTAAAACTCTTCAGGTCCATTCAAAGAATTTATAATTTACGTATTATATGTTCATTGTAATATGACCAGTTACGTACTACCAGTACCAACTATAGCCTTCTGTTAAAAATATTACAATGCAATTTTTATTAATTAATTTTAGTAATTAATCAGTAGTATTCATTTACGGTTCCGTAATTAATATTCCAATCAGAATATTTCGTATTATAGGTCCGAGTACATGATTCTCTACAGAGCATATGATTTTTTTAATCCGATAGCTGAAATATCTCTTTAATTTTTAAAGCAATACTCTTTTGACAAATGGCTGGTTGAAAGCAGGGTATTACAAAAATGTAGCTGAATTTGGGACTTCCAAACGATTAAATATTTCGCTCTTTTGATGGGGTTACAGTTCCATCTACTTTTATTTAAAATTCTCGTCAACACAATGTAGAGATTATTGTACAATATAGTGTCATCGTCTCCAATTGTAAATCTTCAAAGAGGTTTACGTTATTTTCAATGTTATTGCTAGTCTGGCCTTATCTCAATCAATACTGTGTTCACCAAGCGCATGATACGGTCAGAGAGTCATAGTAGATAATGCGATCTGTTAAAGTAGTCGATAAATCGAGTTGTCGTAAAGACAGTTATAGAGGCATTGTTACTTCAAGTCGTGGCAGCAGCATGTGTGAAGCTTGCGCAAGGATTTTATCTTACATCAGGGATCGAGAAATTAAGGAAAAATATTAAACATCTCAAAACAATTTAATCATGTACGAAATTTTCGAGTGCGAATCAAATCAAGATGGAAAAGAAATAAGATTAGGCACATGACAAAGAGGCATTCTCTAAACTGGGACTCAGTATCTGCTGAAAATATGTCATAGCGGAAAGACGTCGATTGTATAATGATTAATTGTAAGTTTTCAAGTTATTATGTAAATTCTGTTCAGTAAAATTTGTGTACATCAGATTTATATTATTACCAAAGCCTTGTATCTTGGATTTTCAATTACTTTTAAAATATCAGACTTCCTAGAATGTAACATATGCATCCTGAAAAATTTCTATCTTAAACTTTTTCGAGCTTCGCACTTTGTTTCAGATCCTCACAGAGCTTAGCATAGCGAGTATTTCAAATCCAAACTGTGCTCAAGTGATTACGTATTTTATTACATATGTTACTTGGGTATGTTGTATAGAATTAGGCTCCCGAGCTGTGCTTCAATTAAAAAATTGTTCGTACGCCCTACAACTTGAGTCTCTTCTCCAGTGAACTGTGTGAGTGCAGATAATACCACATGGACGACGTACGATCTTAAGGATTGCAGGATAAGCTAAAATCGTGTGAGTGATAGTTTTCTTCCCCTAATACAAGACTAAGTATCCAATACAGACTCACACGTCACATCGGCGTGATGGTACCTGTTAGGTATCATAATGGCTGTCCCTGGAGGAAACCAGACTAAGGAGGCAGTGTTTGTAGCTATCGAAAAGTGCAAAGCCGTAAAATAGGACTACTTATGTCTTGGGTTTTATCTCGAAAAGCTCACGCTCTCTGCCTAGTCAATCAGTCGTATTCTGAAATTCAACTGTACACCGAAGAACTAGAAGGAAGGTGCAGGCGCATCAGGTAACACGCGATGCAGGCTTCCGAAATCATTTCACTGAGCATGTGATAAAATGCTTCTAACAATGGAATTTGCATTAGTCCAAAAACATCTGAAGACATGGAGATATTATGGCAACTAAATGAACCGTATGGCATCATTCACAACTCACATTTACGATAACTTAAAAAATAGGGATATTAATACGAATTATCCAAGTTGGTATTCCGAATCTAATGAATTTAATTCGGGTTTGTGCCGCAATGAAACTCTGCTAGTTCTATTGTTTATCGACTGCTGCTATCTGTAAGTACTTTAAATCTATGTTCACGTAAACAAAAGCAACATGTGATCAGCTGTAAACATGTTTGGCGCGCTTGACCACGCGTGCTATTACAAGCAGTTAAAGTTGTGTTGCATGTTGCTACTAGTTGTTTTTTGGCAATTTAGAATACATTATGTCGCAATGCATTAATGTTTAAAAAACCACACCTTTTGAACCAACGAACAATCATTGAAATTCGGAAATATATATGTATGAGAGATCATACATCTTAGAGAATAATGGTACAAATTTTCAAATAGGACATTCATGTCTTCACAGTACCGTATTTGTATATTTCTTCAACACAAATATAATGTATTAAAAACGCAAGATGAGAGGCAGTCTCATTAATAAAGTAATCCAAACCGCAAGCGCTAAAATATAAAGTTTTTCCAAACCTCCTAACTTAATATTAAGTGTACGATTCTAGTGAGAATAGAATGTGCAGACTTGGAAATGAACAATCGAGTATTTACATTAGGGCGTCACTAGCATCATTTAACTCCTAGAACTAATTTTATAAGAAGAGACGCATTTGAAAAAATCTTAAAAATACAAAAACAAAAATAAGGTGGCTTTTTTAATGTTCACCGTTAGCATTACGATAATATGAATTAGCAATGTTTCTTTATTTTTTCAATTAATGATATTTTACATTTTTATTGTAAATGAAGACGTGATGTTGATTTCAATTACAGATGTATTGAGGAAGATGTATTTTTTCTGTCGTAGGTCGCCTGGCTGCGAGTGGACACACAAACGATTCTCACCATCGCCACACACGTCATCACCAAGAACCACCGCATCGGCGTGTCGCACAGCGACCATCGCACGTGGTACTTGCAAATTCGTGAAGTCAGGGAGTCGGATCGCGGATGGTACATGTGCCAGATCAACACGGATCCCATGAAGAGTCAAGTCGGCTATCTGGAAGTGGTCGGTAAGTAAGAAAATAATCACCTCAAATCACTCTTCACATTTAAACAATGATACTCCTAAGGAACGTGTCTTGTCGGATCACATTCCAAGCAATAATCGGTAATCATCTTCGGTAGCCTAATATCCACAAAGAAGGAAGAAAATGAAAATGAAGTGTAATTACGATATTTATGCCATTAAGACTATTAAAGACGGACGAAAGGATCCGATATGTCGATCCGATATTTCTCCTAAAACGTTGACCTCCTAGGCATGTATTTTCAAAGCTTTACATGAACAGGAAAATAACAGGCCTCGTCAAACCACCTTCCCTTCAGCATAAAAATCTCTACTTCCGTATTTTGGAAATCGTCAGAACGCCCACCCACCAAACACCAGTGCTCGATGGGTGACCTACCTATCAGGGGTAAATATCGCGTGTAACTTCGTTGAGGTTTCCCATCATATGTTCATTGGAGAAAAGTGATCATCTTCTCTCCCCTACATGCCCTAGAACAGGGGTTTCCAACTGGCGGCCTTCGGGCCGCATGCGACCCGCCAGATCTTTTTGCGCGGTCCGCGACTGCTTTGAAAAATTGTATTATACCAACCAAATGCAATACAATTGCACAATTCATCTTATTTTTCTTTAATTATATATTGATTTTATCGTTGTATGTACATTAATCATCAACTACATTGAATGAAAGTCGTATCTAATATATATTTGTTTCAGGATAATCTCAGTAGTTACGGTAAAAACCATCTTAAATTCCAGTACAGCCCGCGACCACGAGTAGAATTTGATATGTGACCCACAAGCCCTTCTAAGTTGGACAGCCCTGCTCTAGAATTTTGTAACTTTTTTGAAACACCTTGAATAAAATATTGTCTTTATACCACGTAATACTATTTTTAACATTTGGGATTTAATAAAAATATAATGGGCAGAATCCAGAAGAATTATACCCAAAAAAAACGTCCTTCGACAGTGCAAATAAAATGACGTAAGTTATTCAATTGAAGCTAAAATTATTGTGTTCCATATGATATGATGCTTCAAGGAGCATGAAATGCCTGTCACAGTTGTATCCTATTACTGGAATTAAATATTCGTGTCTCAGAATATATGTTACAAACTTCTAGGGCAGGTAAAGTTTCAGTTTTACCACTGAAAATATACTGGGAAAATTCATATATAACGTAGTTATTAGCATTTATGTAAGCGCCATTTGTCTGTACTTTTTAGACGACGACGGCATGGTGCATTGGTGTTCGACAGTTGTATGGAATCTCCTTGACTGCGACTTTACATACGGAGTTTCCTAAAACTCAAGGAAAATTTTCACATGTACAAATGCAAAAAAACCTATTTAATTTCCCATGGCGTGTTTTCTGCCGAAAGTGAGCATTTTTTTATTCCTGCACTTGACCTAGAAGTTTGTAACATTTTTTCTGTGACACTCAATATATCAGAACGACAATCCTTTCCATAGCATTGTTCCAAGTGTCAATACAAGGCTGACTGTGTTGCAGTGCCGCCGGACATCCTGGACTACCCCACGAGCACGGACATGGTGGTGCGCGAGGGGACGAACGTGACCCTGCGGTGCGCCGCCACGGGCTTCCCCCAGCCCAACATCACGTGGCGCCGGGAGGCCGGCGAGCCCATCCCCACGGCCAGCGGCCAGGAGAGTAGGTAACCCGTGCCCCGCGGCACCGCCGGCTGCGACTCTGCTTCCATCGATACCTCTCCATCAGAGCTGGGCACAATGTAATCAGCTGCCTTCTATTAACTCCGGTTACTTCTGTTGTAATTGGTAGTGTGGACAACTACAATGACGAGTACAAGTAATTCCAAATATTCACAGGTTACAATTACAGTAACCTGTAATCGTAGTATGGTACGGTTACATTTTGAATTACTCTTGTTGAAATAAAGACTAGCAATTATACGTTATACGCGAAAGTGCGTGATAATGCTTGTATGTATTTTTTAAAATTTCCCATAACAAAAAACATAAATATTTTTCAGAAAAAGAAAGGCTACAAATGATGATGTTGGATGAAACGGATTTCTTTCTAGTGTGAAATCATAAATTGTATTTTTTGCGGCCGTGGAGCAAACAGCAGTTAAATTCCATAAGTCATTTTCGAAGAACAAAATATATAACTAATAAACATTCTTGTAATTTGGGAACGCAAAATTATACTATAATAGAATATATACTACAATAACACAAGTTTACTGATCTTTTTGTTGTTATTAATAGTGAGTTTATAATTTCCAGAAATTAGAAATATAATAATAGTGAAAAAAGTAGTACATTACTTGGAATAATTTTTTAATAGATAATGTTTGAACTGTTCTAAGAATTGACTGCCTAGGCCGAAAATTGAACCCATATCCCCTGATAAACACCCACTACCCACTTGCTCTAATCATTTGAGTTATCGAGACAGTCATGCTACCCAACGGCCTTTTGGGAATAAAAGCTCTCTAATAATTTTATATACGTTTCACGTATAATTATGTACGTTTCCTTGGAGTAGGTGCTGAAACGTATAAAACATTGAAAAGTGTAAGTTTTTGCTAAATAGCAAGAACGAAAGAGAATATTACATTTCTCCTCTACATAAAAAATCTTGAATATATCTCACGAGCTACAGTTATTTAAAAATGCGTGTGTGTTTTCTTAAAATGTCCTTGAGCGATTTTTCGGAGCAGTATCCATGAATTCCGTGGGTAATCCAACACCACCTAGACATAAACGTATGTCTCCGTGCTGTTTTGTTAAGCTCACTCATGTTTAATATCCATGTACCAACTTTCACTCTGAAACCACAAATATCCAAAACCCTCATACCTAAAGAAATCCTTGAATTAATCAAAAGAAAGTGAAAAATACGTAGAACATGGCAATCCTAGTAAAATAAACAAACAAAAAGAGCTATAAATTATATTTCAAAAATAATTAAACATCTACTAGACAACTTTTGCTTTCCAGAATTTTTCACAATTCCTGTTGCAACTCCATCCAGCTACGAAACCGATATGGCGGACAATCAAAATTATTACTTCACTTCCCACCTTGGTAAATAAAGGAAAAATTGCGTACTCTGATCTTGATAAAACAAATGACCTAGCAGAAAACTTAGAAAAAGCATTATCTCCCAACCATATAAAGAACCCTATATTCAATTCAGAAATTGAACTTCATATACACATCTACATCACTATTATGTTAAAAACGATCAAATTCATCTCCCCCTCAGAAATAACTAAAGTCATTAAATTCCTCAAAGCCAGAAAGTCCCCCGGTAAAGATAACAACCTAAATATGCATTAAGAGAATTCCCAAAAATGCAATAGTGCTTCTAACAGCTATCTTCAATACTACATTAGGTTATTCTCCGTCCATGTGGAATAAGGCAATAATTCTCCCTTTCATCAAACCCGGTAAAAATACCTAACTCCCCATGAATTGTCGCCCCTAAGTCTATTGTCATCCTTGGCTAAAGTGTTTGAAAAAGCACTTAAGACTCGCCTGGATATCAACGCCCGTCAAACTCAAGCCATTCCACATACGCAATTCGGTTTCCGTCCAAATCACACCTTTCCCCTCAAGTACTTGGACTTTTTTTAATTTATTGCGTCAAGCTTCGTGGCAAAACACCGTGCTTTGGCTATCTTTGTGTATGTATCTTAAGCTTTTGACAGTGTCTGGCACAACTGTCTATTTTGCAAATTACAATATATCGGTACTCCTACTTTCCTTCAGAATATTATTCAAAGCTTTCTTGAAAAAAGAACTTTCCAAGTAAAAGTAAACAATACTCCATCTCCTAGCTACGAAATAAAAGCAGGAGTCCCTCAGGGCTCAGTACTTTCACCCCTGCTGTTTTCACTATACAGAGCAGACAGTCCTCACCCCCCAGATATCAGCATGAAACTCTACGCAGATGATACTGCAGTTTTTACATCAAACTCTAACATTTATTTAGCTTTCGATTCTAATCAATCTTATTTATATGACTATACCGCCTGGACGAAAAAGTGACATATCGAATTGAACCTCACAAAATCTCAAGCAAAAAAGTGCTTTTCGCTTCGTTGGCCCCCAACCTCGCCTTTACAAATTAATAATATCTGGGTCTCTTGGATCCCTAATTCCGCATCAGTAAAATATCTGGGTGTGATACTAGATAAAGACTTGGAAGCAACATATTCAATACATTGTAACTAAAACCAAAGCACAAATATCCCAAATCATTCCTCTTATTAACAGAAATTCGTCACTGCAAACGGATTCAGTATTATTAATATTCAATTAAATTTTTCAATTCAATTACATTTTCAATTCAATATATAAGTCTATAATAAGACCTGCCATTACTTATGCCTGCCCGGCTTGGCGAAATACAGCAGAAACCAATTTACAGAAACTTGAGACAATACAAAATACATTTTAAAGGCAAACTCTTAAAGCCCTATGGTTTATACTTAACTCCCAAATCCACCAGGAACTCCAAATCCCTTCAATATCCGAATATATATGCAATACATCTAAAAAAATTCGACTCGCTTCTTCCGTCATGCCCTGGCATCATTATCTTCCCCCTGGGAAAAAATGCAAACCTCCCACTTCGCATCCGATCTCGATTCGCGAAAGATCTCTTTCGCCCCCATAGTAGCAGACTTCCACTCTCATTTACCATCACCCTTACTGATCCATCTTCTACGAATGTCCTGGGGAACGCCTGACCGGAAGCAGCACCAGAAGTAGCGTAGCATCTAGGAGTGGGTTAAAAGTTCCGTTTTCTTTCCAACAATCACGATTACTTGTGATCCTTGTGATCGTCACTTATGATTACTATTACTCACTATTTCCATTGAACATTTCGTAACCAAAATTGACAAATGAATACCGATGTCGTTGCCAAAGATATTGATGAACCAATGAAATTAATTTACATTACAGTAGCCGCTCATTGCCAGAGCAATTGTAAAGAGGACTTACAAATTAAAAAAAGGATTTTGATATTTGTGGCTGGGATACAGTGTTTGTTTAAACAGTATCAACTCGTATGTACCACATGCACATTTTAATTTTTTTAATTAAAAAATTATTAGCTACCCGTTCGGCTGAAACCTTTTCGGAATTTTAAGTTTATATTCACGAAAAATAGATTAAATTGTTGGGTTATTCTCAGGGGAATGTAATGCGTAATGCGTCCCCCTCAGTTGTAAATTTAATTTTCATAATTTTTGGAATTTGAAGACTTGCGTCATGATGTGAGGTGTCACCGCCTTCCCCATATTACCACACATATTTTCATATCAACTGCTTCAATTTTCCCTCTTCAGTACAAGCAGATCTGTATCAACATGTTTTATGTGATAAGATCAAGAATTAATTACATATTTGATTACAATGTAATGTGATTCTGGAATTTGGATTTCATTCAAAAATAATGAATACAAGGATATTTCCGAACTAAATAGACGTTTAATCTTCACGATTACATTTTGCAGCAACAAGATGCTTGATGCATTGCCGCTCGGAAACGAAAAATTAACCCTACAATAAATCAATTTCCCACGCAAAAAAAATTCTACGGGCATGTCACAATTACAAACGCACCTCTTGAAAAACGACCTTCCCACTCCGCGACGCCACCGCGCAAGCTACGTTTCTGTACGTGCGGCGAGTGTGCGCCTCAGGGTCTAGCAACCCTCCATCAAAACCGGAGACAAAGCTTCAGGGTGCTACTATAGGAGACGGTAGTGTCGCCGGGTACAGCTGCAGGTTAGGGTCGCCAACTTCCGCACGTAAAAAATGAATAATTTGATAGAAATACGAAAAGTGTTTTATAAATGTTCAATTATTCATAATATATACGTATAAGGAACAGCTGAAGAAATCGCGAACACTGACGCTATTTTTTTGTAACACTAGGAAAACGCGGCAGACGTTGTTCTGCCCTTCATCTCCCTCTTTTCCCTTTCTCACTGTCTCTTCCTCCCTCCCTCATCCTATATATATAATATATAATATATATACATATATTATATATAATATATATATTGAGACGTACCGGTTTCTTTTCCGGTACAATCCAACAATGATTTTAATATGATAAGCGGACAGGTAATCTTTCTCGTGAATGGGCTCCGGGTATTCGTGCATCCATTGAAAAAACAGAATTGTAAAACAGAAAACATAACACTTTATTTCAAAGAGACAAACAACAAAAAGAAACACTTTCATTACAATATCATACTCCTTTCATTTATTCAACCCCTGTAGTGTTTAAGAATCACTGCTGCCTTCGTAATCAACCTTTAATGAGTCGCTCGTATCAAACCTGCCGTTTCGATGACCACTCTGAGCGTTCCGTGGGCCCCTCGGCATGGAGGCATCTCGTGCGAGGTCGGCGTTGCTCGGCTGGCCTCGGTGGGCCGAAGCGTGGCCGGCAATGTGAAACGTTACTGCAACGTTCAAAAAGACGCCAGCCATCCTCCACTTAGCACACGCTTCACCACAGCCTCAATGGTCTTCTAATCTCGTCCGCGCCCCTCGTACTGTTTACTTCGCAGACGTAAAGATCACTACGTTACTGTTCACACTTCTTGCCGGACGTTTTACAACACGGCTGCTACCACATGGGGCGGCTCGTCCAGCGGCCGACCTTGAGTCTTTACTCAGTCTTCGATGTTGCAAATCTTAATTACACGTCAACCATTATATAGACCTTTTCTGCTGAGACGCTCTTTCCGCGGCCGAGCTACGTCATTATGCTTACGCGGGCGCCAGCCGTCTGCGGCCACGCGACACTACATATTGCCTGATTCACTTTCCCGCAGCATTCACAACATTTACAGTTCCTCAACTTCTTAATTGTCAATTCCTGCTCACGCACCCGTTTCGTCTCCACTTAATGTCCAGCCCTCTCTCACCACTTCCGTCGTCTTACCAGTTCGCGTACTCACTGACTGTCGCGCCCCGCGCGCCTCCTCGTTCGCCGCATTCCCCCCGACTCGTTCGGGTCATTTGACTCGGCCGCCATTACCGCTAAATTCAAAGAGTTGGCCGCATCTAACCCATGTCGGCCGCTGTCTCTCTGGTTAGAAACGTATTGTAATAATTATATGATAATAATTCGTTTCAATATATATATATATATATATATATATATATATATATATATAACCATGCACGTTTTAAGTATCGTTAGAAGCAGTTCGTATATTAGTTCCTGTAAGAAAGTGATACAGGAGAGCGCGCCACTGTAGTGGTCCCCACCACGTAATACGGGAGTTAAAAGGCCCTGGCGAGCCCCATCACGGGCGCAGGCGCGTGTGCGCTGTGCGGAACCGTCAAGTGGGCAGTGAAAACGGGCGACGGGCGCGCCGCGCCGCGCGAGCGAGACGCGTGGCTAATTGGCAAAGGCCGCTGCGCTGCCACTCACCCGCGCAATGCGACGCACGCTCGCTGTGCCACTCGCCTGCGTCTAAACGCCAGTCCGGCCGCAACACGCACAAGGACGTCATTGTAGCTGACTCTGTAGTTCCCGCAGGGGGGGATGTGACCACGTAGGTGGACACGGTCTCTGCTGGAGAATCGTAGACGACCAACTGTACCCTAAGCCTCGCGGCCCCACTCAGGTCATTAGCCTAGCGTGTAGGCAGTGAGCAGGCGATGCTAAGCTCCTGGTTGTTGGTTCAACCCGGCAACCCACTAGTCGGGCCCTTGCGCGTCGACCTTAAGGCAGGATTGGATGAAGGAGACCTTTCGGTGTACTCTGGAATCCACATAAAGAAGTCCGGCGGGAAATGACCTACCAGATCGACAGCCTGAAGGTGCAGGCAGTGGGGAGACGGGATGGGGCCCCGATCCACCTGGGCCTTAGTTCAGGTGGTCTTCAGTTGAGCTCTTGGCTTCGTCGTGGCTGGCGAATACTCTGGGCATAGAGGAGGGACTTGGCGTCCCGGTGCATGTGAGTGGCGATTTGTCATACAGGCAACATTGACTCCGGTACTAGCTCGGATAACTAGTAGCTCTGAACTGGCAGAGCGGCCCTAGACCCAGGCATTGTGTGGGGAGGTTGCCGCGAGGGCTAATTGTGTTCCGGCGAGATCCGGTTGTTGGTCGGAAGGTGTACTTGTACACCCGACGAGGGTACGGATTAGAGGCAAACGCCTAGGTGCCCACCCTGAGACTTCGGTCCCCTAATAAGTTACAAGTGCTAAGGGTGCCTATTACGGCAAAGCACGTATACACACGTATGACTCTGCTGTGATGCTGACCGGGAGGTCCTGGGGTTCCGCTGATTGATTTTTAGTGATTCCGACCGCGTCAACTACTGAGGTCATTAGCCCCGTGAGTGTAGGGCATGTTTTGCATCGGGAGATGGCAGTGATCTTCTCCAGCTGGATGGCAAAATACCATCTACCAGCAGTGTTTTCCCAAGGAGGTATCTCCCACAAGCGTGGCACCGTCCCCCCCGAGACAAGCTCTAACCTCCGACCAGTCTCCCGGCATGTGTTTAGTGTAGTGCATGTTAGTGTAAGTAAGGGATGATAGGACAAAAAAGAGAAAGAGGAAGGAAAGATCGCGCGCCGATCAAAGCAGTCGCTCGCTACAATTTTCCCCCAGAAGCGCCACAATTCGACCTAGCACTGTAGCTAGTGAAGAAAATCCTGTCACAGTTGGGACTCAAACCGAGGGCCTCCCGCCGAGAGGCACTGTAGTGACAGCAGTTGATGTCCTAAGATATCTCACCCGGTACGAGGGTCCGACGTTGGGCCTATGCCTTTTACATAAATCACCCTTCAGTTTGTGCTGAGCCTAATTATTGACGCGTTTATGACAAAATATTCAAAAACTACAATACGATATTGCTGATAAGGTATAAAGTATGTTGTTACATCTATTCTTTACATTTACTGAGAATTCCTTAGGTGTTCCCAATACTCGTCCTGTCACTCATCCGAATAGAAATGACAAAAAAACGCACGATTCTCACCATTTCCATATACTTACATTCGACGACGCTAATATATTTTTCAGGTTGTAGTTGAAACTGGCTGTTTCACTCTATTACCTAATAATCGTTAGTAGTATCAGCCATCACTACACGAGTTCCAATGACCTTTGCTGTTTTGTCCAGACGATGGAGTATATCAGTCATGTATTTTGATTCATCTGTTTCTAATATTACACTGACGATTCCTTATGCTCCCCTACACAAGTTCTGTCATTTTCCAACGTAGACACCAACGTAGACACTGTATGCAGGAACGTGCTGTTTCCAAGTGCTGCTAGCTTCATTTCACGGTAGGAGAGACTCTTGCACCTTCGACACAGTTTGAACTCCTTATCTTATAGACAATGTCATTGTCGTTTTGCGGTTGCTATTCACATTAGTTCAAGTACATCTAGAAGTCACTAGTGTTTTAATATTAGTTTCGTAAGTCATTTTATTCTTGCAGGCAAGGTTTTGGTTTTTGGTCTCAAAGATCATGGCGTTATAAAGACAGTTATTCTGATGGTGTTTACGAAATTATGAATCTTCGAGTCATCAGCAACGAAGATAATAAAGAAATGAAAACTGATATTGAAGGATGATGAAATTGGAATAAAATGAATGTAATAATTTAAAGGTAGACGATTGTGTGTTTATTCAGTTTCAGATGAGAAAAACGATACCGATTTAACGGGATAAATAATACATTTTGAAATGAAGATATTAAATATCAAATAAAGTATTTGACATGGCTTTGCGAAAAAATATGCCAGCAAAGAAACATTTTGGCTTCCTGAATCTGAAATTTGGAAGTTATTAAATGACCAAACCAGGGAAATATAAGACCGTTTGAAGACAATATGTAGGTCTTCTTTCGTTCTGCGACAGTCACACATATGTAAAAAAAGTGTTCGATATATGAAACTAAATTAAATTTAGTTCAATTGTACGTTAATAATATTATAATGGAAAGAAGTTTTTATTTTAATAAACTTTAAGTGTGTTATTAAGTGAAGTCAATAATATTACTTTGTTTTCTTTAAATTCACTAAAAAATATGTGCTCATTGGAACACGAGTTTTTGTTCAATAATATAAGACTATTACTATTGATTTATACCGAAAATTAATTCAAGTAATTAAGGTAAAACAGTGTCCCCTATCGTCCTTAGGTTCTCAGTAACGCCATTCAATTGCAGTGGGTATGGGCACCTCCTATTTGTTAGCCTCCAACTGACAATTGCTGAATACTACTAGTGCCAACCAGGTTGGATTGTCACTGCTTGTTCCATTCCAAGTAAGTCATTACATCTGCTCCTGCTGAAAATCACAGAATAAAATTTCCTACAAAATATTTTACCCTCCCAACATTATTCTTAAAGACTGTATTTGTACCTCTTCGTCCTTAATTCTTTTTCATAGAGAATCACTTCTCTCTAGAGACTTTTCATTATTTTTGACAAATAATATCCTTTCGCACACCGACATGCTTTTATCTAAAAATGCATATTTTCTGACTTCATCATTCCCATAATCTTCCATTCAGTGTGACCGAGGTTATGTTCACATATTATGTTGTCACATCACCATATCACCGTTATATTTTCATAACGTTTGACTTGTTTGCCGTTCCTGGATAAAGCCTAGCCCAAAGCAAAGCCCTTCTTCAAAGAATTTTCTCGAATCAAGTCATGCGACATGCAGTAAAATCCGAATATAATAGATCACTACTCATGCACTCACCAGGCTCCCAAAACCCTCGCCAACCATTATCCTTTCATCTTCATCAGGTAACTCCCCATCTCTCCCTTCATCAGCAACCCCACCACATGGCCACCACCGTCACCTCACTCTGCTGGTTCCGTCAGTTCTACTCCAACCCGCTGCACTTTACCCCCAATGGCATTCCCCGCGTCGACCCTCCCCATCGTGCTCTGCCCCCCTCCGCCCTCCCGCTCTCTATCCCGCCCGCCCTACATTTCCCCAACCCGCTCTACCCCACTAACCTGCCCTGTTCTACACAGCCCTGCCCTGCCCCGATCCGCTCTGTCTTGCCCTGCTTCGATTCCACCCGCGCTCGCCCCCGTCGCACCCCGGCCCCGCCCAGCCTGCCCCGCCCCAGTCCGTTCCCGCCCCGGGTCGCCCCCGCCCCGGGCCGCCCCCGCCCCGGGACGCCCCCGCCCCGGGCCGCCCCCACCCCGAGCCGCCCCCGCCCCGGGCCGCCCCGCCCCGGGCAGCCCGGGCCGCCCCTGCCCCTCCCCCGCACCGCCCCGCCATCGCCCCGCCCCCGCTCAGCCCCCACCCTGCCCCCGCCCCGTCCCCTCCCCCGCCCCGTCCCCGCTCAGCCCCCGCCCAGTCCCCGCCCCGCCCCCACCCAGCCTCCCCGCCACGGCCCAGTCGGCCTCCGCCCGAGCCCGCCCCCTGGCGCTGCACCCCTGTGCGCTGGCCCCGGTGCCCGTCCCGCGAGCGGCGCCAGCGCGAGGGCGTCCGCCGCGCAGAAATTAAAACGCTAAATCACGCGGGCCAGCCAGCCAGCCAGCCAGCCGGCGAGCGCGCGGACGCATGGCGCGGCCGCTGCGCGAGAGCACGGCGCTGCACAAAGGTGGGCTTACGCGCGCCCAGGGCGGCGCGGGCGGCGGCGCGGGCGGCGGCGCGGGCACAAAGCCAGATTAGCGAGGGCGCGGCTTTATTTTAAAGGAAAAATGCGCCGCCCGAGTGTGGAAATGTTAATCTCCCGCCCGCAATCTGCCGCCTTTGGGGGGCCACGTGACCGCGATACTTGCTTTTTGCGTCACATCCGCTCTGCAATGTACTCGCCTGAATGTGGGTTCTAGTGCCCTGAGGATAGAACTGGATTTGTTCTTTCTAAGAGGGTGAGGATGTTAAACTGCTACCTGATGTTTGCGGCCTTTGGTCGTGAGAATAAGAGGTCACTCTGTGCGGGAATAAGAGTTCTATTTCTTTCAGTCTGTAAATGAGCTTGAGCGTTTCAAGGTGCTCTGCTTCATAATCTTTTGATTTAGGTAAATAGCAAGAACCAACATGTCTCAAACCGAAAAGCCGCGCCTCGAAAACATTTCATTCTCTGCTTAATGCTTGGAACATTACCAATCTGTTTACTGAAAACGTCATAACTCGTTTTCATACAAATTAAAGGTAAATTGCTCAGAATACCCTAGCCGTTTTGTTGACAAATAGGTTATCGTGTCGTAAATAATTTTAGGAACAATCAAAACGAAATGTTGAAGATAATCTGGAACAATTATAAATAATATACAAATCTCGGACACATGACATCTTGCTGTACTTACCCTTTGAACAAAGACGTTCCCTTCTCCCCAAAAATCAACCATCCTTCAAACGAAATTCCGACCAACTGATAATAAATCAATGCTAAACATTATTCCTGCAAAATGACCTTTGATGTTTAGTGTGTGTACAATAGGTTACGTATTGCCTGTCAACCTCGACCTGTAACCTTCTAATTGTGCGAACCGAGTGGTTGAGGCTTCCAACAAGCATATCACAGATATTTCAAGTGAAGCAGGTAATGAAATGATACACTAATTACGTACAATTTAGCATACTTGGGTGCACTTAGTTAATGTATGCTCGTTCAAAAATATTTGAAGTGACACACATCCGCGTATGAAAAAAAACTGTTACACAGTAGTACATGCAAATGAGTAAATGTCCGTTGGAAAGCCTTGTAAACGTGGTGAGTCGCGAAAGGGCAATATTTGCCTTGAAACAATTCCAAGCATGAACACGACGCGTTGTTATCGAACCTCAAGCGGGCAATGTTTCTCTCAGATGAAGTACACTCATGCACCAACTCCTGGGCTTCCCGACGTGCAATGTTCGTATGCCATTAGCAACGAGTGGAAAACGCATTCTGTAGCCTGTGGGCCGCAGCATTTCAAGGGAATATCCTTTTGAGAGGATTTCTCTCAGTCACTGCGCTGTCAGAATTTATACGAGCGCTCTTCTAGCTGCCGTGCCTAACCGCCAACATTCTCTTGTGGATCTCATCTGCCTGGCTTGTTTCTGTTCGTCCAATCGCTATCTCCTCTTTTCCTTCGTCTTTCACCAAATACCTACTTCGCTTTAACACAATGCCGTTTTATGATTGTTCCCTATTTCGTCATCTGTATATGTAAATTATTATAATATATGAATAACAATATTATGTATTATTATACTTATATTAATAATATTTATTATATTACAAAAATAAACTCACGAATGAATACCCGACATGATGAAGTTATGAATTTTTTACGTAAATGTCTGTATCATCAATGACAATAATTTAGATAAGTAAATAGTAAGAACAGATAACGGTTATTGAGGAGAATCAGTTTTATTGTTCGCATTCCTGTATAGTCAGTCAGAAAGTCTGGGTAATATTTGGTGAGCTTTCCCAGTATATTACGTTACAGATGAGAATAGACATTTGAAAATTAAACCCAATGAAATGTATGCTGGAAATATGATTTTCCCTGGATTCTAAAATCATAAAAAGACGTTTGCATTCAGTTCTCTGATAATTTTGTTCCGTTTCTACAATTAAATCAAAAGTGTAAAATATTGAGCGATAGTTGTAAAACGCTTATTTTATCACCGTTTTTATAAAACTTAAATTCACTGGGACACTTTTTCCGATGCACTTTCCTTCATGCCTTTAAAGACACACTCAGGGATTTCGAGTCAACATTTTTCTCTACTCTATATCAAACAAATGTTAATTTTTCGTTTTATTTCATTACTCGGATTCAATTAGCAGTTCGAGTACCACATTGTCTACAGTTATCCCAATTAGCAAGATTCCTAGTGTATGTACATCATTCATTCCCTCATTCTCTCAACAAAGTCTAAATTTCCAATGCTGCCCTCGAATTCTCATACTTTTTTCTCCCGCACTTATTAATTTTTACTTCTCCATTTGTTTCTTTTTCTACCAAACGTATTGTCGTACTATCATTTTTCTTAGCAACCCTTTTTCCCTGCACTTTGGATTCCCATGCTATCACCTTCGCCTCCCACCGCCGCGCCAGTCTGTTCGCTCGCCCGTCCGCCCCCGTCTCGTCGCTGAAGGTGAGGGCCGCATTCAGTTGCTATCGGCTGCGGCGGCGGGGCATCCCCCGAGAATAACGCCCGCGGTTACCCTCGGGGGTTGGTAGGCCCGCAGCGGTTGGCAGCCCTTGCACTAAGCCAGTGGTGCCTTCACCGCCGTCGCTCGCTGCTTCTATCGCCGCCGCCGCCCCCGCCGCCGCCCCCGCCGCCGCCCCTGCCGCCGCCCCTGCCGCCGCCCCCGCCGCCGCCCCCGCCGCCGCGCCCCGCTGCCGCTCCCGCCGCCACCTCGGCTGCCGCCGGCAGGGTAAAAACGCGCGGGCGAGCAAGCGCTCCCGGCAGCAGCATTGTCGCCGAGTCTTATCTGACAAATTGCGTTTCGCCCGCTATCGGCCCATTGTACCCCGGCGCGCGGGCGCGGGCGGTCCACGCCGATCCACTCCGCCAACAAGTTTAGGGGTGCGCCCCCTCCCACCTTCTCCCCACCCGCTCCCGCACCCCTCGCTCATGGCTTCTTCTCTCCCCCCCTCCTGGACTGGACCTCCGGCGCCGCCCGCTGCCGATAAGAGCACGGACGCCCGCGCCGCCTAGTTAATGAGCCCGCCGCACCACTCGGGCGGCGTTGTCGTCGCCCTGCTATTCCGCGAGAGTTTATGGAAAGAATCTACAGTTGAGCCGCTCAGAAATGACCATCAGGGCAAACCTCCGATCCGCACGCTTCTTCGTTCCATTTTCACGAGCCTTTTACAATTCATTGACAAATGACAAAATTAATAATAGAGAGTAAGAAATAATTTACTTTCAGAGAATTATTTATATTGTGAATCATGCAAATTCTTAGATATCTAACAAGCATAATAAATCCATCCATTATAACACAATTTTTAGAAGAAGTCGATTTGTTAAAATTAAAAACAATATCTAATCAATGTCAGTGTGGTAAGTACTGCGACGCTCACTTCTAACTCCTTTGTTTTCTTTTGAGTTCCTTTCCTTTTGACAATTTTTTCAGTAAATAATTTTATTTTTTTAATACTACAACTTCCTTTATATTTAGTGTCGAGTACTAAAAATGATAAAATGGAAGAAATGTGATATACGACTCATATTTTGAAGGATACCATGTGAACTAATGTAAACGTAATAAATATATTAACGATCAGTTGTGCCGCACCAGAGAATAGGGAAACTTCAGCAACACACACGCACACAAGCCAATTATACACATTATAAAGTGTATTTTATACTGATTTTCTATTCTAACGAAAGTTTTCAATTGTAAATAACTCAATTGTTATAAGTAATAACTATGAGTCAAAAAAAGATTTAACATTTTAAATTCATCATAAGTGAAAAATTATAAGAAATCAAGTTGGCTGGACACTATTCTTTATATCAAACATATACATCCTCACACTCACACATACACACACAAATAGAAAACTCCTGGTTGTGTCCCAGACAATTCAGTGTTAAAAACACTCGAATTTCAATAGAATTTTTTTTCTAAAGCCCTATAAGATAACAAAATTGTCGCTTTGACAATGTGTCACACAAATAACAGTCACTGCAAACCACTATTGTTTTCTGTGCAGGGTTGGTTCTCTCTGCACTGCGCATTAAAGCTGCGGAACGCTGCTGTTTAACCGGCCCACCTGTAGTTAATGAGCTGGCCGCGCTTGGAGAGCCGCGTTGTCGTGGCGCTGGTATGCCGCGGGCGTTTGTGGGAAGCTGGTAGTCCGCGGGAACAACGTGAAAGGGCGGCGGCGTTTCGTTTGGTTGAAAAACGAATGCTTCGACTGTTCCCTCCTGTTTTAATTTGTGCGCTCTTTTGACGGTTGGCAGAACAAAGAGAGCGGCGGTGTGAGGTGAAGTGTGAGCAGCGATTCATAAAATGAGTGGGATGACGTATGGCTTTGGAAACATCGGAGTGCTTTTTTTATACTTCGCTTTAGGCTGAGCTGGGAAAATAAAAATACACAAAATACAACATTAGCACCGTCTACTACGAGTATATACAGCTCGTTTCGTTCACAATTTTTGTGGTCGCAAATATCAATTTACATGGAAACGTATGAAAATTGAAATTCATTTTGGTTTTCAACTGTGTGCCAATTCTAAAGGCCTTCTTGTGAATTTATGATGGAAGTCTCCGATGGTTTAACGTTTCTCATTGAAATACTGGCACAATAAAAGTAGTACTGAATATTCAACAATACTGAATTTGGTTATCAAATGACAAACTGACATAGATTCCCCATTTTACTGTTTGTCGGCGCAGTTAATTCTAAAATGTTTGAAACTGTTGCGTTGTATCTGAGTTCTCCCTTAATTAATTCATTTTTCTGTTCTGTAAACGAATTACATGTTCCGTCAAAAAAAATCGTAATTACAATATTGCATTTCACAGGCAGCGTACATTTTTGTATGAGTACAGCGAAAAGTTAAAGATGAATCGAAATACTAATTACATCTCCGAAATTTTTAAAACAATATTCTATAAATGTAAAACATTGTTTTAATAATGTATTATATTTTAAATTTGCTAAAAATATATTAAAACAGCGTGAATTTGAAACAAAAATGAAATATCTATGCGAATAGTGAATGTTATGTTATTCTTTAAAAAATGCTGATTATGCGGGCATTCTGCACTCAAGAGACGAACGTCTGCCCGCGAGAGCTACGCGAGTGCAATTAGGGGGAAAAGAGGGGGGAAAGGGAAGCAGCGGGGAGGGATGCAGCCTGCCCCCGCACAATGGGAGGCGGGGAGGGGAGCAGCCTGCCCCTCCTGATAGTGCGATTGTTATAACTCTGCCCCCAAGCCCCTACGGCCACGATGGAATATCGCACTGCATTTCGTGTCTTTCTCGGTCGTGCTGCTAGACGTCGCATGATCCCAAGCACTGCTTGATACGGTCACGATGCGATATCTAGCGGCACGACTGAAAAAGACGCAAAATACCGTGACATATTCCATCGTGAAGACGGAACTTGAAGGACAAAGTTACAAAAATCGCATTATAGATTGAATTCCGGGGCATCTAATGCAATAATCCGTGACGCGAAATTAGTTGCCCACTTACTTAAATGGGTAGTGTCTAGTATTTTTAAGTCCAAGGGCCAGTATTCACTGTTTATGTTCTATGCACTTTGTATCGACATATTTTGCTTTTTTTTCATTTCTTTTAGTTTATGCTCATTGTGACTCTTAAACAGTATTTTAAATCAGTGACTTTTTAAAAAATATAATATTTAATCCTAATCAACAAAAAAAATACAATTTAATAATTGATTTTTCACCAAGAATGATGTAATCTCCAATTTATAGCAAAAGCAAAACGAGATACCAAGGAACAAACCTCTATGACGATATGTTTGGGCAGTGGTGTCAAGGTCTTCTACTGGTGGAAGTGGCATGCATCGTGGTTCCGTAGCATGTCACGAGCTACTCTGCCCAACTAGCGTCGGGAAAGGAAACTATTAGTAGCCCCGCCGTTTCACAATAGGGATGGCGTTGTCTCTTGTGACGGGGTGACGAACAACGTGAAGGGGCGATTTCGTCGTGGCACTTGTGCCACGGACTCCCGCTCGTGGCATCACTCCGCTTGTGGCATCACTGTGTTAGGGCAATCATGAACTTATTATGGGACTTATTAAATAGAATGCAAAGGGCTTAATCTTTTTTATATGATGTCGTAAATGATTGTGAACAAATAGTGTTTGGTGATTTTATGTTAGAAATATATGTTCTCTTATCAGAAATGAGAGCAGAAAGTATTGGTGATTTTTTTAAATAAGATTTCTTTATTTTAATCGAACAGTCTTATTCAATTAAATATAGTTAATGAAAAAATAATGCACAACTGGCATTATCAAAAACAATTCAATATGAAAAGATTGTCTTGTCTGTAATCACACTGAGTTTGTGATTACATGTGGCAAAGAGAATTGCATTATCACCCTTACAAGCAATTAAAATACTTGGCGTCCAAATCAAATATGTATGTCTCATTCATCTTAGGTTCGTATTTCACTTTGTCATCTACAGACAACAAACGTTTCCAATATAATAGTAATAAAGTCCAATAATGTATAATTCCCAATATAATCTTTCCAAAGACAATATTACATGAACTGTTTCTAATTTCGTCATTTTCTCGGCGATTACTCTTTCAATTGACGCGCTACGGTTCGAATTGCGCGTTCTCATAGGTGGTCCCACTCCTAGGATGAGTCCTATCCCCACCCTTCATCTCTGCCTGCATTTACACTAGAGTGGATGGCGCGTGGCTCCCGAGGTCAGTGAATGTGGAAACTTTTGTGCAAGCCTGCTCTAAACCATGAAATATCGTGATATCTTTTACAGCCTGGTCCCTGAGAAATAACATTCAATGTACTGCACGTAGCATAAAACGAGAAACGTGAGCTCCAATGGCGACGGAGTGATTCTTATTTTTTCAGTGATGAGCATCGAGGGATCGGTTTTCAACATCACCCGCGTGAACCGCCTGCACATGGGCCCCTACCTGTGCATCGCCTCCAACGGCGTCCCGCCCACTGTCTCAAAGCGCATCATGCTCATCGTGCACTGTGAGTTCCCATCCAAGTCTAGTAACTAACTTTAACTAATACGACACTAATAACGATTATGACTTATGGGCAATCCATAAATTACATAACGCAAATTTCGAGTATTTTCAATACCCCCTCCCCCTTGTAACGCACTGCCTTATCTCTATGTAACGCAGCGTAACGCTGCCTCAGACCCCCCTCCCTCCCTGCCCCTTTACCGTTACGTAATTTATGGATGACCCCTTATTAATATATTTCACTGGTAATTTATTATGTATTTTTAGACAGAAATAGCTAATTTACAATAGACTTTGATACTTATTTGTTTGTGTGACAAAATAAATGAATTTACAAATAAATAAAAATTAAGGTTGAAAATTATTATTGCATAATCTAATATTTTTTATGTAATGTCCATTTTATAGTCTAAATACTTCAATATAGTATGTTCTTAATTTCATTTTTCATAAGATGGAGAATTCGCGAACCAAAGTATTTATTTCAAAGTTCTTATTTTTAAGATTCCAGGAAGATTCAGATTTTACTCCTCAGATTCCACAGAAGAAAGGAACGAATTCAGTCTTTATTGCAGCACTTCGAATATTTAATAAATGCGGAACTTTCATTTTGCAGTTCCACCAATGATCTGGATCCAAAATCAATTAGTCGGTGCGTACGAGGGACAAGAGATGACTCTTGAATGCCATTCGGAAGCCTACCCAAAGTCTATCAATTACTGGACGCGAGAGAAAGGAGAAATCATCTCACAAGGTACGTCTGTAACATGACATCACTCGTAACTTACATACAAATATGCAATAATACATGACATTCAAATTCCTGCGACAAGGCATTGAAAAATCCCACAGATTGTCAGATGTTCTTTATTGTACTCAAAGTAATCTTTGAAATGAAGATACCTGATTCCGTTTATCTTTTAAAGGTTTTAAGACCAAATTTATAATATGTTTTGGTGCAACGGGGGGGTAATAGAGGTGCAAAAGTGATAAACACTTTTGTTGCAAGATTTCCATTTAAATAATATCGAATATTAAAAATACGAATTGTAGGACATTACGTACACTGATTAGAGCGTAAGCTAGTCCCCAGAAGACCCTAGCGCCTTCTTTTGAGACTTATCCTGAGCAAGTATACCTAGGGTGGATTGTCATTGCTTTCGCTAGGGGCGCTAGTGCGCCAATTTTGACGTTTGATTCGAATACCAGAGAGAGCATGTCTGGATACAATATCCGCAATCTTATCCAGTAATTCGAATCGAAACTCTGATTCGTACTAAATTGTTAGAGTATTTACTTTTGCCCGAATTGGCTAAGTGATTTTCCTGGGATCTATTTTACATGCCATCAAATTATTTTACATGTCGACAAGCATCCACAACCACATGCATGCCGTCGATTTTTGACACTCCGAAAATTGACCGGGTTTGAACCTGCGAACTCAGTAGCGTAGCACGAATGTCACTGTACCATCAAAGCCGGTTCATGTTTAATGTAGCCTTCGTATTGTATTACAAAAATTTTCTAGCCGGTATGATTCCCTTATTCCCTCTCATGGGGAAATAAGATATGCATCTTAGATTCTGAGAACAGTTTCATATAAAGATGGTCTGGTAATTAGTTAATTCTACTTAATGAAAGTAACTTTTCTGCAAATCATTCCTTCGATTTCAGCTTTTTTTTCTTTAAATTTAAATTTATAACAACCTATTATTGAGAACCGCTTCCGTAAATATAAACAGCCAGCCCATGCAATCAGTTTCAGAGTCATTACCGTATTCCCTCATTTCCTCAGTCCCACGATATCCTAATAGACGCAATTTAAAAACGTACTAATTCCTTGCTTTATGATGCAGAGTCCACATTTTTTAAATTATATGTTCAAATATTAGCAGTTTTCTTTTGTCAGTAGATTTATGTAATCATGACGAATCTTCTTACTAACTGTGCAAATATTCTTCATAACAATATGGATTTTTTGTTACTTTCATATAACTTCACAACAAATGAAATAATAATAATAATAATAATAATAATAATAATAATAATAATAATAATTGTAATTTACAGTATTTTTTCAAATAATTAAAATTATTTATTACGAATAATTGAATAATATTAAGACATTTTTATGCAACTCGTACCTCTAAAAAATACATTTCATTTTCTGCTTCGGTAAACAAGATGCTAATGTCGCAATGATTACCTACCATATATTGACAGGTTCGTACAATTCAGTAACCTCAGGAACATAGCTTCAAAAGCAGTTTTCTTTGTTTATCATTCATTTTCCTGATACTTTTGAATTCGAACTCTCGGATCTCGATATGTCGAAATACTAGGAAACTCTTCAGAATAGGGATATCAATAATCCACTGCATTACTCTTTAAATAAGAAAATATGTTAATTGTAATGAAAATGTTGTTCTTCTTGCAATATTTTAATATTTTTTTCTCATTGGCTGTTACATTAAATTGAATGTTACATTAAACATATTTTATTTATCGTAAAATAAACTATATGCGTTCCGGGAGTGCAGTAAGTAAAAGTTTTCTTGAGATACCGAATCTCAATCCTTCTCTTCTACTGTACTTAATTGAATTGTAAATAAAGCTAGAGATTTGTTGGCAGCATTTGATAAGAAAATAGAGAGTTTGATCCCGTGTATTAAAAACTATTTCCAATGTCAAACGAACTACATATTTTCTTTGACGATGCTAAGCTAAGCAAACTACATTATGGCGTTGATGTGTGAATATAGAATAAAACATGTGAAAACAAAAATGAGCAGAGTTACGGATGAACATACAATTTATAAAAGTATTTTTCAAATAATAAATGATCTTCTGTTGAATTATTGATTATTATCAAACGGCCTCGGCCATTTTCTAAGAATCCCAGCTTGCACTTTATACATTTTCCGATGTATTCGCCATGCATGAAGAAAAGAACGATCTGCTAACTCACACCTTCACTCACATTTTCCCCTGTAGCGAAAGCGTACGTACTGTAAAACAGTCGCTTTCACCGGAATCGAAGGTAAAGGAATAAAGAGCGTGCCGAACTGAAAATCCACTTTGCAACCCGTCAGAATCCTAGTCACGAGTGGCGTTTTGAGAAACGCTGCGCCGTCCTCCCCCCTCCCTCTCCCCGTTCTTTCCCCCTCCTCTTAAAAGCGCCACGATTGAATATTCCCCTCTCTGCCTCAGTCCCTCCGTCCTCCTTCGCCATGTTCCTGCCTTTGTGCGGCGGGAAGTAATTTCAAAATGCGGCGGAATTAATGAAATCGCGCGGTGCTTTCGTCCTCCCGGCGCGGCGTGGGCGGGCGATGAGGCGGGCCAGGTGCTGGCGGCAGGCTCCCGCCCCGCCCCCACCCCGCCTCATCTCACCCCGCCCCGCCCCGCCACGCCCCGTCGTCAGTCAAAGGTCCCTTGATTTCGTCTGCGGCATCGCGTCTCCAGCTTCTTCGCTTCGCCGAGCCCCTGCGTACCACTAATTGAAGACTTATGAAAACAACCATTTTTTGCTATTTTCTTATATATATTCTGAGAAAGAAAGTGATAATCAAAGAACTAGAACCCACACAAAGAAGTCTGACCTTTTCACAAGAAAGTGTAAGTTTTCTGGTCTGGTCAAGTTAAAGCTAGCAGTGCTACAACGGGACGTACTTTCTCGGAATATTTATAGCGGCTTTGTAATATTAGATGTCCTCTGTAAGAAAGGCAAACATTTGAACTCAGTGGAATATGCTTTCTCGGACAGCGACAGGTAAGATCATTTGGAGATCACCTCATTGAACCGTTAAGTCCCTCTCCGAGTGATCCTAACAGTCAAAAATGTTTGCTCGGATTAGGATTTGAAATTGAGTGCGTAGATTTATGAGTCGGGAAGTGCACGGTCACAATTGCGACCAAAAAATACATATCTTTAATTTTTGAAAATTCAGAAGTTTAATGACAATGTTTCTTATACCACAAATTTGGTGAATTGTGCTTTACATTTATAAAAAGATTAAAGAAAATATCTGAGGTAGCTTTTGAGAAAATCGTGTTTCGAATTTATGGAAATCGAACTTATGGAAAAAGTTTCACTACACTCCACATTACATCGAAATAACTAATATTTTGAAGAAAAAAGAACTTTTTTCATTTAAAGATGTGATTTGGAAGAATAGATTGCATTACGAGATAAACGGCTAGCTTTAATAATGAAGTTGTAGTTCAAGCCAAAAAAGTTTGCAATTTTCAAAATTTCAAATGTTCAAAACGCAGGTCATCGCCTTCGGTCAGATTGATCTGTACTTTTTGATGAAATTCCTGTTTTAAGCGCTTGGATTGTTTACAGACGGCAGGCAGATGAATGGACTGACATTTTGAATCAATAACGTTTTCCGGTATCAGGGTCCCTCTTGTATTTCTGTCAAAGCTCGTCATCAATTTTTCGCAACAATACGTATTTAATATAAGACAAAAAATGTCAGTAATTTGACGCCCTGATATGTCTTGATAGTTGTGTTCCTCCGCTTAAATTACGTTTCAAATGAAAGGTGTAGAATTATACGAAACAAAATACCAAGAATTGGACTATTTGGTTATGTCTATCAGCTAAGAATTGAACTAATTATGAGCTACTCTAAAATCTTGCATTAGTAATATTCGAAGTATCAACACCATGACCATATTAATAATATTTCTTGAAAAACGTGGAATGAAATATACTTTTAAAATCAAATTCCCTTTGAACAACAGAAAGTCACCGTCACAAAAGTACAATCGACGGCGCGTGAGAATATCAGCGCTCATTAGGATTTACAAACATCGAATATTGATTCTTGGTTTCAATGTTTCTACGAAAGACGGGTTGTTAATCACACTTACTCTAATTCTGATATGAAAATCGGAAATTCAACCGATACGTTTAGTTGTTTTTTTATTGTTAAAGTACGTGAATGCTCGAAGCTGCGCCCACATCATGTCAGATGATACGCATCTTTACTATTGTTTCTGAATGTCTTGCGTAAAGCTGGACCATAACACGCACTCCCAAATGTTGCGCCTTCACTGTAAAAACTACACGTGGAACAAGTTTACTTCATTCAGCGCAGAAAAGATCAGTCAATATTTCAACTATTCTAATGTCATTCAAATCAAGCAGAGCATTTATAGCTTAGACACCAAAGGTCACAGTTGCTACATCTGTGTTTCATCTTTCAACTATCAGGATTTACGAGGGGTGAACAACTGACTTTATTACATTCGATAAGCCATCCCTGGATATCGCTTGAAGCGAGGCTTTCTCTCGAGCCCAGGCCTTCGACAGCCAACCTCGGCGTACGTCGGATCGCGAGTTCCCACAGCCAACTCCAACCTTCGCCACGCAGACGACGCTAGAATTCGAAGGAAAGCTCGCGCGGCATGCAAAGTCGTCAATGGCGGCGGCAGCGGCGACGACGGCGAAGACGACGACGACAACGACGATGACGGTGGTGGCGGCGGTCGTCGTAACGAACCGCTTGTTTGACCCCCGCGCCGCCGCCACCGCCGCCGCCGCCGCCGCCGTCGCCGTCCCCGCGCTGCGTCCTGCCGCCGTCGCTCCCCGCCACTGCGGCTAATGAAAAATTCATCGGGCCGCCGAAAAGCCGCGCCGGCGATCGAGCAATTGGCCAATCAGCCCCAATTGAGGCGGCCGCGCTGCATTGTGGGCACCTGGGGAACCCCCGAGCGCCCACCGCGACGCGACGCGACACGGGCAACGCGCGCGCCCGCGCACTAGGCCAACGGGCCAGCCAATTCAAATCATTCCGCGCAGCTGGAAATCGCTGCGGCGCCGCTCTCGCTTTAGTTCTTTCTGGTCACTGCGACCTAAGGCTGCTTTCCCTCTTCTTTTTTCCTTGCCTACATTGGCTGCATTCCCTTTCATTTTCCTTGTCTTCTAATGCTACATTCCCTCTCCTTTTCCTTGTCGACTAAAGCTACATTCCCTCTCCTTTTCCTTGTATACAGCCATTGGCAAATTCGTTTCATGTTCTATTAGGAAACCTACAATGACAGAAAAATGCAATTCAATAGTGTTAACTATATTAATTCAATCACGCATTTTATGCTGAAAGCTCTTTCCCCTAAAAATAATTGCTACATAAAATATTTATGAAACTCAACTACTTTGATAAATTCTGTAAAGAAATCGATTTATAACCTGTCCAGATGGACCTTGTTTGTGTTTTGTAGAGGTAAATTGACCAAATATATTTACTAACGTAATGTACCAACTTGTAATGAATGAATTGTGACAGCAGTTTCGTGCCATGTTACAGAAAAAGACCAAAAAAGGACATCAATCGAACGTTTCAAATGTGTCTGAATCTTTGGTAGTATGGAAAATACACATGCATGCGTGTACGTAGGTATGGCATTTAAAATTCTTAAAATTCGTCCTAAAAGAATCCTCCACGCGTTTCCAATGATGTGGAAGACTCCAAATATTATGTCTTTACAATGAGGGAGTCATCTGACCTCCGGCATATTTCTCTCTGGCACGTACAGTTTGGAGTGGAAGACCTCAAAGAATGTGCATACTTCCGCGGAATTTTAATTCAAGAGACGGTAGATTTTAATGGGTAATTAAATTTATTGAAGGCAGCAAGATTAAATACACAGGTTAAAGAAGGTCAAGTTCTGTAGCAGCTATTCATGAATTCAGTAAAATAATTGATGATTAGCATTGTTCGTTATAGAGAGGCATCTGGTATTTTGTAAAATAGAAGAATGAAATTAATATATATGAAAGACAACAACGCAAGAAATAGTAATAATTTAAGCGTATTGCCATTAATATCTTATAAAATATATAATAGAGTAGCTAATTAACGTCATAACTGTTGTATTACAAAAATTATCAAACAAAGGTGATCGATAGTAGTACAGTTTTTCTCTGACAGTTACACGAAATTAAGTTGACGAATTGCTAACTGTTTCAGGTGGAAAATATGAGCCTGTATTTTTGGATAATGCCTACAAAGTGCACATGAAATTGACCATCAAGTCTGTGGGCATTGGTGACTTCGGTTCCTACAAGTGCGTCTCGAAGAACTCGCTTGGCGACACGGACGGCAGCATCAAACTGTATCGTGAGTATTACATCCTTCAGCTGGGTGAACCAGAGAGGCTTCTTGGTATTTGAAAATGTCAAATGTCCCATGTTGTAAATTTACTGCACGTAAAATATCCTCAAGCCTTAAAAAAGCCTCGGAGCGAAATTTAAATCGACTATTTCGTCTCTCCCCTGATACCTTCTTTTTCTGCTAAAGGCCGAAAGGAGCATAGCGACTTTCGCGTTGGCAGGTGGAAGAGCAGGCCTGATGGCCTGAGACCTGTCGCGTAAAATAAGGCAAAATTGATTGATTGAATTGCTCGATACTAGAGCCCGGATGTTTATGACCTAAAAATGTTACAAACATGCAAGCATTTATGACCTAAAAATATGAAAATATGACCATAAATATGACTTAAAAAGGTTTTGGTTGCATTTTCGAAACCTTCAAAATCTTTCCGCTGCTTAAATAACCATTACATTGAAAAAACTTCAATACTTTTAAAACCTAGTACATTCGCAATTATGCCCTTCTTTTGAAGACCATTCTACCCGTTGAAGTTATTAAGTAAATTTTATAAAAGCGGTTGGCCTTGGCACAAAGTCTGACAAAACTAAAATAACACTTCCTTCGCATCTGGTGCTATCCACGCTTTCTCTTTCTCTGTCTATATAGCTTACTCTCCTAATTCACATACATATACATTTATAGGACAGACAGACATTTGTATACAACAACATTAGATAACAATAAGTAGATATGAAAAATCTCTTTGCGGAGAGTTCAGGCAAGTATGCGAAAATGGAATCAAAAAGATAAAAATATGACAAAAACACGAAAATTCATGAAACAAATATGACCATAATATGACAAATTTTAGAGAATGACCAAAGGGTTAAAAAAAGCCAAAATATGACTATATGACACATGAAAATTTCATAATTTTAGTCATTGTAGATAAATTCATGCATGTCTTTCATTTTCCATGGAAATAACGCAAATAAAAAATATATGACATGTCCTAAACATCCGAGCCCCACTCATTACTCTCGAAGCTAAGTGACGTCTCTCCGCGTGGTTCGCAGATATGCAATTTCCAAAAGCAAGAGATCGTTGCGCCGCGAATCCACAGGGTACTTTATTCGAGATGAATGTCCGATACCAATTCAGATCTGAATTGCCACTTTTAAATGACTCGTACTCGTCGGCAAGTGTCGTAGGGCACTTGTTGCTGTCGCTCGGGGAAGCAATTTATTTGTGCCGTTATTATTTAAACTCGCCAATTGACTCCCGTGTGGTGAGTATCCAAACGTTTTACTGCCTGAGGTGTTAGTGAATTTAATTGGCATGCACGAAAACCGCGATGTTGGGTTGTACAACAAGGAGTATAAAAATTGCTCGAAAAAAGGTCTCAAAGAAGCTTCCTCGCGGAGCAAGTCGTGAATTTACCGGCTATCTGAGCACTTCGAGTGATATTTAGTGTGAATATTTCACGAATAAACACATTACATGATTTTAAAGGATAATTTAATCACAGGAATTACGAAAAAGAGAAATATTACTCAAAATTACAACCGAAAAATGAAACACTTCCATTCAGCTCCAACTTATCACGGCCTCCTGGAATAACTAATAATCAAGTTACATTTGAATAACAGTTTAATGCAGAAAATGGTTTCAAATATGTTTCAATTTAATGGTAATAAAACTTTCAAAAAACAATTACAACAAGTCTACTTATAAGAACATTTATTAAAATCACAGTTATTAAAGTTGTAGGAAGTTGTTTTCCAAGTCTTGGTCTTACGTGGATGTATTTGAAATGGAAGATGTACAAAATGAAGTAAAGCGGAATTCGTCAATTTCGAATGCATTGAACACACGTGTACTCATTAAAGCATTTTCCTGAATAATTTTGGTTGTAACGTTCCACATAGTTTTGATAGCATATTTTTTGTACTCTTCATCATCTAATCTTCGTGTATTAATTGCCTAAAATTGTGTAATTTCTTCATTTGTAGTTTGTGCTGTCCATTTGTATTTTCTTTCTTTACAAAATTCTTGAAATTGCTTCCACACTCATTCTCTGTACCTTATTCTGGTCCTCAAGAAAATGTGCGCAGGTAAAATCTCTTTCCTCATATGTCATATACAGTTTTTACTGTTTTTTGACAAATAAATAAATATTTCAGAGTTTTAAACATTAACAAAACGACACATTATATATTGATGCGCACAAACTATTTTGGACCTGAAACAATTACTATCGTTATCTTAAAAAGGTAACGAAATTTTTACAGCGGTAAAAAAAGGTAAACAAAATGATGGCGATAAACATCCGGGATTGGTTTCATTTCAATATATCCTGGCTTAGCATTGCCTACTGACGACACGGGCAAACATGAGTAAAATAGTCACATTCATCGTCACACAATTATCAAATGCAGTCGTCTATGGAATCTACTTTTTCTGGGTTGATTCGTTATCGTCGAAATTCCGAGATCATGAAGACTCAAATGTGAGACGTCCGACTTATGGAGCTTCTATATGATGCATTCAGAGTCCTACCGCGGCCACAATATAACGAAATTTTCGACTACAGTCCGCAAACATAATTTCCGACTGACAATACCTGAGAACTGAAAAACTTACCTCAACGGAACATTCAAGAAACAATCCGATGATTATGCTATATACAACGTAAACTTACTTTGAACTTGAGACTAATTTTTTTGGTTTTCATTTTCATATCTTTTTCCTCAAGCTACGCAAGGTAAACAATGAAGAGCCCTGCCATTATTTTATCCGGAAATCGCAATCTATATCACGGATTTTAAGATGAATCTACCGAAATCTCCGAAAACAGGGAAAGTTTAAACCTGATTTCCTGAGAATGGAAGTCTGAATTATGCAGAGTTCGAACGCTCCCCTTCGTCATATATTTCGAAATTCCTCAGTTCTCTCTCAAAGGAAGCAGCTCGTTGCTCTGAAATTGCCGAGGAGCAGAGACGATCCATCGACAGCAACAATGCAATTCTGAAAGTTAAAGAAGATGTTTCAAAGCGAAGCAGCTTCACAACAGGGCATCGAGAAGTTCGAGGCCATGTTGAATATAAAAACATCTAATTTGTAAAAATGTTTTGAATGGCTCGGAGAGAGGACTTGGAAAGAGTTTCTCTGAATAATCAGCTTAACCATAGACACCATATTTTTCAGTGAACTTCATGCTGAAGTTTATTATTATTCAAATAAATACCTGAGCGGGTCCAGAGGTGTTCATGGCACTGTTTTGAATTAATGACAATGATGATAATAATAACAACAATAGTAATAATAATAATAATAATGATAATTATAATAATATTTCTATGACAGAGGCACTGATAGTCCCTACACCTTAGGAATCTGGTTGCCCCCTGGAGTAGACTTCATAATCAACCGACCCGTAACATCTTTAGTCGTGAATTAGAGGAATTTAATAATAATAATAATAATAATAATAATAATAATAATAATGATGATGATGATGATAATAATGACTATCAAAAATTAAAAAATGATTACAAGTTTCCCGCACTGCTCAGGTTAGATCTTTTTTTTTTCTACTAGAAGTAACAAATTTATATTATGTTGGACAATATATACAAATTTGATTCCAAAGTTCAAAATTAAACAAAATACGGCCATAGTACAAGCATAAAAAATGCATTTAATGGTGAAACATTTATTTTAATTATTATTGTATATCCTATCCACCTTTAACATTGCAAATGTAATGCTAAAACTCGTAATACGACCGCGTCTGATGCTAACACACTGCACAAGTTATGAGTAATCTCTCATGTCTGCCAGAAATATTTCTTATTGTAACTCCTTTTTAATTGGTGTCTAGGGATTTCTATTTAAATAATTACATTTCATTCTACTTGTAAAGTATTAAAATCCTATTACGACTAAGCATCGCTAGATAAATTGTACGTCGTAGACTTTTTATCAACGAAATATGCGTCGGAAAAAGCTACCTGAGAAAAAGCAATCGAACGATAGCGGAGTGTTTGAAAACTACAAAAAAATAGCAGAAACAGCTTGAATACCGCCCTTGAGCATCGTCAGCGCCTTCTACCGTTCGCATGACTGTACTTCCTTCTCCTCCGAGTGGGTAGCGACAAGCAAGTGCTAACAGCAGCACTAGCGCGGTGGCGTCGGGACGCGGCTTGTTGACGTTCCCACATGCACCACAGCCGCGCCACCCTCGCTTCGCGCCCCGCCCCCTCCCTTGGGCGAGCGGTGAGGGTGCCGAAGGGCGGAGGAGAGCGCGGGGGTGGGGGCGACCGGCTGGCGCGTTCGCAGACACCGCGGAGGAGAATGACATCGAAATGAATTATGCGCTGCTTCGGAAGGGCGGAAGCTGCCTGGAAAGGGCGAGCCACCAAGGGTGAGAGGCAGGCTCAGGGATGCGACACGATGCACGCAGACAACGACGGGATTAGAAGCGGACTGTTTGGTTTAGGCTAATGCAATGTACTGGTCCACCATTAGGCATCTCCCTAATAGTAAAAGGTCCACCATCTCCCTAATAGCAAAATTAAATTTTTTCTTTAAAAAGTGTTCTTACCAAAACCAAGTTACACAGAATTATATTGGGCATTCCCTTAATAAGAATAGGTTTGTGTGTTATATAAATGTTCTCAAGTTCTGTTTTGCATCTCTTCTTATTTTCTCTGATAAATGTTTATTTCTTGCGGTATCATCGTATTTATTCTTTTCTATAACTTTGGAATTCTCCGTACCTCCATGTGGATGCTCCGTAATATCGAAAAGATTATCGACTTAATTTTGGAAATAGTATAAAATTCTACAACGCAATATCATTGCACAGAATGTTGTGACGTCAACCCCTCGGACAAAGAGTATTGTCTTGAAGAGAAATAGAGAGGAACCACAGTTAAAAGACGAATTACGTAAGAATGGATAGTTCAGATTACAGCGATACTACACGAGAGAGAAGAACAGATGGCGAAGGTGACGTACAAGAAACAGCAATTTATTAAAATAGCAATTTCAACCTTGGCCATTACAATGAAAGTCATCCACGAGAATTAAAACGTACTCAAAGAAATATTTTTATCAAAAATAGATATCACGAATAGAACTACTTTCGATGTGCATCAACTTCCTTACTGCTACATCGCCCGAATAATCAGCCAGCCTTGGGCCAAAGGCGACATCGAACGTCTTTGGCGCCCCCTGGAGGAGACAGAAGAAAGAGGGGGAAGGAGGGGCGCAGGCGAAGGCACTCAGGGCGCACAAAACGCGAGGCAACGCGCGACTCCAGCGGCGCCGGTTGACACGGGCACTTACCGTGCCCGCGCCTCCACCCCGCCCCGACACTCCGACCACCCCCGGGTGCCCCCAACCGCCGCAGAAGCGCCCACCTACCCCCTCCCATTCCCGTTCGCCCCCGACCGCCCCCGACCGCCCCCGACCGCCCCCGACCGCCCCCGACCGCCCCCGACCGCCCCCGACCGCCCCCGACCGCCTTCGACTGCCCCCGACCGCCCCCAACCGCCCCCGACCGCCCCCGACCGCCCCCGACCGCCCCCGACCGCCTTCGACCGCCCCCGACCGCCCCCGACCGCCCCCGCTCGCCCCCGTCCGCTCCCGCTCGCCACCGTCCATCCACCGCCCACCACCGCCCACCACCGCCCACCACCGCCCTGCAACCGTCCCAACTGCTCCCGGCTACCTCCAACTGCCCCTGGCCGCCCCCGGCCTCTCCCGGCCGCCCCCGGCCACCCCCGGCCACCCCCGGCCATCCCCGGCCTCCCCCAGCCTCCCCCAACCGCTGAGCTGCCTTAGGCCGTACCCGATCTCCTGCAACTACCCCCAACCACCCCTTTCTGCCCCGGCCGCCTCTCACCCACGCCCGTCCCTCGCCGCCCCCTGACTCCCCACCGTCCCACTCGAAGCCTCGATTAGCGGCCATTCAACGGAGCTCAGAGCTCGAGCGAGGGCTGAGACGGTTTGTCTGCGGGCACTTCGCGGGACAAAGTGGCTCGCCGGCTTATGGCGCCTGGAGAGCTCCTGAAAGATTCATGCGCGCGCGCTGCAATGTTTGTTCAACTGATTTCAACGCAACAACGGCGAGGGAGGCAAAGGCGACAGACAAAGAACCTCTTATGAAAATAATTTGAGAAATGGTCGAAGCAGTTCTTCGACAGTCTGCAAGGAGCACTGCTCGCGCCTACTTTTCTGCTGAAATCCTCATGTTCAAAATCTCTATGTAGAATTTTATCTACTCTATCTACCTAAAAGCGGTGCACTAAATTATTTGTAGTATTATTTGGAGTCAGCCTTCTTGTTTCCTGAATTCGATGAGGTGCTATATAATCTATGATGGAGTATAATTAGAATTCCTAGTGAGGTAAGACGTTAATTGTTTGGGACGTAAGGAGCAAGGTTTTCATGACTACTTGTAAATATACTTTTGATTTGATAAAAAAAAGTATTTGAGTAATCAAGTACTTTGAATACTTCACTGTCATGAGGCTTATGCGAAACATAATATCAATTAATCAGAATTGGTTAACTTCAAAACACGAAAATAAAGATTTTTAAAAATATTCTTTACTTTTCTTTTTTTAATCTCTTAAGTAAAACCAATAGCTTAATGTTTAGAAAATAAAATGTTCTTTTAACTCTGCTAAAAGTATTTTGTTTATATAAAATATGTTTTTTGGAGTTATTTTTTAACTATTAATGAGAATGTTAAAAACGTAACTTACAATATAAATTAGAATTATTAATTGCATTCATGAGTTGTACTGCACCTACTTTATAATCTTGTACAAACGGTTACTGTAACGTCTTGTCACGTGATTATCGGACTCATCTCTTCTCCCTGTCCTCGTTTATATCATACATTGTCAAATTTCAAATAATTTTACATTTCAATTCACAAAACTAACGATAAGAAAAACATACTCATTACTTAAAAATATTATAGAAGCAAGTAAGATGATTTCACCTTAAACCTTTTATTTATTAACATATACAATGAAGAAGTGACGAATATATGGTATTTAATAGGTTCTTTCAAAGTAATATGAAACTGTACTACGAATTCGAACTTTTGTTTAGTTTAGTTAGTTTCGTTAATGCCTTATTTTACGTGGCGAAACTCGGGCCATCAGGCCCGCTCTTCCGTCTGACCAAGCAAATTTCAATACGCTCCTTTCACCACCTAGCGGAGAAAGAAAAGGTATTATCTCGGGCGACGAAACAGGCGATTTGAATTTAGCTCAGAGGCTTCATTTAGGCTTGAGGATCTTTTACATGCAAGTAAATCTACTAACATGGCACAGCCAGCTTTACTTCCCCTCCGGAGGAACGCGTACGAAGGATTTTTTCGCACTTAAAAATCCACGGCTTCGATCGAAACTTTTTCGTGTTATTAGCTCGAGCAACACTTTGAAGTCCAATTAATCTTATTAAATTGTTCCAATGAATACGGGAAAAGTGAACGGCACTTACCTTTCCAAAAATTTATTTTGTAGCCAAGGTCCAAGTGGGGCGCAGATAAATGTTTGTTATACGTCAGTCTAAAGAGAAAAACCTCCAGCAATATCTCTGTAGAATAAAATTGAAGTCTATGCTCCTCCTCCTATGCCTCATGCTCAATACAATTCAGTTACTTCCACTACACTGTTAAACATTACAAACATAATTAAATGTCTAAACTGTAGTCTCTTATTGCAAGGTCCAGATGAAAAAAGTCGTGAGTTTTTACCTTCATAGTAGGAGACCTTCATTGCCAACGACAGGGTAGGAGATAAGGAGTCTCCAATGCTTTTCAGAAGACTGCTCACACAAACGTACGCTCAATGGGGAGCGCTGAAGAAGAAGCCAATGACAAACACACAACTACAGGAAGGCGCGAATTTAAATAGAACGTTCGAAGCCAACATTCACTATTAAAGCAAACTTATCGCAAATTATTATTTTTGTCCTCATAAATGTATTACTTCATCGATCTGGATATCCGAGGTCGCTAAAGCTGAAGGTCCGTAGCTGTCTCCACTCGAAGGGTCAAGGGTTCGAATATCGCCTCGGGCATCGATGTTTGTGTGCTCATGTCGTCCTTACATTTTCTTTCTATACAGTTAAAACAATCACAGAGGTCACAATATGACCAAGATGTTAAAAAGCGACCTTAAATTGTTTAAATGTATTCCTTTCTGGATGATATTCTAAAATTGCAGATCTAGGATCATGATAAGCCATCTAAAGTAACTTTTTCAGAAGAGTCAATTAGAAGTTTAAACAAATCTCTTTGTGAGGTGAAGGTGATCAACACAAAAAGAATTTTGATTATATTAAAGAAACTGAATATATTACTGCTTCGTATTACACTACTTCGCCAGTGGCTTGCTAACCTCTAGTAGAAACTAAAAAGGGAAATATAACTGTTTCTTTTTGAGTGTTTCAGCACTGTCTAATTCCAAGCACCTCAAATAACGCAATAATTATGATCTGAAATTGGAAAAACTGAAAATGCTCAGTGAATGTTGTTATCATAAAAATGCATTATGATTGCACATCGCAGTAAATTACGTCAGGTCCTATTTCTAACGAAGTTTTAAATTTCTACACCAACGGAATCTGAAAATCCGGAATAAAGGCAAAAATCGTCGGTGCCCTAGAGAGGTGACAAAAATTGAGAATCGTCATCTGTGCAGTAAGAGAAATGTGTTTGAAAAATACTAATTTTACTAATAAAAATTTCATAAAGGTGGTTCACAATTCATCTGGTTAATAAACTAAAACAATTTATCTTCGGCCGTGGAACAAATGAGTTGGTGGATTAAAAACGTTCTCTTGCAATGTGGGAATTTTTACTGATATATCACTTTTCTCTTGTGTACCAACTACGTGTATGCGGGTATGAAAATGAAAAATAGAGCTTTCAGATCAGTAGCGTATTCTCAGGTGAATATTACAAGAGAATGAAAGGTTCAGCAAACGAAGCATGTGCAACTGTTCTGTGAGTTATAATTTCCAGGAATTCTAGATTTTTTATGTGCGCCCAAGAAAAATTGTACGTGCAAGGCACATTCTTCACAGCGCCCAGGGCGAGTTATACTGCGAGTTTCGTAACTTTGCCCCTGACAGAAATCAGCTGTTGACGGTTTCATCCAATCGGGAGCTTCAACGTCGCTATAGTGACGTGACTGTCGCGAAATATAAGCCAACGATTGGATGGCAGTTAAACAGCTGATTCCTGTCGGGGGCAAAGTCATGAAAATCACAGTATAATGGCTTAATTTCTGTAGTGGACAGAGGGTTTTAGTTTAGAAAGTGCGGTGAAGCGGGCTGGTCAAACAACAGTAAGCTTTCAAAATATCTTTATTCTATTTATTCAAAGTGAAACTTTATGAAATTAAGATCAGTTTCGTAAAAAGTATTATTAGAACATTATGCACTTGTAATATCGGATGGCTTTCTAATTACTAACAACATTAGTAGTATGTCATGAAACTAATTGTCAATATTTAAACGAAAATAATAGATAATTGAATACTTTTTATAAAGAATCTAAAACGTATGATATTCGTTTCGTAAAATCTTATTACACTGCTGGAATAAGACGCTGCTCAGTCTGATGGCCCCATTCAAATTGTCATCATCATAATGTAATGTCTTACGTTGCATTTCGTAAATAACTATAATTCCACTATATAAATTAAGAAGCATGTTCCTAAGCCTAGTAGCTATATCTGGAGAGAACGAATGATTCTGATAGATTGGTGATTATGTGATATAAATTATGGCGTAACAATGGTGAAAAGGAAGACATGGAGGAAACGGGAGAACCTTACGAAAATCAATTTTGTCCATCATAAACTCCACATGGATAGACAAGGATTAGTGCCCCGGTTGGACCAGGGAGTAGCCCCAGACTCAATTCTGCTCTAACTTAATGAGGATGCGCACAAGCAGTTCTATATGAGTCAATGGAATTCTTAAAGAAGCGTACAAATCTCGTCCATCGCCATTTCATCAATGATACAGGTAAAAATATTTAAGGGACACATACATACGATTTTGCATAACGCTGTTTGGCGTAGTTATTTCAAAACTGTTGATGTTTTGCGTTCAATAGCATCTATTTATATGAAAATGTTCGAAATTGCAGTATTTTATATATTTTAATTAGTGAAGTATTGATTAAAGTATTGAATTTTGTGTATTCTTCATTCAGTGTACTTAAATTATATCGAAGTAAGTAAAGAATGCAAAATTAAATGTTTAGTATCATAAGTGCGTGTTAGTATTAAATAATCTTATTAATGAGATGACGTTTTTATCCAGAAAATTAAAGACCTTATTTTCAAAGATAAATACAATTTTTCAGGAAGGGAAAGAATTCCAATTCAGCGTTGTAATTGAAGATTGGATTCAACGGTTTTCGGAAATCAAATAACATAGAAGTACATATTGCGCACCATGATTAGGGAGTATTTTAAGAAAATAATGATACGTAAAACGTAACGGAAATGGAGTAATGTCACTTTGGAAATGAGCTTTCCAATTTCGCTCTCTCAATTTTAATATTTCTCTGCTCTTTCCACTACTTCACTTAAATAATACGCCTTATGCACATTAGGCGGTGTATAATGCATGAAGTCGTACGTAATATGGGTAAAGCTTCATTGTACAGACGGACTAACATTATTTTATGTTAATTATTTCCTTTTCAAAACGCGAAATTGAAGAAACAGAAAGTTTCCCCTAGCTATGATTCTGCGTTAGTAGACCAAAAGCTTCCTCTTATTACTTCGGGGCCTCTTTTCTTAATACCATTGTGATGACTGGCATTGTTTTTGTTACATATGAGCAGCGGCGGCTCTATCATAAGGTCACATGGTCACGTGCCCTCCCACTTGTAAAGGAAAATATTAACAGTGGACTGAAATGCGTGTCATATTATCGAGTAATAATTCCAAAGAATTTACGTTAAGGTTTTCACGGGCGATATCGATACTATTTCACAGCGCTGATAACGAGGTAGTTTTGACAACAGGGCGAAGTCCGCAAGCTTCGTGTGACCAGCTCGCTCCCGTTCAGCAAAGCTTTTCCCCATAGTGCGAGGAAAAAAGGGAGGGGGTAATGCTCCCTTAACGCCCTTCACCGTCACAAGTTTTTTGTGACTGCCACTGCAAGCGCCACTTTACAGATGTACAAACAACGCTCGTAGTGTCTGAGAAATGAAATGCTTATTAGCTCAGGGCCAGCGTAATCTTGATAATATTAGCAGCTGTGAATTCTGTGCGAGTTATTTTTTCTTGAGCGTGTGCGTTTGTTGTTTCAATTGAATTGTTTTCTCTTCTCATGTAGCCGAGTTAATACGTGAGAAACCAGTGAGGAATTTCAAGTTATTTCAGTTTACAGCCGTTAAACTTCAAAATAAACTGTTTATTAGTTATTTTCTAGCATTTTTTCGTGCCCTACCTAGCCTGACGTTTAGGAGCCGCCACTACATATGAGTAAACGTATTTTTAAATTGCGTTCGGCACGTGCGCTGTTGCAGAAATCCCGAAGCCGTCGACGCCCCCGCCGCCGACGCCGCCCACAACGGAGATGCCGCTGACAAGCGAAGAGCCCGGTAAGAACACCACACACAGGCACGCACACTCACACGCGCACACACTCACGCGCACGCATACGCATACACACGTGCACACATTCTCTCTTTCATTTTCTTCCGCCTTATTCCTTCCTTTGAAACACTTGCTTTAATGGTAATATGCTGTCATTTGCAGTGGCATAGCGTCAAGGGACGCTACGATGTTGAGCATCCCCACGTAAAATATTAATCAAAGAACCCTAAATGTTGTATTGATAATCTTACAAGTGAAACACATTGAGCGAAACTAGTTTTGTATTAATTTTCAAGTGATTTTCTACGATTCATTTCGGCGCGTTGTTACAAGCTGGCCTCTGATTTCTTGGACGCTAAAATGCTTTAGTGTCTGCCTCGAGATTGCAACGAGCAATGACGCATGCGCAGACGGCGAGGTTACCTCCTCCCCTCTTCCTCTGAATGCCCGAGTCCCGATAAGCTAGCATACGACTCAGAAAAGGCTTATGAGCAAGTTGTTTGTTTGTGCAGGAAAGCGCAGCACACTTGAGGTTGTCAGAGAAATGTTTTTCTTTCTCACTCGTGATTCTGTGCTTGGTAATGGGCACAAAAAGCAGAAATAGAGCTTACCTATTAATTCTTAATTAATATTTAAGAAGTTGAATAATTAAATATATTACATTTTATTTTGGTTTGAAATATATAAATTCACAAGTGATCTCATTACCAATCTCGCGTGATAAGCCGAACCATTTCATAATTTGCTTTCAAGAAGTCTCCTGACAAATCTGTTGAAGTATTGTAACATTTTTTCAATAACATAGATTCTGAAGAACATTAAAAATCATTATGCCTTCAGTTCGCGTTATTGTTGAGCATCCCCAAACGCGCCAGTCACGCTACGCCACTGGTCATTTGTATAACAAAATTCCTTAATTTTATAATACAATAGGAGATTTTTAGAAAATGTCTTAATTTTATAAAACATAATTTTATTAATAATTAATATAAATTAATTTTATAAAACATAATTTAGTAACGTTATTTTACGGCAGGTCATATGTTATTCTCGACATTTGACCAGATTAGTCAAAAGTGAAGAAGTAGTCCCAAATATTGTTCAACAAAAATTTTTTTTTTCTTTTCTCACATTTATGCACAATATCTTGCTTTCGTACTTACTCTTTGATCTCAGAACTGTAGTCATCTCAGACTAAAATACTTTTCTTTTTTACCATTCAATCTTTCATATGAGTACATGAGTGAGAAACATAGTGAATTTGCTAGCAAAACGGTGTATTTCTCATTTCATTATTTCCAGAAAAAATCCCTTTTTGTGTTCTAATTAATAAAAACCTTTTAAACGTGTTAAAATTGCATGATATCAGTACTGCATTCCTACATAATACTTGGAATATTCTATTACAAATCGATATTCACATCATAACAAGAAGAAAGCAATTGACGGATCAATTGTTAAAACGAAAATCACTTCAATCTCCTATAATATTAATCATGCTTTTTAGTGTACACATTCGAGTCTGAAAGGTTCTTCGATTATGTTAAAACATTCATGGTATACAAACGGAATATTTTGAAACAGCATAAATTGTAGTGCCTGAATAGGTCATGATATTGCTTTGCTTGATCGCCTTTATTGTCGCAGAAAAGTTGCATAATTTCATAGCTTGCAATCTACATATGTATATTTACTGCAAATTTTAATTATCTACTTTTCGAAACAATTCGCGCTTTGCATCTCGGATGTGGAATTATCTTGTAATAGGCAAAAACTGGAGCTGATAAGCATTTTGAAGTTAGTAGTGAATTTGAACCAATGCAAATTTGAATGTAGCACTCTGATTCTTCAGCATTTACTAGTCATTTTCAAAAAAAGAAATTCACATAAAACAAAAGATATATAATTTATTTGACGGCAAATATCCTTGAACTAATAATTATTTAAAATTCGTCCATTATTTATTTCTGAAATATACAATGAAAGCAATATTTAAAATAAAATGGCACGTCACAAAGCCCCATTGCAATAATTTAATCCTCGTAGGTAGCGAATATAAAAAACATTTTAACATAATAATTGACACACATTAATTGGACATAAACAATGGCAGAAGCTTACTTCAAAATAATTTATTTTTTGTATTAGTGTTATTTTATAATTTTGTATTAGTGTGTACCCCATTGGTATGTAAATGTAAAGAGATAAAAAGCAGTGTCACTAAACAATTGAATAGACATTGAAGCTCGCGATGATACTTGTGCGATGATACAGTGCTCAGGAAAAATGAAACTTTGGAATGTGCAGCTAGCAATTATCTATGCGGTCTTCAATATTTCTTACAATTATTTATTTATTTATTGAAAACACATTCAAAAGAGTGTACCCAAATTATAAATTAAACGATGATCAATGATTATTGTAAATACTGTCAATCGTATCCGTAAATATTATTTTTATCAAAATGAAATGTATTCAACGAATAGCAAAGTACTTGTATATACTCTATATTCTGGCGCTTCAGTAATTAGATATTTAATTCGCTCCCAATGCATTGCTAATAAGTTGTCCATTATTGCAATAACTATGCTAAGTGAATATTAATAATGGTATTTTTATAAAAGAATGTCACATTAATTATTTATGAAAACGTTCGTTGTTGATTTCATTTGTAAATGAATATATCATGAAAAATCGAATATCTGTTGTAGGATATGATTTTTTTAATTCTTTGGCTTATCCAACACTGCGTACAAAACATTTTTACAAATTTGGGTGTTGGGTAAATGTCTGGGGGAAAATGAACAAGGAAGAAAAAATAATTATATATCACAATTTAGTTTCATTTTTAGTTAATGGTTAATGTATGAGCGAAAATTCAAGCCGGAAAGTAATTATGCTGATTCAATTTATTATCATTAAGTCGAAATTAATTAAAGCTGAAAATTATGCGTAACTACTTTTTTTAAAGCCAAGATAACTAAATAAACATATTTTTTATAACAATAACCGTTTCTATAAGTGAAAGTTACAATATCAAATTGTGATCGAAAAGAAAGAATACATTTAGTTAAAGGAGAAGGAGTAGGCCTAGACCTCATAACATAGTGACATCAACTTGAGTAATTTACGAATGCTCGATGTGTGAAACGATTCATTTTATATTTGGCATTTAAGAATACCTGTATAAATTTGTTTTTTTTTTTGCTTGCAATTGAATTCCGTTTCCGTACTTAGGGGCACTTAAGGTCTAATCCATGCGGCTGCACATTTTAGGTCTAATCCAAAAGATAAGTACGCACATTACTTCCATAAGAAATACAATTGCATGTAACTAATTTATTCATTTAAAATTGAATATACGAGTATAATTGATATTCAGTGGTTCTACACAATGTTATATATCTAAGCAAAAGCAATGTCATCCATCGTCATAGAGTGGATTAATTTGGGTATTACTTCATTTGAGCCGACTTTGTGTTTCTCTTACGGTCGGCCACAGCCAGTCTACTTCACCCTTACCGACCTAACACAATAGTGCATTGCTTATACTCGTCATTGCGGTCTTGCCGGTAGAAGTCGCATGATCGAAAGCACTGCTTCATACGGTCGCGATCGTGCGAAACCTAGCGGAACGACTGAGAAAGACGCGAAATACCGTGACATATTCCATCGCGAAGATGGGATTTGAGTGGCCTTGAGGGTCGCAGTTAGAAAAATCGCAGTATAAAGGGTGGCTAACAGCTAAGGAAGTCTCTTGAGCGCCTCCGTCTAAAACAGCGCTGAGCAGGGGCGGCTGCTCCTTGAAGGGCTCGAGGGCAGCGCCTTCCCCCAGAAAAAAAGCAACCTCGGGAAAAGTTGCAGAAAGAAAGAATTAAACTTGCAATAAATAAACTCCCTAAATTTGTGCAAAACAGCAGCGCAATTTTGAGGACGAATTTAGTTTTATATGCCCGCTTAAGCGAATGATTAAGATTCTTTGGAATGGGTCGCTTCGTGTACTATCGCAAGTCCCTCCGTGGTTGGGGCATCCGAGCCAATGGAAGTTTGAAGAAAAGTGGGGGTTCTGGGAGTTAGGTGGGGACAGTAAGCTGCCCGAAGTCTACAGTAGACTTCGTGGTAAGCTGTTATTAGAGTATTTTTCGGCCGAGTCCGCACCTATTCACTAAGCTAAGAATACCGACCCTTTCATCTGATTTCATATGTTACTATTTTGTTTGCTGGAAATATGTTTTTAAAAAATCTCTCATTTTCGCATAAGCACAATTGTATCTTCCATTGTCAACAAGTCGCCTTATACAAGGATTAAAATCCCGATGCGTTCAAATCGGTTGTACACTATACGTTACAGTTTTCGAAACAAGAAATATTTTGAAGAATATATTTCCTGTGTGATAGTTCGGATATGCATGCCGTGCCTCCTAATTCGCAACCTACCAGCCGCCACTGGCGCTGAGTGATTGCAGGGTATTCATATAATTGTTTTTTATTGAACTGATCGGACAGTGTAAATTAGTGTGTTGACCACTCTCGAGAACAAATAGTCTTCCTTTAATAATCTAACTTTTAATAAATTATTAGTTCATCTAATGAATGTTTTTATTATTATAGTTATTATTAATACTAATATTGTTATTATTGTGTCACATACTATAATGGAACAACTAATTGATCAAGTTACGCAAAGAAGGTATTGCTCATTGAATAGCGCATATACTTCGGTTTTTCTTTCTTGGCGCGTGGGGGGGGGGTGTCATCAAAATGGAATATCTCACGGTATTTCGCGTCGTTCTCGGTTGTGCCACTCGTACTACCGAGAACGACGGTTGTACACGGTTGTACAACCGAGAACGACGCGAAATACCGTGAGATATTCCATTTTGATGACACACCCCCATGCGCTGAGACAGAAAAACCGAAGTATAGTAAAAAGAACATTATGGACCGATTCTTGAGTGTAGGTCATTAAAAACACCATTTTAAACTGCCAAAGTTTATTACCACGCAACCTTGTAGCTGCATACCACCAATGGGTATGCACATGTGGTATGCAGTTGGTGGTGGTTGGTTTGTGGTGGAAGGAAAGGATGTGTAGTGTAAAACCATGAAGTGTAAGAAGGAAAATGTAGGGGAGGATGAGATGCGAGAATAGTGGTTAAACCCGAGAGATTCTAAAAAAATGCCCTGATGAAGGCGTAATAAAAGCCGAAAAGTTGGCAGTTTAAAATGGTGTTGTTTAACGACCTACGCTCAAGAATCGGTCCATAATATTAATCAACAGAGGTCAAGAAATCAATCACGAGTAAAAAGAATGTTTGATCTGGCTGGGCCGCGTGCGAGGGGTGGGGGTGAGGCTTTCATTGGCTGCATTTGTGCGTGCGCAGAGCCCGAGGAGACCCCGCCGTCGCCAGCGCCGGAGGCCGACGCGTCGCTCCCGGCACCTGGCGGCGACTCCGGCAACGACGAGCCCAACGAGGTGCTGGACTTCGCCGACCCCGCGCGCATCACCAAGGAGCGCGGTACGAACCTTTCTGCTTCCTTCTACCGGAGCGCTGTAATTATTAGAGAGTTTTTGGACGCCACAGCGGACAGCACTATCGATCTTCTGCGCATTTGCAGTTCAAGTTTCGCGTCACTTTCGTGCATCTGCGCATGCGTAGAAGATCTATGGCGTGCAAAAACTCTCTACTGTGGCAGGGACGGATCGTGCCCACCATTTGGGGGGAGGGGCATCATAGATTTTTTATTAAATAATAATAATAACACTATATATTTGTTGTAGTGTATATATGATACTATACAATGTTCTTTTTTGAATAATTACACAATTCTAACAAATATTTAAATCAATTTTATTTTTTACCGATACATTGTTGCGTGTTATTTGCTAGCTGGGTATTTACAGCATAACTTACCTGGATCGAGAGGATCGTAGGGACGAGGAAAATATGAAAACGGTTGAATATTGCTACATATTCTCTCACAGAGGGAATTATGAACGGGAACTACGGGAGGGAAATACGAAATGACAAACCGAGTTAAGTTTACAACTAGTTAATTAGTAAATAAGTAAATATGTATAATTAAAATTAAGTAAAAAATAAGATCATGGGCATCAACTGGTTCTAATGATGGGCCAAAGGCCCTCCGGCTTTTTATCTCCGCTCTTCCATTAGAACCCTTATAACGCCCTTGCTGCATAAATAACTACTTCCAAATAAAGGAAGGTAGCAAACACAACTCTTGCCTTTTGAGGGGGCTATGGTCCCCATACCCTCCCCCTGGATCCGCCACTGAATTGTGAAGTCGTATCTCCGGTCCATAAACGACTATCACATGATAAGCATTTTTATTTATTACGTCCTGTTCGACAATACTGCCCTTTACATATGTTAACACATTACATATTAATAGTTTGTTTCACTTCTCATGCTAATTGTCCTGATTGTTACAGGCTGTTATTTTCAGAAGATAATTTTGAGATTCAATTGAAGGGCTTAGTGCATGAAGGTGTTAACTCAGAAAATGCCCTGAAGAGATATTTGAAGTTTAGTAAACTTGCCTGAAACTTTTTTTAATATTATTGGAAATGATTTATTTTTTACATTTTTCTTTCATTTCTTGGTTTAAGCTATTTAGTGTACCATTTGTGCTCTTACCTCTAATATAACTACAAAATATTCATATCTTTTTTGGAAGAAGGTGTCAACTCACAGAGTTGACACCTATTTCCAGTAAGGAGACATAAAAAAACACACTGCAGGAAGGTGTTAACTCTACTCTGGGAATATTTTCTGATGGAAAGTAATCTGAAAACGGTGCCTATTTTAAACATGAAGAGCTTAGTGCATGAATATGTTAACTCAATTTTTAGTTTTGCCACCAAAACTACTTTTCTAAGAGTTTCCTATAAGTTGCTTTGCTACTTTTGATGAAAATCATAGTATGTCATAAAAAAGAAGTAATTTTCAGTAATGAAAAAGAAGTTCCATCCAATTTTACCAAAGCAAATATCCCCTTAGGCCATTTTCTGAGTTGACACCTTTTTGCAATAAGCCCTTCAAATATTACAATATGTATTACTCATTTGAATGAAAAAGAATATTTATTTTCTGATGAAATTAGCACTAATGTTAAATATCATGCAAAATATTATGCTTATTTTTTCTCACTTATAACTCTTCTCGCTTGAATTATTCGGTAGAAATAAAAGAACACATTTTATTCAAAATACTAATTAACATAAAAATTAATTTCCCCTCTCCAGGGACTGGTAATAGCGTGCAAAAAGGTGCCAACTGTTGAGTTAACGCAGTCTTGCTTGTAAACTCTGAGATAACACCTTCTTGCATGCACCGTTTCCTACGTGCGATGAGTTGACACCTTCTTGACAGCAAATATTTAGAAAAAATATTGTAATTTTTATGAAAACTAGTAAAGCAACTAATAGGAAACTCTCATGAAAGTTGTTTTGACGATAAAAGTAAAAATCACAACATTTTGAGTTAACACCTTCATGCACCCCTTCAATTCAATTGATATGAAATTTGTATTTGCAACTCGTCTTTGAATATAATAGTTGGAAGTTAATATTGTATATTATCAGATGGGAATTAAAGCTGTTGAATATTTAAGGAGGCCTGAATTTGTGTTTGGAAAAGCGTGAGCATATTCGGTTAGGTTTTGGGTAGCTTGAAGGAAGGGGTGGCTGAGGATCCTGAAAGAAAGTTGAAAAACTTGTGAGAAGATTTTACGATGTATTATTGTATTGATTCTATTCGTAATTCCCAGAGCAGTTGTTTGTTACTAATGAACGGCGGAGCTTCAGTTATTTTTCTTAAGCATTTTTTTATATGATTTGCAGTGTTTCAATATGTGTTTTGCTTCATTACACTACAGTGGGCATACATATGTAATTGATGGTCGTAATACTGATTTGAATATGAAAGTGTCACATTCAATACTCAAGACTCAATAATGCATTGATTTGCTTCAGTTATCATGGTGCTGCTTTCCACCCCTGCCGGCTTCTACAATCCGATGTCATTTCCGGCGGCGAATCACAAAACAACACCTCTCAGATATCATTTGTTTACATTAATCGAATACACCGATTGGATTTTGGTACATACATAGTGGATGCCCAAGAAAATTGTCTCAAAAACTGCCGTTTTGGAGAACAGTGATTCGGAGATCGGCTGTTTTGTAGACCAATGGCCTTCTTTTCCTCTTTATATAGTCTGTGTTGTGAAATATTTTCATGAATTTTATTATGAATGCAAGAAAACCATTCTCTAAATATATTTCTTCACTTAACTAATCAAAAAATAAATTTTGAGATAAGCCGTCTTTCGTGTGCACCGTCACCCTACTGTATGTATACGCTGGTTCCAAATTTAACTTCCATGTCACATGACTCAATCACGCAGTGCAGAACGCAGGCTGGGTATAGAGTAATTACTCTTAAGAAGGGACCATTTTGAATGATCGGGAAACTAATGTACGTCATGCGAGAACATTGCAAGAAATAGGGATGAAGCTATTTATAGGCGAACCAACTTAAGCGAACTCCTTGACAAAATGTGTGCATGGAAGTAACTAGCAGTTATATTGTGAGCAATGGCCCAGCAGTAGATGACAAAACGGTTCCTTCTTACAGTAATCTCCAGGGTTAGTATTCTAATGATATGTCATCTTTTCATTGGTACATTCTAGACGTAGGTAATTTGTAAATCAATGTTTATCACGACTTATAGGTGAAAGAAATACATAGTTATTGGGGGTCATTATTTGTCATTTTTCAATTTTGAAGTCATTTTTTAACCTTTGCGTAATTTTTGTCATTTTTACGAACTTTGTTTCCTTTTCGTGTTTTTCGTTCGTTTATTTTCATGAATTTACGATGGCTCATTATAACAAAGCTTCTGTTTATCATCAGTTCAAGATGAAACTCACTTCTCAGTGGACTCTGTATGTCGAATTTTCAAAATTACCCGGATCATTAGTAACTTCCTCGACCTTTCAAAACTGACGATAGGAAGATCGGAACAGAGGATTACATTTCCTCCTAAAATGACTTTTTATTAAATATAATTTTATGTAAATAAATTTTATATTAACCTTTAAAATTCATTGAATAAATATTTTCATTCAAGTATTTGGGTATTTTAAAAAAATAAATTCATTTTCCTCTAATTTTTAAGACATTTTGTAAGCCATTTTCAAAGAATTTTCAAGTCATCAGTATTCAAGCCCTGGTAACCTAAAGTGGCGCCTACAGCAGCGATCTTTTCTGCCGCAGACCTGAAGCTGCGCGGGCGTCCGCGGGACAATCGCTACGACCTGTCGCGGGTGGAGGCGCCGGCGACCGGCGGCGCTCCCGCCGCCCCCGCCCCCGCCCTCGCCCTGGCCCTCGCCCTCGCCGCCGCCGTGGGCAGCGCCCTGCTGCCGCTGCTGCAGCTGCCTCCGCGCGCGCCGCCCTAGGCCGCCGGCGGCGCCTCCGTCGCCCGCCGCCGCCCCCGGCGCGGGCCGCGCCCCCTGTACATACTCTGCACTTTGTGATAACTCTGTACATACGGAAGCGCCCTCTCGCTTGCGGCGCGGCCGCGCGCGCCCAGACTGCTTGCACGGCCCCCGGGCCCCTGGACTTGGCCTCACCGAGGAGCGGACTTGACAGTGTCTCGCCCTTTCCTTTGCTGCACTCGACCACGCCAACAGCAGGGTTGGGAAACGTCAATCGCATAGCAATTACAACATGATTGCTCACTAGAGCCCGGAAATTCAGGCAAGTTTTTTTTGTTCGAATCAGACAAGCGAAAAGGCAGGTACATATACAGCGCGCTAGGAAAGTCTCCGCAGTGGAACCAGTGGCTGAGGAGTGTGCTAGCAATAGCAATTATATTCTTGGTTTTTTTCCAGGCTGATGGGCTGTGGTCCAATTGGCTTGGATTGGCAATTCCAAGCCAATTGGACCACGGCCCATCAGTCCGGAAGACATCAAGAATATTGACTCCGGCCGTGAAAGCCTTCAATGCTTTATAAATAGCAATTATGTTGGTAGCACGAATTGCAGCCTGCAAAAAATAAAAAACGTAAATTGCGTACTCTCCACAATCATAACACATGCTGGAAATGTTGCCAGTGATCTGGTTGCTACGAACATAAATGCAATTGTTAGTAAGAGCTTGTGATACGGCACAATGCGGGGAGACTTTCCTGGCACACGTTATTAAAGTAGGAATACAAGGAACAGAAAAGTCATGAAAATATGAGCATTCAAAATAATGTCCAAAGAGCTCAATTGGCATATTCAAGCGAGGGATTGGCGGAAGAAAGCTTTTCATCAATGAGGGAAATCCAAGAATTTCGACTGGTATCGTATCGCTGTCCGGCAGCAGACTTCCTTCACTTAGAGCCCGAGTGTAGAAATTTCACTTGCACACTTGCGCAGACAAACGCGACACTACTCACGTGTTATATAGTGTTGCATAAATGTTTCCAGCTTTATTGAGATTGTTAAAAAAAGTAAATAATGAAAAAGGAAGGTCGAAAAGGGTAAAATACCTGCAGTAAGCATAGGAAGCTAAAAAAATGAAAAATGAAAATCTTCCCACAAATTTCCAGAGGCACAGTCAAGTGATTGCAATTGTTGAAAGAATTAAAATCGAAACAAAAGTAATAAGTGGTTTTGCCAAATTTCCTGTCTCTACTGATCATTGATTTTTAATAACCATTGGAACTACTTCCATACAAGTACGTTTGGAGATAAGCTGTGTAAAACACTTTACACTGAGAACACGATCGGATTAGAGAAATAATCATACAAATTACAAAGCTTAATGTCCTAAACACTATATCATTTATCGACATTTTTGTGTTAATATATGTTTGGCCTTAGTAAAAGGTAGTTTTTTTTATTGCACAAATTATTTCGTAAAATCAGTTAATATTTATTATGTTTTTATGGGTGTACATCGCAATCATTAAATTTACCTTTAATTGTCACTACTCAAAATCTTGCAGTTTCATATAATTGATTTATTAACTTGCAACTATCTTAATAAAAAGTTTTTCGTTGTAATTGTAATGATTGGTTACCCAACTTTGCTACCTAGTGGCTTGTTAGTTTTTGTATTGACCAGTGAATAATGATGTCATAACTCAGTAGGCTGCATCCCCGTATCTTCACTATTGTTTTATAAGAATCTATTGAAGGTCAATAGATTTTGCATACGTACCTATGATGCTTGCTTTTTAGAATTGTGATCGTTTAGGTACTTATATGCTGCACAATCGATTTTAGCTGCACAAATTATGCTGAAGTTAAACATTAGACGCTAAGGTTGCGGACTTTGATTTCTCCTCAATATTTACGTGCAATTGTAAACATTAGATAAAGTAATGTCATTAAGGTAAATTCTATGTATCAATGAACGCCAGAATTACGTAAAAGGATTATTATTTAATTTATTCGTTCTGCTGTCAAATCCATCCTGTGGTGAAAATACTAAAGTACTACACGTAATTGTGATGGATAGTTAATAAGTGTGTTGTTCGACGTACTGGCTATCAAAAATGGTCGTGAATATGTGCATCTCAACGTATGAATGATTGCCGTTGCCTTCCTCCCCCTTCCTTTTGCCTTTTGCCCTCTCATAGCTTGTCGCAGTACTACATTTAGTGTAGCTCTCCGCGAAGCAAACATTCCGGACTGTCATAGTATCTTTGTTTCTCTCAAGATTTACTTCATCACTAAACGCACGAACTAACGAATTATGATAAATAAGGATACTCCTGTTCCTCTCCATTTCGCAAGAAACATTGAACAGGTAATGTATTATACGGATACCATCTGAAAAGACAAAGTATTAAAAAATGTGTGAGCTGAAGAGACTCACACTTAGGAATGAATGTGAATTATTACTCGAACGAATCTGTGAACCAAAGACATAACATTTGCAAATTTTCCTCGAGATCGTTTCACGAACTTCATAGGAAAATGTTACAACTGTAAGTATAATTCAGGCATCTTTCAGCATTCTCCACTTTCCAAAGAAGCAGAAAACAACAGCGATGGCCTTGCTACGCACATGTTTCCCTCGCCACCTCACCAAGAGTCAATAAGAAGCTTTATTCTAGTCAGCGGGCGTGTGGTTTTGAATTGACCCAAAAATCTGAAGATCATAAAAGTGTAGAATTGTCATTTTGAGTACGCAGCGCTATCAGCAATGGGTCTGTAATGATCTGTGTACTGTAACTGTGAATACATTTATAAAAATATTTTAATTTCAAAGTGCTAGTTATTTAAACTCCTACATACTTTTTTCAGGAAAGAAAAGGAGATATTCTTAGACAGCAAAAAGGCTACACATTTTTCTGAATGAGAACATCTACAGACAATATTACTTATTACAAGGTAAAATGATTATCTCTTTGTAAACGTATTTTTTAAAATCTATTGACAGCCCTTACAGAGTACTTTTTTCACAAAAATTATCAGCTTAAATTAACTCAATCTGTCACAAAGTAAACGTAACATTCAATATCGGCCCTTTCAGTTAAAGGACATCCTAACTTAAAATCCAAAGATACACTTTACCAGACACTGACAATGGAGTCATTCCACGTGAAATCGCACAAATTTACGAAAAATTTGACCTTGATGTCCCAGATTTTAAAACTATTTCCTATGAAGTTTATAAGCAAAACTTTGAAACACGCATTTTTCATTGTTTCCCAAAGATTTCATTTCGAGACAATACCATTTTTCAAAAGTTTCAAAAAACGGCTCGTAGGAAGCATTTAAAATTCATAGACTTATTTTACATTTTTAATGTATTCCGTAACCCGATAATTTAAAAATTCGAAAAAAATAGTACTGTATTATCTAAAGTGTTCTACATAAGGCTGGTAAATCTCGAAGTGAGAGGGTTCTGAGAGAATTCTGACAAATCCAATATAGTACGTAATATAAATGTCTTCGTGCTGTTTTACTGCAGTGTGTGCTACATAGTCACCCCCAGGTACATGTACAGTATATCACTAGTATACGATTAGCATCATTACACTTTCACTGGGCACTATGTACTTTTTTTGTGCTATCTAGGGGTTTCTTTTATTTTCTTAGCACTGTTGTACCAGTCCTCTTTCTAAGTAGTATTCAGCGTTGCTAAAAATGCGAAGGTACTGTTTGTTTTTCATATAATGATTTTTTATTATTATTATTTTAATGATTTTCACTTTCTTGATACATATTTTTTACGGCAAACAGTCAATTTTCAACTTCTCAAGAATGTTGGTTGTAATAACGTAAATAAACATTTCTTCTGCAATAGGCTTTGATTATATTTTGGAAATAACAATAGTATTGTTATTATTGTAAGAGTCTGTGTTTTCTAACTTCACAGAACAACGAATGTGTTTCTCGGATACTTCTTTTTACATAATTTATTTATCATACATATCTGAGAAAGAATCTGAGAGAACCTAGCAGTATCATGTTTATAAATTAACCTAAGAGAATTTCGTCACTCCTCTATTTGCCATCGTGTTCGTGGTTCTACAATTCTTAATATGACATATAAGTAAGACATACTTGTATACAATGTGTCGTAACAAGACATACTTGTAAGACTCACGCTGGCTTTGCGTTTAGACATCACGCGTCCCGTGGTGCGAGCAGCGAGCGAGAGGGCGGCCTACGTACTCCGGTCAACAAACTATTTTTTAAACGTTATTTCTTCGTGTCCCACTTTGAAATTTGGCAGATATGTACATCATTAGTATAAAAATACATGAGTATTCTTTAATTAATTTAAGTGTCGGGCTAATGTGAAAGTTTGTATTTTAAAAATAAAATGTATTTTAAATATTTAAATATGGTTACAAAAATTATATTTACATTATGTAAAAGTACATAATGGATTTAATTTAGGTGTAATTGTATTTTTTCTAAAGAAAAATGTTTAAAATTAGCGCGCGCACGATTCATCCGGAAAACTAATTGGCAAATATTTCTGAAAGGAATGGGACGCGAAAAAAAAGAAAAATATACTGTATCCCATTATCAAACCTAGACCTCATAGAAAAGTTCCAAAAGTTTCAAGTCATTAAAAAATGGTCATGTTTTGTGCGAGTGCGATTTGTCGTGGAATGACTCGTTAGCAAAATTCCCTTCAACGCTTTTTGTAATCATACCACCACAGTTTGTAAAGAACATAGAAAGTCACACAACATGAAATATATATTTTTCACAGATTCAAATCATTGTTTATTCCAAATGTTTAAATTTTGATTTTTATATTACATACTTTGGATACACAAAAAGATACAAGTATAATTTTCGTCATTTTTCCATTAATAAGCAAGTCATAGAATTATAATTCAAACGATTAATTGATTGTGGACTTTCAGATAAGCCTACATTGCATTGTACTTCATCTTTTTTAACACATATGTGACTTTTGGCCAGATTGTATCCCCTGAAGGGCAAAAATGGTCTTTGTAAAATATCCCATACGGTGATATCCAGAAATTTTCAACTCTAATATCGCTTGTATTCAATATTTGTTACTTTGCCCCGCAATACAAGTTTAGGAGACCATTTGTTTCATGACGTTACAAATTGCTCAAGTGTATTGGTTGTATCCGTTAAAGATATAATTTGTAAAGTTAAATGAATGTAACAAACCGAATGCCGAAACACTTTGTCTGACAAGGTTATTAACTTTCGTGACAAAAGAGAAAAGTTTCCAATCCATGAAAAATCTTTAATACTAAATAATTTATAAACAATTAACTACAGACGTTCTTTCTTCTTTCAGCGATTCATTTTCAGTCGGTCAACGTTTAAAGAAGTTAAATATTATACCACGTCTTTCTCTAAAGTGAACATTAGCTCTTATTTATATATGACAGCACGTCTGGCCACAAGTATTGTATATGCTTACGAATTTCAAACAATTAATTTCCACTTAATTTCATTTAGAAGTTTGTTAAATGCAAAGTTCACCGACAACCTCTGCAGAAAAATCAAGTATTCAAATTGAAGTGCTTTTTAAATTATTATTTTTTTCAAAATTCAGAAAACCCATTGTGCTTTTATGAATGTTGAGTTCATTCTAAAATATGAATCATAATAAATTCCTCTGTATCTCAAAATTCCACCAATGAACAATTGAAACGAGTTATCCTCATTTAAGTATTATTTTAATTTATAATAACATATGATCAGAAGACAAAGAAAAAAGGGCATTATTTATTAAAATATATGTAACAAACTTAAAACTGTGGTTAATTCCAGGAATGATACGACTGACTTTAAAATTCCGTCAATTTATCCCAATATTTATCATGTTAATTTAAACAATTTAATAACTCTTGCATATGTATGTGCACAATGCTATTCTGCTAAAAGTTTAAAGCAGAATTCTCTTCATACTTACTATATATTCACTTATGTCACGTAATTGGTATAGTCCTTACTATTTCGCGGAAAGTTCATGTTACAGTACAACAACACTTGCATAATTAACAACTTATTCAAGGCAAAACAAAATGCGCTTTTGTCAATTATTTAGCGTAGAGTTGAACACGCTTTAAGGGGTGAACGATTTAATTGCATTTCTCCATGTTGATCAGTGTAAAACGAAAGATCTATTACAATATGGGGGTTGGGGCTTGTCATAGCAACTTTTTTTTTGGGAAGAATACGTGCACGAGTGAAAATGTGAAATATACACATGAAAAAATAATGTATAAGCTAAGTGCAAAGACTTTTAACGACACATCAAAATTGTGTTTCTCATATTTATTAAGATATTTGAAATGACAGTACTAGTTTCATGTTTCAAAGCATTTTATCATAGGAGTTCACAACATTCCAAAAGCATTACATATCCGTTCTAAAGATTCAATTAGACAGATGCTTTATTACCGCATGTGCCATATCGGTCTGCACACTCACAGGTCGTCACGTGCGTTGATGATCATTGCTATGCGTCCTCGCAGAAACTCTCCTACCCATCTCGCGACTATCCATAATGGAGGGTCATTATTTCCAAGAGCTTCCACCAATGCTCTGTGACATTCCCGGGCATTTCTTCCATGGAGAACAGCTGTCTTCGTGTATGAGCGCTGCTCGAAACTGGTTACATTCATTTCGCACGGCGGCAGTCAGACAACGCATTTCACATTGCTGTCTGTGCTAATACAGACCCGCACAGAGCCATTTGTTGTTGTGAACACGTATTAGAACAGCACTCCTTTTACGCAACAAATAAAACTGTCTGATCCGATAACATTTCTTTTAGAACAAAAACTAATACGACTTTTGCCCAAGCCTCGTAATATCTTCAATCCGAAAATAATTTTCTAATCTCCTTTAAAATGAGAACAATTTTAAGACTATTCATTTTGTGACTGAGAGCACTAAATACATTGTTTTTCAAACACAAAAACGTTAAAGTTTTAATGGTTTCTTGAAGCTGAATAATCAATAGTAGGAACAACACAGTTAAAAAATAAAAATGTAACACTTTCATAACTAATCTGGAGTCCCTGTTCAGTAATCGAGCAGATATCCCACACTATATTTTTTTCAATATGTTAAGAAAAACAAGAATTCATCTTCGTTCCAATTCGTTGATCCTCATTCTTCCTTTTGAATCCTAAGCTCTTCCATCGTTGCATGCTCTTCTTCCCAATGCATTATTCAACATATTTTCTTATTCCCGGGTCTCTCTCTCCCCACGCATGTTCTACATCAACTGTAGTGTATGCTTGTTACATTAAATGTCGGTCGCTTCCAAACATTTCACATGTACCTCTTCTTCCCTGAAGCCAATACATCTACTCTTCGCTTTCACCTCAGGACAAAATAAGTGGGAAAGTCTAGCTTCTCGTATTGAAATATAATAAAAATTATAATAATAATAATAATAACAGCAATAATAATAATAACTAGGCATGTCTAGGTACCGACTGCCTCTAGATCTGCTCCATAGGAAGCTTGTTGCAACCTGGAGTATATTTTATATTCAGTCGACTCATAACATGTTTAGTCGTGATGTAGAGCGAATAATAGTAATAATCATAATAGATTTAATAATAATAATAATAATAATAATAATAATAATAATAATAGACAAAAGGCCAACAAATCCAAACTGATCGCACGACAGCGGCAAACAAACCGAATATAGTTATCCGGGATTTGAAGAAAAAATTGTGTCTACATGTCGATGTTGCTGTACTTTGTGATCAAAATGTCATAACCAAGGAGGCAGAGAAACATCTTAAATACAAGAGTTTGGAAATCGAGATCAGCGGAATGTGGGGCGTAAAAGCACAGGTCATACCGATAGTCATCAAAGCTCCGGGATTTGTTCCGCAAAATTTGTATAAGAACTTGTCTAAACTCCCAGGTAAATCAAAAGACTGGGAAGTGCAGGAAATTGCTTTATTTGTAACAGCCCACATTTTGTATAAAGTATTGTACAGGCACCGACAGTCCCTAGATCTGCTCCTTAGGTAGCTGGTTGCAACCTGGTTTTAGTTTGAGCTGCCTCATAATATCTTTAGTCGTGATGTAGTGAAGTAATAATAATAATAATAATAATAATAATAATAATAATAATAATAACAACAACAATGAACGGGTTTCAACGCATAACTCCCTAAATATTTATGAAAATAGAAATAGATGATTGCGGATCCATCTATGATATTTGTAAAAGGGAGAAAAAATTGTGATCACTCACTGTCGCATCACCGAGTGTTTCAAACAGTCAGGAATCAACAGTAATGTAATTTACATCAGGCATGTCACACTGCACCTCCACGAGCTACTTGCGTCCTGGTAGCGCCAGCGCTCCAACGAGCACGGACAACGCCCCCTGACTCCGCTCTCATTTCCCCTCCAAATCCAGAAAGACGTGTACACGCGCAAGCTGTAACGGAGAAGCTAGGGGTAAGTAAAAAGCATGCTCGAAATAGCACGGAGAACGGTTGCTTTATACATAGTATGTTTGCCTGATGATTTCTACCAAATAACCAAAACATTTTTACAGGTAGAAAGGCCTTTTAATAATGTCTGTTAAACCTCACGTGGACGTAAAAAGTTAATGCAATAATTGCACGCGATTATGAAATTAAGATCCTTTCAATTGATTTTTTAAAATTTTCCTTTCAATTGATAAATTCAATATAGATTATGTATTTCATTTTAATAGATAAACTCTTTTACTTGCAGTGCAATTTTTATAACTCTGCCTCTCAAGTCTCTACGGCCACAATGGAATATCACACGGCATTTCGCGTCTTTTTCGGACGTGCCGCTAGAAGTCGCTTGATCTCAAGCACTCCTTGATACATGCGCGATCATGCGGTATCTAGCGGCAAGACCAAGAATGAATCGAAATACTGTGACGTATTCCATTGTGAAGACGGGCCATGAGAGGCAAAGTCAGGAAAATCACAGTATAGTAGGGAAAATGGAAATTAATATTGCTTTCGGAGCAATAACTGAATTCTTCAAAAGACATATGGACCAGGCATCCAATGACGTACCGCATCTCTGGAGGGATTTATACAACGTTTATTTTTAAAACTCGCACCAATTTCTCTAGACGCAGTGCCCGCGAACTCTCGTAAACCATGCCATAGCTCATATACATTCTCCGTTCTGTTCGCGCTATAGCCCCTCCAAGAAGAAAGCCCAACCCATTTCCGTGAGAAACTGCCCTTCCCTCCTATTTGAGATAAACGAATCAAAATTTGTAACCGGATTTCCAGAAGTGTTACGTAAGAAAGTCTCCATGAGTTTAACCTCGAATGTTTTCAAGCCAAAATATCCACTTGTTGAGTTTTCTCCGAAAAAGAGTTCTGGACGTTTTCGGTCCTTGCTCCCTCCTCCCCGTCCAGCACCCCTTGCGGCCGCGCGAGGAAGCTCGGTCAGCGCTGCGAGGGCGAGCGCAGGCGCTGCACGAGGCGCCGCAGCCGGGCCACGGCCTCCTCCTGCAGCAGGCTGAAGGCCATGGCGATGAGCACCAGGCCCAGCAGCAGGAGGCCGCCCTCAGAGCGGCCCAGCGCCCCATGCGGCCACGGTTGGAAGCTCGGTCAGCGCTGCGAGGGCGAGCGCAGGCGCTGCACGAGGCGCCGCAGCCGGGCCACGGCCTCCTCCTGCAGCAAGCTGAAGGCCATGGCGATGAGCACCAGGCCCAGCAGCAGGTAGGCGCAGCACGCCACCAGCTGCAGGTGGCCGCCCTCGGAGCGCGCCCGCTCGAAGGACTTGCCCGGCACCAGGTCGCCGAAGCCGATGGTGCTGAGCGTGATGAAGCAGAAGTAGGCGCCGTCCAGGAAGCTCCACTCCTCCCACGCCGCGAACGCCGCCGCCCCCGCGCAGATGTAGCCGGCCAGCACCAGCAGCACCGCGGCCGCCGGCACGCGCGCCGGCGCGGGGGCAGGGGCCGGCGCGGGCGGCGCGGGGGCGGGCGCGGGCGCCGGCGGCGGCGGCGAGGGCAGCAGCGGCGCGCGGCTCGGCGTCCTGCCGGGAAACGCTTTTCGTAGTTTCGGGTTATGGTGGTTAAGTTTGCTCCCGATTCACCTGCCTTTCCTTGTTTCCTCGTTAGAAAAACGTAATAACACTGCTTGGATTCAGATGACATGTCATCTTTTTATCAGCGCATTCTAGACGTGGCTAACTTGTAAATTAATGTTCATCACCATAAATAGGTGAGGGAAATGCATAGTAATCGAAACATCTTTTGCCATTTTTCAATTTTTGGTCATTTTTATTTTCATTTTTGTCATTTTCTTTTCGTGTTTTTTGTTAGTAAATGTTTCATGAATTTACAATGACAGACTAATACAAAGTTTTTTGTATCTTCAGTTCATGACGAAATTTACTACTGCAGTGGACACTTTTTCGAATTCTCAAAATTACACAGATCTTCGATAACATCCTCGGCTTTTCGAACCTGCTGGAAAATCGGAACTAAGGATTATATTTCCTCTTAAAATAAAGACTTTACATTAAGTATAATTTTATATATACAAACCTTATTAAAAATTGTAAAAATCATGGAATAAATAAACATTTTCCACACACGCTTTTAAGTATTATTTTAAATTAGGTCACTTCTTCCTTATTTCTAAGTCATTTTATGTTATTTTCCTCTTATTTTAAGCCATTTTATAGGTCTTTTCAAAGAATTTTTAGGTTATCTGAACCCTGCGTATTAATCAATTTGCGCCCTAAGCCATAGCCCGCTAGTATGCCTAAGCTAGCATACTAGCGGGCTATGCCTAAGCTAACCAAGGCTCAGATATTGCAAGTCAAATAGTTTTGCATAAATGACCATTTTAATACACCAATTGGCTGTCTGAGAGGTGTATGGTCACAGAATGGGTTGCGCAGAAAAACATTGCGTTCTGTTAAAGAAAGAAAATACTAATATCGTCTATCATATTTTCGTATTAACAATGGAACAATATATTGTGCGTTTTCGCTAATATATTTTAATTATTACAGAATAATATTTTCTCCAAGCATTTGGTTGCTTTGTTGATATTTTATCACAACAATTAGAGTATGTGGATTTGAAATTTAAAGGAAGAAGGTCCGTAACTTCACGTCAATTTATCCTTAATGAAATGAAATATTTTAAATAAAACTAAAGAACGTAAAACTTAACTTCTAAAAGCGTTAAATCCCGTTGCAAACAATAATTAACAATTGTTTTCTTTATTAAATATTAATTAAACATATTTTGAGAAATAAATATCTTCTAAAACTCAATCCTTTATTACTAAACCATTTTCGAGAGTGAAATTGTTGATTTTCTCGAAATCTTTAATTATGAAAGTGGAATACACGTATTTTGTATAAGAATAATTAACGTGTTACATTGAAATAACGTGTTAACGTGAATAATTAACATAAAGGAGATCTCGTACTACTGACAAGCAACACAACCACGGTGAATTTGTTATGAAACATCACACTTTGGTAGAGTTTCACGAAAAACGCACAGTCAAAATTTCGAGTTACTTGGGCTTTTAGAAGAAAATTTTTCGACATGAAGAGGAAGTGCCCAAACGTCACCGGCAGTCGAGCACTCGGGACGAGACAGCATGGTGACGCAGGGGCAGATGGACAGGCGTTTTTGTCAGCAATACATTGCAATTATTCGTGTCAGGCGTGGTATTTCCGCTTTGCGGTCCGCTTCGGATGAGGCGCAGCTGTCAACGTTCGGGGTTGAGTCGAGGGCGCGCTCCATGCCGAAAGTCGCGCGGCCCGCGGGCTCCTACCTCGGAAACGCGACGCCTCGAGGCATTTTTACTCGTTCACTTTACATTTGCAGACGGCAGAATTAGGAACTAATGTTGTTTTGAAAGTGAAGGCCCGAACTTACAACCGAGAATACACGAATGGCCCCGATGTCAAATGCATCTGACCAATCAGCTGTCTCCGAAGGCAGCACAAGCGCTACGGAGTCCGTAGTACGGACACAGCTGACGAATTATGCCTTGCTGACAGTGAACTGGAGTCGCGCACTTAAATGATTAAGAGAATATACAATAAAATAGATCACACCACACGCTATTCACAACATTCATGTACAATATTTTTATTTCTTCTTTGCACTTATCTACTGCTTAATGGTTTTGTTCTTGCCCCGCCGGGGTTCTGCGTGCTGCTCACCGTCATATACAGAATGTCCCACCCAGTATGGACCACCCTCATAACTTTTAAATTAACTTTAAAAATGGCCTTCCAATATCCCTCATTGTCAACCCTCTCAGCCTTCTCTCTCCACGCAACAGTCTTGACGCCGCGAAGGCCATTTTTCCCGAAGGCGACCGTTGCAAGGGCTGCTACACGAAATATTGTCCGTTTCATTCAAAATCACGTATCACAAAGTCTAATTTTATACGCAAATCACTATCAAAATACTAGCATATGATACATCATTTTATTCCTCTTTTCATGATCTATCCATTGCTGGTGAGAAAAATATATAGTTCCATTTAAAAGATCAAAGATGATTACATTTATCAAAAACTAAAAATATTATAGACAATTTCTCTACGGCAAGTTACTTGCCCCATGATTCTGCATTATTCAGCGAAAACTGCAGTTCGATATCCTGAACCGTTTAAAAGTTATGAGAGTGGTCCATAGTTGGTGGGACAACCTGTATATCATATTAAACGATCAGTATACACTGCAGAAGCGCGTTTCTCATTCAGTCGGCGGTGACCTCATGTAAACAGATCGCAGCGCTCCGTCTGCAAATGTAAAGTGAACGAGTAATACTTTTGCCATAGCAGGCTATGCTTTTTGCGAATCTTCCTTGTGCCTTACGTGAGAGTCCCGAGATGACGTAGACAATGGCTTCGTAGCAACAAACAACATGGAGTTTTTGCACCCTCGAACGTTAAAGCAATCGACAGCAGTAGAGAGTTTTTGCACCCTCGAATGTGAAGCACTATCGATCTTCTGCGCATGCGCAGATTCACTAAAGTGATGCGAAACTGGAACCGCGCATGAGCAGAAGATCGATAGTGCTTCACGTTCGAGGATGCAAAAACTCTCTAATATCTTCTGCGCATGCGCAGTTCGCGTTTCGCACCGCTTTTGTGCATCTGCGCAAGCGCAGAAGTTCGAAATTGCAGTCGTTCGCTGTCCGTTATGGCGTGCAAAATATCGCTCATAGAAACAGCTTCTTAGAGTTAGGTGATGTTGCCGTCAAGACTGTGGGAACAAATAGCGATAGTGCGAAAGCATTTAGCTGCGTAGGGTGGGCGTGTATGCAGCGAACACGTGACAAGGGCGGTAACGCGTGGTGATGTGACTTTCTAGATGGAACTGACCAGCACATGGAAGACTGGCACGGTATATAAAGTTACTATTTCCGTTCGCTTTTACTTTACAGCGTTGCCCTTTTCTTCTGTATAGTTTCTTCTTACAGTTAGAAGCACGTATATATGGTTTCTATGCGCTTTCTATTAAAGGCCAACAGCTAACGATATCGCATAGAAATTTCGATACGATCATCAGGACAGGATTTACCTACAAGCAAATTAATAGTTGGTTGGGGCCCACATCCATTCGGGGCATGGCAACCCAGAAAATTTTCAAACATATTAGAAAAAAGTCATGAAATATATTTGTATCCGTGAAATATTTGTCAATCAAATAATACTAAAATTCCATATATAGCAATTTGTTAATTTTCATTTGCATTGAACAAAAAGTTAATTTATTATTAGAATAGTATTTCTGTAGGACGGAGGATTTTTCTTTTCCGAGGGGCCCCAATCGCTGTTATTTACTTGATCTTGGATCACTATTTTGTACTTGGACCTCGCAGCAGCTAAATCCGGTCTTTCCGTGGGTGTTATAGTGCGATTTTTGTACCTTTGCACCTCAAGGCCCGTTTCCACGATGAAACATGTCAAGGTTTTTCTCAGTCGTGGCGCTAGACATCGCATGATCGCGACCATATCAAGCAGTGTTTACGATCATGCGATAACTAGCGGCGCGAAATGACGTGTGATATTCCATCGTGGCCATAGTGTTGATTGATTGATTTGATGATTGATTTGACTGATTCCGGGCGGGGTTTTCCCCATCAAGCAGGTACCTCCCACCAGGGGCGCAACCGATACAAGCTCTAATCTCCCGACTGGTCTCCCGGCATATGTGGTAGTGTACTGCATGTTAGCGTAAGTGTGTGTGTAAGGTGAGGATAGGACAAGGAAGAGGAAGGAAAGATCGCGCGCGGTCAGTTTGTTAGGATACTGCTACGGCATTCACCTGGTGTTGATTGGTGAAACCACGGAAAACTTCTGAAAGAGCAGGCGGTCGCTAGAATTCCCCTCCAGGCAGCGACTGAATTCGACCTAGCTGAAAAGCTAGTGTCGAAAATCCAGCCGCCGTCGGGACTCGAACCTACGACCTCCCGGTCAGAGGGACTGCAGTTACATCAGTTGATGCACTGAGCAATTTCTCCAGGTGTGGCCCTAGGGGCTGGAGGAGCAATGTTACGAAAGTCGCACTGTCGATGCGTGACGCACCTGAGCTCCACAGGCGTGGCCGAGTTGGCCGCCTCGTCCTCCTCCGCCTCGTCCGTCCTTCCCTTGTGGTCGCGCGGGCCGCACATGCAGTCGTCGGGGTCGTAGCGGCTGTGGCCGCTGCACCTGCGCGGCGACGCCTCCCACGCGGGCGGCGCGTGCAGCGCGTTGTAGGCGGCGCACTCCGCCAGCAGCGCCAGGGCGTCGGCCGGCAGCGCGGGCGGCGTCGAGCGCGCGGGCGACGGCGCCGGCGGCGGCGACAGGTGGCGCTGCGGCACGCGGACCGTTTCATTGAGAATACGCTCTGCTGGGAACGCTTATGAGTGTATATTAATTGGAGCTCTCAATACCCACAGACCCGTCAACCCGCCCGCCTGCCCGTCTCAGAAAAGTGCGGGTCGAACCCACCCACATTCATACGGGTACCCGTATGATACGGGTACCCATATGATGCGGGTACCTGTATGATACGGGTACCCGTATTATGCGGGTACCCATATCACACGGGTCGTTCGTAGAATACGGGTCGGCCTTAGAATACGGGTCGCGGGTCTGTTCGAAATGATTATTCATGTTTAAGCAATAACGCAATTTCTTTTCAAAAGGGACCAAAAGGACGAAATGTGCGAAAATGAAATGGAAGAAAGGACTACAGAACAACATGGTCGGAAAGGACAAAAAAAGCTATTATTGCTTAAACAGACATAAAAATTTAAATTAATTTATATCTTCACTTTTTTAAATAACTATTTTAATAATAATTTTGTTTTTTCTTCTGTTCGTGCTTATCAAAAATACCCGCGTCCCGTATTATATAGGCGATCCGTCTGATACGGGTACCCGTCTGATACGGGTACCCGTCTGATACGGGTACCCGTATGATATGAGTACCCGTATGATGCGGGTGGGTTTGACTCGTTAGAATACCCGCATATACGGGTCCTGGGTACCCGCATGACTGAAGACCCGTAAAACTCCAAGAGCTCTAATATTAATCGCGCAACTTCTCTTGAACGTTGACCTGGCCTTCCCTCTCTCGTTGGCCCTAGCGCCACACGTTATAGAGTTTTCTGTCGAGTCAGAGCCATTCGTTAGGACCCCGGACGAGTGGTGCACCTTCCTGGGGACGCTTTTTGCAAGGTGTGGAAAGATGGCTGAATGAAACTCGTCAGATGGCAACGTCCTATCCGAAGAAGCCAGAGTCACTTCAGACACGATTAGAGTGGTGGACCCCCCCCCCCTCCAAGCGGGCTATGGCTGGGCAACGTTCTGATTCCTGAATCAGAGCGGCCGAGAGGAGCTACATGGAGTTCCGTAATGGAACGAGAGACGGAAAGGAAAGCAAATGAAACAGAGGAAGCTATCTTCCCTGTTGCCCCTTCCTGGAACCACCCTTAATTCCTACTTAAACATGAATCACATTAACTAAATTGTGCGCTTGAGGTTTTCAAACATGGTTTTTGTTGTGCTTCTATACTTTCGTCAAAACCATTTTAAAATTTGATTCAACCAGATCAGTGCGATTACCACTTTACAGGTGAGTGTTAGCTTTTATATGTGAATTATTATGAATAGATGCACTACGGAAGCCCGAAGTTAACAGTAACTGCAAATTAGCGCACCATCATAGACAAATTTCTGATCGAATATATTCCCACTGCATATCTCTATGACGATTGTTAATTTTGTGAAATCAAAAGAAAGAAGAAATCAAGAGGCAAGAAAGAAGAGATGAGATAATTTTTCTAGGTTATGGGGTACGGAACAGATCTTTTACGAGACGGTATTTAATTCCTTTAGGAGCAACGCTGTTTTTTACGTTAAAGTGGCTCGTGCATGGGGCAGAGTGGGGGTTAGAAAATAATTTAGACGACAGTAAGGAAATGTAATACGTAATTGGTTTTATGTCCAATTCTCTATAAAGAACTGTCTGTTGGTCGTATACCACGGGACATTAGCAATTGTACAAAGCACTTTATTCTGTCAGACCTTGATTACGATTACGAATGCCGAGTAAGCAAAGAGCTGGCGTGAAGGCGCTTACCATGAGCGGCTGGTGCGCGGCCGGCGGGGGCAGCGTGGGCTCGGGCTCGGGCGAGAAGGAGACGGAGTGCTGGGGCGACGTGGGCGGCGAGACGCAGGGCGACGACGGCCGGCGCAGGGCGCCTGCTGCTGCGGCGGCGGAGGCGGAGGTGCCGCGGCGCGTCCAGTGCGTGTATGCGAACTGGAAGGCGCCGGCGAGCAGCGCGCCCAGGTTGGAGAGGCACAGCAGCACCAGCGGCACGCCCACCAGCGCGTACAGCATCGTCAGCAGCTTCCCCTCGGGCGTGCGCGGCGCCAGGTTGCCGTACCCTAAGCACACGCGCACGTGGCACACTGTACATGCCTGGGCGCACGGGGCTCCAGGTTGCCGTACCCTAAGGACATGCGCAAGTGGCTCACTGCCCAGACCTGGGCGCAGGAAGCGCCAGGTTGCCGTACCCTAAGGAAACGTGCACGACGCTCACTGTACAGGCCTGGGCGCACAGGGTACCACGTTGCCATACCCTAAGCACACACACACGCACGTGGCTCACTGTACAGGCACGGGGCGCCAGGTTGCTGCACACGCATACGTGGCTCACTGCACAGAGCTAGGCGCATGGGGCGCCAGGTTGCCCTACCCTAAGGATACGCTCACGTGGCTCACTGTACTGACCTGGGCGCACGAAGCACCAATTTGCCGTACCCTAGGCACACGTGCACATGGCTCAATGCACTGACCTGGGCGCACGGGGGCGTGGCCTTGTGGATTTTTTTTACTGCCTTCCATGTGAAGCTCGATATACACTGCATTACTTACCTGGATTGAAAGGATCGTGGTTACGAGAGAAATATGAAAGCAATTGAATGATGTTACACTTTTCTAATGGGGAGAATTATGAGAGTAATAATGAAAGGGAATTAAGGAAGGAAAATATGAAATGACAAACTGAGTCATGTTAACCACTAGTTAAGTAGTAAATAAGTAAATTTGAATCATTAAATCAGCTACAAAATTAAATTATGTCTGTACCATGCACGTTAATTGGTTCTAAAGATGTCGGACAACAAAAACCTCTTGGGCCAGAGGCCCTCAGGCATTTTGTCGCCGCTCGTTCATTAGAACGCTTATAACGCTTTTAGTGCATAAATAACTAGTTTGTATAACATTAGAAACGACCTTTTCTGTTGACACGAATCGTTCAACACTTTGCGTTTTAGGGTACAAATGATGACTTCTTCGCATTTAACGGCACGAATATTATTGCATCATCACACGTTCAGCCAATTGCAGCGAGAGAATCGTGGGAAGGCAAAGGTAATCGGAACAGCCGACCACCATTTTGTCGCAAAGATGTCAAATACCCGAGACGACACAAGAATGTTATTTCGTCAAATTAAGTTTGATTCTCTTATAAATAATGCTGTCATACAAAAAATTAGGTAGCAACTCGTTTATAATGTTGCTTTATGCATTCGTACAAATGTGAAAACTCGCTCCTACACATCCCTCGTTTCCAAAACATGTACTCATACCATAAAGCTTAACATTATAAACTAATTGCATAAACTATTATTATCATCTTCAATATTTTCATTCCTGATTTCCCCCTCTCTTTTCCTATTTGGGAAATTCTTATTCGACATTCGGGGAAGAGTCTCTCCGAGCCAACTGACAACCCTGTAAATGGTTTAACATAAAATCAATTGTATTTATTAGCAGTATCAATAACGTCATTCTTCTTGTATTTTTTGGCTGATCGAATGTCCTCCCTTTTACATGAAAATTGTTGGCAAACTTACCTAAATATCATACGTACATAGGAAAATATGAAGAAAAAGGAATCCCAAAAATTAAGTTGCCTGCCTCCTCTTTCCTAGGCTACGCAAGCCTATTGCTGACTGACAGGCGCAGTGATACTGTCTCGTTTCAAGTATTGATCTCAGTACGAAGTATGGAAGGAGAGAACACGTTAGGTCCTTAACTGGCGTTAATTAGTTCACAGAGAGTTTAGTAGATTAGATTGTATTCGTCTCCTGAAGACAAGTTAAAGAGATGATTTCCTCCTCCTTACCACACGATCTCTTTGCTCTGACGTTTAAGAGAAAGCCTGTGGAATACCAGAAGTCGATAGGTTAGAATTACAGAGTGTAGGCTTTTGAAAAGCCACAAGACCATTGGCATAAAAGTGCAGACTCATATAATGTGTTTAATAATTAAAATAAATGCCTCCTAAATACAATTAGTAAAAAGTAAAGCAAAAAAATAGCATGCGAAAGTATCTACGAAGACCAGTGAAATAAAAGTATGTCAATTGCAGTTAATGCGACTCAAAATAAAATTAATTTAAAAAGTTATTTACGTAACGAGTATAGAACAGTAACGCAGTCGTTAGCGTACGAAGGAAATATTAACGGATGAGGCGTCGATGGGAGGAGAGTCTGGTGTTTTGAGATGAATATGCCAAAGATACTTTCGTTCAAGTCGCTCATATTATTTTTTAAGCAAAAGGAAACTGACAAGAATATCTTGTGATCATTCTCAATATGCGAGGTAGCAGCTATGTTGATTCATGTCATCGCCGTGTTTTGTTGATTTTAGTCAATTGTAAAACAATACTCAATTGTTTTATATGACCATCTTTCGGCAAGCGTACGGCGAAGTACTTGACAAATAACACTTTCCAATTAATAATAAGTGAAGGTAAGTACTATTTTCCGTGGTTGAGTGCTGAAGAACATTTTTTCATATCTAAAAGAAACTTCATTCACTCAATTTGGTCAACGGGCATGAAACCTCATGTAAATACTCGTATATGTGATGAAACAAAGTACATCAAACAAGACATGTCTTTGACGTAGAAACACAACTGTATACTGCATACTGCCAAGTTGTGTATTGTTTATGTATACATTCAAGAAAAATGCAAGAAAAATTCATGATACATAAAATAAGTTAAGAGCAAAAATGAAATCACAAAGACAGTAGTTTGTAATCTAATACACTCTAGCGATCATCACAGTGGCAGTGATTCCATCTCTTGGCGGAAGCGTCAACTAACTGCGCGTTGGGTTTGATTTAATGGATATAATTTTCTGTCTTTCATAAAAGAAAATTACACAATTCTATTTTAGGGGTATTTTTTCAAATTAAACAAAATACAAAACTTATTGCTAGTATTTCATAAGAAAAAAATAAAAGATTTTTGGGAATAATTAGGTCCATGAAGTCGTAAACGTAAAATATGAAATAAAACACTTAAACACAACAAATTTGGATTATTTGCTTATTGTGCTCGACAAATGCATTTTAACGTCTCTTCAGCTGACACATATTAAACTTTAAGGTAATTTTTTTGCTTTAGCTATATTGCATTAAGCTAATATTTTGTCTATTTCAGACAATGTAATAACTTTCAAGCAAATAAAAATGTACATTCGTAGAGGTTGTGATTTTCTGATGGTACGTAACTTCAGAACGAATAGGAAGAGTAAAGTTATTTTTAAGTTCATGGTCAAGGAGCAAATGTTGATAAAGATGTGTTGCGTGTTTAAATTTGAATAGTTTCCGAACATTGTTTTTTATGTACCTACGAAAGTAATTGGTATTTTTGTTGTTCCTCCTAATTAAAATCTAAAATCAAAATTGAATAGAAACAAATTACAAAATTTTGCTTTTCCGACATGGAAAATATTACAAGATGCCATAAATGTAGCTGATGAATGCAGACGAATGATATTCAATTGGCATACAATGAAACGGCAAAATTCCTCGGTTTGAACTTTGACAGACATTTAACTTCGAAACAGCATCTAGAGTACACTTTGTTTAGATCCATAGCAGCTCTGAACGTAGTCAGGTGCATTTCGCGTATAAAGTTAGACGTCTTACACCTTATGTATAAATCTACGGTAATGTCCAAATTGATTATGAGTGTGCAATGTACTCCTCAGCCAAGAAGTCAACCTTAAGGTATACATCTCTACTCAAAAGTGACCGAGAATGATGAAAAAATGCATTTTTGTTCTTTTGCAATTCTGAATGCGTTATTTATTACACTTTCTTGTGGTGAAATCCGTTTTTTCCTATCTGCAATATTTTCGGAGATATAATAAATTGTTGTCAACATGGCGTCGCTGCTACGCTGCGCTGCGTTGGATCTGTCAACGCTCCGTGTATTTGCAGCTAATACTTGCTAATTAAAAAACAAACACTATCTATTCAATAGAAACCACCAGAGAACAAAAGTAGAGAAAGTACTTGTGAGCAAGGAAAAGGTAGGAAAAACAAAAACAAGGAAGGAGAAGATGTAACTTATGCTGCAGGGGCACTATAAGTATGCAAACTTTCATTACTCCCCCTTAAAAGTTTATATTCCTTGCGTATTGCTTAACGCATAACATCATAACTCAGGAACTAAAAGAGATAATGAAATGATTCTTTCTGCATTTGAAAGGTTATTATTTACATTATTATGTGAACCAGATTAAATATTCCTCTATACGTACTTGATGAGATACCTTCAAAAGAAAGTAAAAGAAAATAAATCCAAAATTATTTTTTTAAATTTAGAATTTTTTAAGCATTTAAAATTTTACTCCACCCAACAGATTGAGGTTCACATAATGCAGCAGTTATTTCTCTCTATTATGGAAAAAGAATTATGAAACTATATTAAATATTAATTGCGATATTGTGTCACAAGTGAAACATTGTAAAACTTCATAAAACTCAAAATGCAATTTTCATAAAAAAAATGTTGATGTTATTTGGGGTTTCCTGTATGTATTTCCTGTATTTTGTAAAAGTCATAAAATTAAAAGCTAAAACTAGATTGTTTAGAAATGTTTGCTTTGAGTAGACATATACCTTATGGAAATTAGATCCCTTTCAAAATGCCGGCCTCCATTATGCATTTGGAGCGTTCCGCACTAGTCCTTCCTTAAATCTCTATTGTAAAGCCAGTACTATGTCGCTAAATCATAGACGACAAACACTACTACTGAGATATGTATCAAATATTCTGTCACTGCCGCAGCATTTAAACTATTTATTGATGACGCGGCTTGTCTTCGGCGATCGTAGACCCACAGCTACTCGTCTAGCCAACATTCGTGAAACCGAAATAACCAGATGCTATAAATCGTTCTACCAATCGTTTCGAAGCATGAACCACTTGATGTTCCCCTTTGAACGCTTAAAATGCCAGAAGTTCGACTACCAGTGTACAGAAAAAAGAAAGCCTTTCTACAGAATTAAAAATCAGATTTAGATCAGTTCTAGAAGAATATATGGCAAATTATACAATTATCTACACCGATGGATCAAGAACCAAACATAGCGTTGGAAGTGCATTTGAAACTTAAAAACACAAAAACATGGACACTTCCACTAGAAGCTAGTGTGGACACCGCTGAATTGTACGCAATATTGCAAGCTTTGCGATACTCTGAAACTCTCGTTTGGACTTGCTAAGCTTTCTCACCGCCTTGGACAGACTCCTACCTACGGACGCACTACAACAACAGATCATCAACAGTAAGTTAAAACAGCAAGAAGTCCCAGTTACGTTTATCTGGTGCCCAGGGCCGGTTTAACAACCTGCGGGGCCTGAGGCACTTTTAACATGCTGGGCCCCTGTTGTTAATTTTTCTAATTCCTAAGCCATAGTTAAGTACGTTGTATATGACAGAACTTTAACCGATATTTTTTTAAATAGATCCTTAGCTAAGCATAGCTTTGTTAATCATTGAGACAATACTGTATACTATAAAAAGACTGAAATTAAAGTATTTAATACTTCAATTTAGTTACCAGTACTCTGAGCGAAGTTGTAGGTCAATATTTCAACATTTGTACATTTTTTATTAAGGCAAATATGATTTTGAAGTATATAAAAACAATTCAGAATACAGTTAAAACGAAATATTCGAGACTCGAGCATTGCTGGAACAGTTTCGATGGGATGTTTTTGATCATTCCCCATTTTCTCCTGACCTTGCACCAAGCTACTTTCATCTTTTTCCGAATCTTAAGCAACATCTCGGGGGAAGACGCTACGCAAGTGAGAATGACTTGAAAGAAGAAGTGGGGAGATGACTTGCCAGTTTGGTGGGGGAGTGGCTTGACAGTAGGTTAAAAAAATGTCACGGTACAAAAAAAGTAATTAATTGCAAGGGAGTTATGTAGACAAATAGTTAAAATATGTAATTTTCAAAATGTAACTTCTTCAATTTTCTAAAAAGTATTTTTTTCTTCTTTTAAATAGTGTAACTTACTACTGAGATGGCCCTCTTAATATAATAAGGTTACAAAACTGTTACATATTTTAAAGCTTGAATTTTGTTTCAACGATTTTAAAATTTGTATGTGGCTGAATTAAGAGTAAGAGTGATAAATTCGGTATCCTAATTGAAATCGTGAGGATAAAGCTTGACTACTCAAAGAAACATTTCCTCGATAAATACCAACATAAGATAACCCGATAATTCTTTTCTGATTTTAATTAATGCACTAAAAAATTTTCCAAACAAATTAATAAATCACAAACGGTTGCATTTTAAAACTAAAACATTATTATTTAACATTATTTATTTATATACAGGCTGTCCCATTTAACTTGACAAATCAAAATAAATCGAAAAATATGCGACGTACTAAAAAATGTCAAAGGCAAAACGTTAATACCTCCAAGGGGGACATCTGTCAGAATTGAAATCACCCCACGTGCCCCTTGAAGGTGAGGCGGGAACCAACTGGGTAATCCTAAATGGGAACCCCACTTTTTATTGGATTCGGATTCCACTCTAAAAATATATGTTTGGTCTAAAACATTTTTTAATCGAGAGACGATCCGATTATTTGTATTCATGTACGTCCAGTGGCTTCAAATCGCCCGCGCTGATTTAATCACAATAAATCAAATTATTTAATGAAAAAATGAGGGAAAGTTTCCATTTAAGATTTCAAAGTTGTTTCCCCCCACCCCTAGGGGGCGGGGCAAGGAGATTTGATTTTAGGTCAGGCAGATTTTCCCATTGGAGATATTAATTTTTTGTCTGGAACATGTTTGGATCGTCTCTCTCGATCAAATAATGTTTTAGATCAAACTTATGTATTTTTTAGTGTAGAATCCGAATCTGCAATAAAAAGTGGGGGTTCCCATTTAGGATTACAAAGTTAGCTCCCGCCTCACCTTCAAGGGGCGAGCGGGGAGTTTGATTATAGTTCTGACAGATGCCCCCCTTGGAGATATTAATGTTTTGCCTTTGGCATTTTTTAGCCCCTCGCATATTTTTCGAGTTATTTTGATTTGTCAAGTTAAATGGGACATCCTATATACTTTTGTTTCAGTCTTTGTTTACAAATCAAGTGCACTAATTTCATAACGGCAAAACTTTTTTCTCCATTAGTGAGACAATTTTTTTCTGAGAAAGCGCGGGGCCTGTAGCAGGTGCTACAAGTGCTACTAGGATAAACCAGGACTGCTGGTGCCCCCAGCACAAGGGCAATGAAGAAGCCGATTCTGCAGCAAGAAATCCCGCAAACAATCAGAAATCGATATTGAAGTACGACCTCAAGATGCAGCAAATATTTTAAAGTGCATCTTCAGAGCATGGCAGACCACGTGGAATAGCCTTGAAACGAAGCTAAACCCTACCAAACAGAACATAAGTAAATGGTCACCATACGTCAGCTACACTCAACGACAAATGTAGTACCTCACCAGATTAACAATAGGCCATACAAGGATAAGCTCTTCATACACGCTGAAGTATAAAGAGCAACCCATTTGATGCTGCAGATGAATTTTGACAGTGAAACATCTTTTGACAGATTGTGTAAATCTGTCAAGACTCAGAGACAGATGTGGTATGAAAGGGAACCTGAAGGAAGACTTGCAACAGAAAAAACTGCAACTGACAAAACACTAAAATTCCTGAAAGAGGTGAATTTTATCTATAAAATTTTAATAGCACATGTTTAATTTTTAACACCAATCAGCAGAAAGAGTACAAGCTTTAGTTGCCAAGCCTTCAAACTTAAAAAAAAATAAACGAAGCAGAAATAAAAGTAAATGACCACCTCTCTGGCCATCTCAACACAGGACGTCGCTCTCCCGTCAACACGCCGAGCATACCACAGAAGAAGTCCTGGAGAACGACGGGGAATCGCGAGAGATGGCTCAGGGCATCAACTGATGTCACTGCAGTCCCTCTGAGGGAAGCCTAGATTCAAGTCCCGACGGTGGCAGGACTTTCAACACTACCTTGTCAGCTAGGTCGAATACAGTCGCTACCTCGAGGAGAATTCAAGCGGCCGGCTGCTATGATCTGTAGTTTTCCGTGGTTTCTCCGATTAATACCAGGCAAATGCCAGAGTAGTACCATAACAAATGGCCCACGGACCGCGCGCGATCTTACCTACCTCTTCCTTGTCCAATCCTCTCCCTTTACACATACTTACTTTAACATACTACTCCCTTTACACATACTTACTCTAACAGGCGCTACACCACTACATATGCTGGGAGACCGGTCGGTAGCTTAGAGAGCTGGGGCGGTGCCCGCTGGTGGGAAATACCTGGTTAGGGAAAACTCCGGTAGCTGAAAGTAGGTCAGCGCCGGATCTCGCCATCCATCGGGTGAAGACCACTTCCCGAGCAAAACCATGCACTACACTTACGGCACTAATGATCCTAGAAGTCGATGCGCCCGGAACCACTAATAACACAGGCCAACGACCAAAAAAGCCTTTTGTATGTGTTCACTCAATTCTTATCATTTTAAGTGAGCTGATTCCAAAAATAACAATATAAATACCGTATCACCCACCATTTGTTCACATTTTAACATTTTATCTGTATAGCTAGGCAAATGCTGCTCTGAGTATCTAGAAATGTATGAGATGTATGAAGTTATAAATGCCCATATTTACTATGTGAGTGGGATAGTAGGGCACGAGATTAGCATTAGTCTCCAAAGAATTGGCCTGTAAGAAAATCTTTAAACCCCGGGGAAAAGAACATTCTACGAAAACATATGGTGGATCAATACAAGATACTCCTGCCTCCATTGCACATAAAATTAGGTCTCATGAAACAATTGCCTTACCTAAAGATGAGCAGTGTTTAAAGTACCTTTGTTAAAAGTTTACGCAATTGTCTGCATCAAAATTATTAAAAGAGGGTATCTTCATTGAGACTGATATTAGAAAAGTGATGTTTGATCCCCAATTTGAACTACAAATGACAGAAAATGAAAATGAAGCATAGATCACGTTGTTAGTAAGTTCCTAGCCAAAAAATGCCAAGATTATCAACCAATTGTTGCCAATATGCTGAATGCTTTAAATAAATTGAGATGTTTAAATGAGCCTGAAGGTTTACTTCTTACAAAGTCATTTATAATTCTTTCCGAACGATTTAGGTGATGTAAGTGAAGAATAAGGTGAGCGTTTTCATTAAGATCTGAAAGTGATGAAAAAACGTTATCAGGGACGCTAGAACACAACATTATGGGAGATTACTGTTAATCATTTCACCGAGAAAGTTAGCAAACGGCGTAGAGGAGAAAGAGCTGTATCAGGGGCTTTAAAGAAAAGAGACAAAGAAAATATACGTCGGTGGTCACGTAAAGACTTTGATGAATGTAGTGTTAAGAATATAAAGCCATATTCTATGCTTGAATAAAGTTGTGTTGGTATTTTAGAGGACGTTTATTTTTCACTTTACTTGCATATATAGCATATTTTCCCATATCTTAATAGATCGAATTCTGACTAAACTGTGGGTGATGGGAAGAAATAGAGTTCAGATGCGGATTCAGCACCCAAAAAACTATAAAAATAAGTTATTGAGATTTAAAAAGTTTTTTGAAACCCTTTTTATTGCTGGCCTGTGTAATCAATGAATCAACGACGGAGAGCGCTGCCTACCGATGGTGGTGATGACGGTGACGGAGTAGAGCAGCGCGCCGCTGAAGGTCCACTGGCGGCCGGCGCCGGCGTCATAGCCGCGGAGGCGCGCCGCCGACGCCACCCTCGCGCTCGAAGCGCCGCAGCCGCGCCTGCGCCAGCCGCGTCCAGTTGCGCTCGTACAGCACGTTCATGCGCACTGCAACAAGCACCCCGCGCACTCTCATAGCCCGCACAAAAATTAAATATCAGAGCAGTTGCAGTGAGACCGTCATCCGCGTTCAGTTGCGCTCATTCATGCGCACTGCAACACGCGCCCCGCGCACACTCATAGCACTCACAAAAATTAAATATGGGAGCAGTTGCAGTGAGAGCGTCAGCAGCGTCCAGTTGCGCTCGTACAGCACGTTCATGCGCACTGCAACACGCGCCCCGCGCACTCTCATAGCCCACACAAAATTGAATCTGAGAGCAGTTGAAGTGCGAGCGTCAGCCGCGTCCAGTTGCGCTCGTACAGCACGTTCATGCGCACTGCAACACGCGCCCCGCGCACTCTCATAGCCCACACAAAAATTAAATCTGAGAGCAGTTGAAATGCGAGCGTCAGCCGCGTCCAGTTGCGCTCGTACAGCACGTTCATGCGCACTGCAACACGCGCCCCGCGCACTCCCATAGCCCACACAAAAATTAAATCTGAGAGCAGTTGCAGTGAGAGCGCCAGCCGCGTCCAGTTGCGCTCGTACAGCACGGTCATGCGCACTGCAACACGCGCCCCGCGCACTCCCATAGCCCACACAAAAATTAAATCTGAGAGCAGTTGCAGTGAGAGCGCCAGCCGCGTCCAGTTGCGCTCGTACAGCACGTTCATGCGCACTGCAACACGCGCCCCGCGCACTCCCATAGCCCACACAAAAATTAAATCTGAGAGCAGTTGCAGTGAGAGCGCCAGCCGCGTCCAGTTGCGCTCGTACAGCACGTTCATTCGCACTGCAACACGCGCCCCGCGCACTCCCATAGCCCACACAAAAATTAAATCTGAGAGCAGTTGCAGTTAGAGCGCCAGCCGCGTCCAGTTGCGCTCATACAGCACGTTCATGCGCACTGCAAAACGCGCCCCGCGCACTCTCATAGCCCACACAAAAATTAAATCTGAGAGCAGTTGTAGTGAGAGCGCCAGCCGCGTCCAGTTGCGCTCGTTCATGCGCACTGCAACACGCGCCCCGCGCACTCTCATAGCCCACACAAAAATTAAATCTGAGAGCAGTTGCAGTTAGAGCGCCAGCCGCGTCCAGTTGCGCTCGTACAGCACGTTCATGCGCACTGCAAAACGCGCCCCCGCGCACTCTCATAGCCCAAACAAAAATTAAATCTGAGAGCAGTTGCAGTGAGAGCGCCAGCCGCGTCCAGTTGCGCTCGTACAGCACGGTCATGCGCACTGCAACACGCGCCCCGCGCACTCCCATAGCCCACACAAAAATTAAATCTGAGAGCAGTTGCAGTTAGAGCGCCAGCCGCGTCCAGTTGCGCTCATACAGCACGTTCATGCGCACTGCAAAACGCGCCCCGCGCACTCTCATAGCCCACACAAAAATTAAATCTGAGAGCAGTTGTAGTGAGAGCGCCAGCCGCGTCCAGTTGCGCTCGTACAGCACGTTCATGCGCACTGCAACACGCGCCCCGCGCACTCCCATAGCCCACACAAAAATTAAATCTGAGAGCAGTTGCAGTGAGAGCGCCAGCCGCGTCCAGTTGCGCTCGTACAGCACGTTCATTCGCACTGCAACACGCGCCCCGCGCACTCCCATAGCCCACACAAAATTAAATCTGAGAGCAGTTGCAGTTAGAGCGCCAGCCGCGTCCAGTTGCGCTCATACAGCACGTTCATGCGCACTGCAAAACGCGCCCCGCGCACTCTCATAGCCCACACAAAAATTAAATCTGAGAGCAGTTGCAGTGAGAGCGCCAGCCGCGTCCAGTTGCGCTCGTTCATGCGCACTGCAACACGCGCCCCGCGCACTCTCATAGCCCACACAAAAATTAAATCTGAGAGCAGTTGCAGTTAGAGCGCCAGCCGCGTCCAGTTGCGCTCGTACAGCACGTTCATGCGCACTGCAAAACGCGCCCCGCGCACTCTCATAGCCCAAACAAAAATTAAATCTGAGAGCAGTTGTAGTGAGAGCGTCAGCCGCGTCTAGTTGCGCTCGCACAATACGTACATGTGCGCTTCACTACGCGTCCCAAGCACACTCATGGCTCTCACAAAAATTAAATCCGAGTGCAGTTGCCACAACCAGTTCCTCTCGTACAGCACATTCTTGCGTATTGCAACACGCCCCATGCAAAATCATAGTCCACCCAAGTATTAAATCCGAGCGCAGTTTCCGCGTCCAGTTCCTTCGTACAGCACATTCATACGCACTGCAACACGCGCCCCGCGCAGCCTCATAGTCCACATGAAAATTAGATCTGAGAGCAGTTGCCGTGAGAGCGATAGCCGCGTCCATTGCTTTCAAGTGCAGAGTATCATGCGATCGCCCAGCCTAATTGGGTGTTAATGTTCAGGAATAACAAATAATAAATTAATAAAAGAAGGCTTCGTTTCTCTTGACATCAGTCCTAATACTCCGCCTTAGAACGCTGATTGCAGTAGTCCGCATGGATTCCCTTCTTTGTCTTGTACTTCCTTACTTATTATATTTATTTTATATCATATTTTATAGTGCACTTGTTATCATTGCTGGTTTGTTCCAATATAAGAAAACAGACATCAACGTGAAGAGAGCTGAGCGCTTATAGATTATTCTAAATCGTATTTTTTTTCTTCCACATACGAAGAAAGGAATATCAGCATAGCATTAACTTCAATTTTTAGGCACATAATTAATACTTGCATTGTTTGAAATATCATCTAAAATATACGAACAAATTGTGAATTAATAAAGTTTGCTTGAAATTTGATCGGCTTGTGAACTCTGTGCATTTTGTCGGCAGTGGTGCCGCACAAGATAATCAATCGCACACCACATCAATCAAACGGGAAAGCTCTTCAAAAAGAGCTCATGGAGCTCCCAATCATGATGGGATCGCTCACTTCTCCCCAGCGTTGCGTCAACATGGCAAATAAGAACAATGAACTGCAATTTCCAGAGCGTTAGATCCATAATAATTGGGGTGAATGCTTCACCCCAAGTTTGTTCGTAATGATGGATAAGGAATTTCCTCTTTTAATTGGAAGACGTTTTGTTTGTATTACTAACAAAGTGTTTAGAAAAAATAATCCTGAAGCTTATTATATTTAAAGATTTCGTAGATCGATAAATATTTACCTTCAACTGTAAATGGATACTAATGAAGTGAGGTAAATGGATACTATATCGTGACTGTATCGAGCAGTTCTGGTGATCATGAGACTCCTGGCGGCACAACGGAAAACGACGCGAAATACTGTGAGATATTCCATTTTGATGACACACCCCCGTGCGCCAAGAAAGAAAAACCGAAGTATAGGTGTATGTACCGAAAAAACTAGACACATGAAAATAGCCAGAGTGCACAAGGGAGATTCACCCTTTCAGCCATGGTGATCGAGCTTATCTAAGCGGAGTTAAGGCGGAGTGCTTTCACAACACACCCTATGGATCGATGTAGCGAAAGGAGATGGGCGTGGAACACTTCCATGACGAAATCGATGACGACAGCGAGTGAAGAGCATTTTACAGGTTTGGCTAAGAAAGTCTTCATTTGATTTTCTCTCCGATGTGTGGGTTTCCGATGTAAGGGGAACAAATTAATTGTGGAACGAAATATATTTTGACTTAAATTAGATTCACCTCAAAGAAATAATTTCTCTCTGTTATTCGCATGAGAAACACTGATTTTTTACCTCTTCTCAATATTCACAATTTTATTTCTCAAACACAAGCACTGAAAGAATCTGGATGTCGGCTTTCAAAGATTTTATGGTTCTGATCCAATCACTGAAATACAGAAATTGGTGGGAAATGTGACAGTACGAATGACTGAACATTTTTCAATTAAATTTGCAATATGTTCTCAAAGAACAATTGAAGAATTCTATCCTACAGCGTATTCGTGAATATTGACCCCAGTATGTGTATGGTTTGCTTCGTAGGAACAAAGTATTGATTGGATTTGAAGTGTCAGGATTTGAGCAAGAGCATCAGATTTTACTCAAATAATTCGAGAATTATTGTCTTTAAACAGAGGAAATTTCAATAGATTGAATTAGGGTTATCACAATTTTTTTCTGAAAAACATTTTCATTCTTCTAAGAAATTACAAAAATTTGTCTACATTGCAATTACATTCCATGTTTTCTTTCACAACAATGTGTCTAATTTTTTGAATTACTCTTCTTTACGATTGTTATTATCTTTCATTTCCCTCTGTATGTAAAACTGCATTAATATAAGTACCAGACCAGCCTGTTGAGAATATTTTAAGACAATGAAAGCGGGACACAAAATTCTTGGCACTCACATAAAGCGAAACGAGGTGCGACTTACAACTTTCATGAATACATTTTGTCTGCCTTCTTTACGTACACCGAACAAAATGTGCAGTTTCCACGGAAACGCTCTTTGTTTCCATATTAAAATAAGAATAGAATACTCTTGTCTGAAGGATATACCAAAGCCTGAATTGGATTCTCAGCGCAGATGCATTATTTTATACTTGTTTACGATTACAAAGAAATACATTTTTAATAGATGACAGAAACCTCCACAGAATCTTCCCCAATGAATATGCAAGACAAACAATTATTTTGTATTTTTAAAATATCTCACAATCGAGAAACTCCGTTAAAAAGTTAATCAAAGCATGATATGAAAAAAATCGTTTTTTGAAACTTCTCATTCTAAAGTATTGTTCTATGTGAACATCTCTTTAATGTACCAATAAATGAAATACTCGTATTTCGTTCCATCCGTTACGCCCTACTCTTAACACTAAGATATGGGTTAATACTGAAACATCACGTGATATTCACAAATAATTTTATCATTATGTTGTTGTAGTTTACATAGGAAAGTATCAAATCGCAGCAAGTTAATTTTTTTCACAATTCACCCGCAGTTACATCGAGATTCCACATTTCTAAACTATTTTTTGCTCATACAATGGTGTACCGTTATCTCGAACATATATCTAGAATTTAAGGGAAATATTCACGCCCAAGTGTTCCCATTCGTCCGATTGCCACTCTCATTGCTCAATTCAGTGATCGGACACAAAGAAAACTTTGTAAAATTTAAAAAGGCAAATTGCGATTGTGGGATGAAAACTGTTCTCACCATCAAAACCCCGCCAAGTGTTGATCCTGCAACCGATGTTCATAAATCACCATTAACTGTATTTTATCGGTTGGCATGTGATAAAATGTCGAAACTCACTAAAACTTTGAGTAGCCTTACCAATACAATAATTTGATAATCAAAAGATCTCAGGAGAGTTCAAGCGTTCATGCTGTATGAGCATTTTCACCAATTAATAACGAGAAGATTTTGTAATAAACTTAAAGGATGCCACAAATTCTGGGCGAACATGTTTAATAAAGTTTAAGTCAAACGCTCTCAGTTATTTTCACTTTCACAGTCACTGTAATTTCGCGGAAAACGTAACAAGTGAAAGAGAAATGTTAAGAAGTTCATATAGTGAATATACAAATATTTGTATGCGGATGATCGATGACATTTCCCAGGAAGAGAGAAGATCCTATGGAAGAATAGAAAGCCAGCTCCTCGCAACTCCGATGGGCTAGAGCCAGACCAAAGACTTTCGGCAAACATGATCGAAGCGTTAAGGGTTGTAAATCGTAGGGAAAATATGAAATAACACCTTCAATTCTTTTGTTTCACGGTTTTCTCACCTCAAATTGTGACCTGGAGTGTAACAATAATGGCATTCTGAACGTATTTCGAAAAATGAGAATTTGAGAACTTCACTTAGGGAAGGAACCTAAAAATAAGTAGATCATTATGTGATATGATGCCCATCATCGCATAAGGGAACACTTTTTCCGAAATTCATGATAAATACTCCGTATGATTTTTAACAGACACTGCATGTAGATATGATTCATTAGATTCGGGTTGCTCCTACACTTCGAACTCGAAATTTTAAACGGTCACAAACTATCATTTGTGAGTGCATTTAAGCCTCTTTAAAAACACAAGTCTCTTGCCTCATTTAAACAACTAATGCCTGCCCCTCCTGTCTTCATCTTCTATTAAACACGAAGCATTGTGTAATATACCATCATTAAAGACTTAGGGTCCTGACATTCTTCGAAAAAAAATTGGAAATTGCGCTACATCCCTAAACAGTCGACGAGAAAACAGAAAAATAAAAGTAGCTGATAATAAAGATCACGACCATTTAAAAAATTGAAAATAAAATCGATTTTAAAAAATATTTATTTTTATACGTATATTTTAAAAATGTAATTAAAATATAATTGAGTTATTGTACTGATTACCAAATGTACAAGACGTTAAACATAAGTAGCAGATATAACATTGTATGCTCTGTTTTATGTAGTATCGGTGGGGTAGGCAATAACTAATGAACTGCATCTAACCCCTCCATTAATTTCACAAGCACATAAAAAAATTGTTGTCAGACACAAAGATGTTTTTCTATGTATTTCGGCGCGCTTCATCCGAATCTGAAGCCAGAATTGCGCCATCACCTCCCATTTTTACTTTCCCGTACGTACGTATATACGGAGTAATAAACTTAGTATAGAGAAAGTTATGTAATGCAGCGCGAAAAAATGGCAAATTTTCCCCAGAAAAAAAATTTGTTGCCGGGCCGTGATAACGAAAAAGTGGATAAACCCAGATGCTAAATTAAGAAAAAAATCCCCTAACACATGGTATAGTCAGAACCCCTCTTTTGTAGCTCCTTGATACCGAAAAAAACAATTGAAAGGAAAACGTCCGTCTGTCTGTCCGTTCGTCTGTGAACACTACTAGCGCCTAAACCATACGTACGATTTCTTCCAAAATGGGTATTCCCCGGTCGACCTGGTTCAAGTCGAAGCTCTGAGATTTTGAAAAGATTCTATAAAGTTTGGGGGTACTTTACATTTTCAAAATTTTCTCAGCTTTGAGATTTTGAAAACGATTCTTCAAAATTTTACTTCAAACTTTATATGAAGCCCCCCGGGGGTTTTCAAAATTTTCTCAAAAACGGCTCCAAATCTTTTCTTTAAATTTCTTCTAGGAACAGAGTAAAATAAACTTATTAAGGTGCCATAGGTCAGATTTTCACGGATAACTATGAATTTTTGAAAATTGCAGAAGTTTGAATTTTATTCGGCGTCTTCCTCCAACTACAAAATTGCAGATAGAGATTTTTTCCTTCAAATAAGATTTGTTCTTCATAGTGAGTTTTTCTTTTAGGCCATGTACATTTTTTTGAAAATTTTAGTAGTTTTCGCGCAATATTGCATCCGATATAATTTTAAAAAATTACAAAAACAAGATTTTCTCAAAAACGGCTCCAAACGTTTTCTTTAAACTTTTGGTTTAGTGCCTAATGAATTTATGAGATGACAAAAACGCCATACTGCTCTATTCTTTTGTTTTCTCAAAAATTGCAAAAATTTAATTTTTTGACATGTCTCTCGCGTTGTTAATATTTACATTAGCGGCGATTTTTCACATTATTATATTTACGAGTACATGTGCTTTAAATAATGCCAAGTTAAGTTTCTCGAAAACACAACCGTATAGTGCTAATTACACTCTTTAATATGACGTAAAGTTTATTTTGAGTTATTTTTTGTTTTTTTTCAAAAATTATACAAATGTAATTTTTTGAGATCTCTCACATCTTTAATATGCACATTACCAGCAATTTGTAAACATTATAATTTATGTGAGTGTAAATAGTTCAAATAACTTCAAATGGAGTATTTTGAAAACTCTAAAATTATCTGTGAAAAAGAGCTTCAAATTTCGCGTAGTTAGTAGCGCTAAAACGCCATTTTCTTTAAAACGGAACAAAACTTTTAAAAGAAAATTGCCATTTAGGAGTAAGTTTTTGTGTTCTTTAATATTCTAAAATGAATATTTCCATTCTACCATTAGAAAAACGAAAAATTAAGAAAATATAAAAACATGTACTTTGGGCAATAGATGACAACTGGAATGAGTATGTGGCAATTCCGAATAGCTAGTGCAGACGAAAGGAAATAGAAAACTAACACGGGAAAGTCTCTGCCATTCTGTAGCACCACTAGTTTTTATTGCAAAAACCATCGTGCCAATATATTTTTTTTGTTTTCGGTTGTTGTTTTTTGTCAGACTCAAACACTTGACACACGTTTCTCAGACCCAAAGACTCTACGCGCTGATATGTATTTCGGCGCACTGCTATGGATTTCGATGCACCAGCTTCCAATTTTTTTAAATTGCAAAAAACATCGTAAAATTGTATTTTTTGTTTTTGTTTTCGGGGTTGTTGTCAGACCCAATGACTAGATACTTGTTTCTCTACTTATGTCGACGCACTGAATCCGAATCTGAAGCCCGAATTCCGCTACCATCCTCCAGTTTTTTTAATCGCGAAAACACACTGTGAAATTGTAAATTGTAAAATTTTTCACGTATAAAAATAATGGAGGGTGGTGGCGCAATTCTGGCTTCAGATACAGATTCAGCGCGAAATGCGTAGAGAAACATGTGTCAAGTTTTTCGGCCTGACACCTTTGAGTGTGTGTGTGTATGTATGTGTGTGTGCGTGTGAGCGCGCGCGTGTGCGTTTATGTGTGAGTGTGCGTGTGTGTGTGTGAGTGTGTGTGTGTGTGTGTGTGTGTGTACGCGCGCGCGCGTCTGTTTATATAAAGGTACAAACAGACAGGAAACGGCGCAGCGCAAATGACCGCAGCCGGGTAAACGAGCGGCAGAGTTGTGACGCACCGCTTGCTTGGTCTTTATGCTCAGAGCTATACACGATTTTGATCTTGCGGTTTCGAGGCGCGTCGCGACCTCCTTTTGGTATCCAAACATCTGCAATGAGGGATCCAGCGGGGCCGGGAGGTCATGGGGGCCTCCCTCCTACAGAGGCCTATCTTCCTTTGTTTGTTCCCTTCCTTTATTTGGCAAAATTGATTTAAATATTTATGTTAGAATTTGTTACTATTTAAAAAATATTATACAGAATACATATACCACAAAATAATAAATAATATAATAAAAATGTTTATTCTTCAACAAACAACAATGATGTCCCCCACAATGATCGGCTGGATTCATCCCTGAACACCTCGTTCTTGCTTGAGGAAGAGGCAGTTGTAGAGGACAGTTCTCTCGCGGGGTTAATGTGCAGGCGGCGCGACTCCATGCTCCGGAATGCGAATTGTCGGGGAATTGCCGGGAAGAGTTTGATGGTCCCTTCTGTAAACGAATTCATTTTGCTCCTGCCATTAATCCATGAAGACCAGGAGCCTCATTTACGATTTGCACTTTCAAGGAAGAGCACTTTCAAAGAATCAAGGTACTTCAATCAAGGAAATTAGAAAAGAGAACTTTCCCAAGAGCATTTTTGAGATTTGTTCGGCTCGCGCTGGGTAAGAGGTAGCGGCGTAGCGCGGGTGTCAGGGCGGGGCGGAGGAAAATTTCGCCGCCCCCTTATTTAGGTCTTCCAGTTTAAAAGACCAAAGTATACAGTAATTGTAAAGAACTTTCCGACAAGAACAATCATCATTATTGTGTACTGTACAGGTTACAAATGAAAAAAGTCATGTATGTAAGTTTTACAATATAATAATCACTATACGTTCATTTAAAGAAGTGGTCAAAGAATATACTTCGGTTTTCCTTTCTTGGCGCGTAGGGGTGTACCATCAAAATGGAATATCTCGCCAAGAAAGAAAAAAGAAGTATAAGTAATGAAAGATTCCGTGCTCATTTCAATCGCCTCGAATCGTAGGTGTAACAAAAATATGAAATCAATAGTTTCACATTTTTACAAGATGATATTATTATTATTATTATCATCATCATCATCATCATCATCATTATTAACATTATCATTATTATTATTATTTTGTTTCGCGGCTTAGCCATCATAGGGCCACGCGATATGTGCTTCCACCGGGGGATCAGACATTATCGGGGTAGGTGCACGTTACTTTTCTCTAGGAAGGAATAGGTAATTTAATACCGATTCCATTTTTATACCCCAAGCTTGTTAGCCCTGGAGGATGGAGTGAAATTACTTATGATGACAATGAATAACGAAACAGACACACACAACAGAACCATGCCCGAGGCGGGACTAGAACCCGCCATCCTTTGTCCAAGACCGCTACTGCACTTCTGACTTAAAGATTTCGGCCATCGGATCAGCGATATTATTATTATTATTATTATTATTATTATTATTATTATTATTATTATTATTATTATTATTAACCCGCGACAAATTTCGGATCATAGGTGAGCGCGCGGCGCACGGAGGGCGCCAAACAGATTTCTGTTTCTTTCTGCAACTATATTGTGATATTTGTGTTTAAATTTATGTCACATATTATCACAGTCAATTATCAAAGGCACAGGCAATTCATTACAACCCACTTCTTCTTCCTCTTCGTATTAGAGTAAAGGTTTTGTAATGCGACAGGTTTCTTCCTCAAAATTACTCCTGGAACAAAAAGTTCTTGTTTCTCAAAATAATACGATTTGAATTTGCTAGTTTGTGTACAGTGAGTTTAAAGGATTTTTTCCATCAACGTGGAGAGCAGGGACCGAAAAGGTATTGAATACCGGTAAAAATACCGGTAAAATACCGGTATTTTTCATACCGGTATAAAATACCTTTATTCTTTTATACCGGTAAAATACCTTTATAGGACGTCTATACCGGTATGGACGTCCATAAAGGTTATACCGGTATTTTCAATGGAAATAGTGCCGCGTGCCCCACACACGCGCCACAAATGCGCGCGCGCCACAAACGCGTGCCACACGCGCTCGCGGCAAACCCACGCGCGAGCTAACCACACGCGCGCGCCCATACACGCGCGCGCCCATACACGCGCGCGCCAAACACACGCGCCCCAAACACATGCGCGCGCCAACACGTGCGCGCATCAAACGCGCGCGCCGAACAAACGCGCGCGCCGAACAAACGCGCACACCGAACAAACGCGCGCACCGAACAAACGAGCGCGCCGAACAAACGCGCGATCCGAACAAACGAGCGCGGCGAACAAACGCGCGATCCGAACAAACGAGCGCGCCGAACAAACGCGCGATCCGAACAAACGCGCGATCCGAACAAAGGCGCGATTCGAACAAAGGCGCGATTCGAACAAACGCGCGCGCCGAACAAACGCGCGATCCGAACAAACGCGCTAGCCGAACAAACGCGCTAGCCGAACAAACGCGCGCGCCGAACAAACGCGCGCGCCGAACAAACGCGCGCGCCGAACAAACGCGCGCGCCGAACAAACGCGCGATTCGAACAAACGCGCGCGCCGAACAAACGCGATCCGAACAAACGCGCGCGCCAAACAAACGCGCGATTCCGAACACACGTGCGCGCCGAACAAACGCGCGATCCGAACACACGCGCGCGCCGAACAAACGCGATCCGAACAAACGCGCGCCGAACAAAATCGTGCGCCGAACAAACGCGCGATTAGAACACACGTGCGCGCCGAACAAACGCGCGATCCGATTAAACGCGCGATCCGATTAGACGCGCGCGCCGAACAAACGCGCGATCCGAAAAAAACGCGCGCGCCGAACAAACGCGCGATCCCAACAAAAGCGCGCGCCGAACAAACGCGCGATCCGAAAAAACGCGCGATCCCAACAAAAGCGCGCGCCGAACAAATACGTGAGCCGAACAAACGCGCGAGCCGAATAAACGCGCGCGCCGAACAAACGCGCGAGCCGAATAAACGCGAGCGCCTAACACACGCTTGCACCTCTCACACGCGCGCTACACACTTATGCGCTATACACTCACGCTCTATGCACCCACGCGCTATATACACTCGCTCTTTCTTTCTCTTTCTCTCTTTCGTTCTCTTTCGATTTCTCTCTCTCTCTCTCTCTCTCTCTCTCTCACACACACACACACACACACACAGTACACATTCGGCAAAGCGTTTGTTGGGGCCTACGGTCAGACATCCTTCTCTCATATTTCAATTCTACTCACTGCGAAAAGAAATTAATAGCGTGGAGTATGTAGGTCGAGTGCGTTATCCTCTGCCGAACCGGAGACGCTCGTGGGTCGAAACGCTGACCTCCGGAAACTGCCTACGCAACGGCGCAGCCCTCGCAGTTCTTACAAAGGGGAACTGATTCCGAGAATCGGAATGCGCCAAGGAACGTTGCGTGAAGTCTTATCAACCGATGTCAGATTTCTGTCGCCTTCGTTCTTTCACAACTGATGTCGAAGGTCATATCCTGGCAGAGGCCGCAGGCCCGACCACGCACGGCGATGTCTGCACTTCGAGAGGCGGCACGTTGCAATTGGTTTAAAAACTACTTGCCATACTTCACAGCACTTAAATTTCATATTTATGAGTTTTGAGGGTGAGGATAGGACAAGGAGGAGGAAGGAAAGATCGCGCGCGGGCCGAGGAGAATTCTAGCGGCCGGCTGCTCTGATCGGTAGTTTTCCTTGGTTTCTCCGAACAATATCAGAGGAATGCCGGAGCAGTACCCTAATAGACGGGCGACCGCGCGCGATCTTTCCTTCCTCTTGTCCTATCCTCACCCCTTCACTTACACTTACACTAGCATGCATTACACTGCTATACATGCCGGAAGACCGCGCGGGAGCTTTTGCCGGCTGGGGAGGGGGGCGCTGGTGGGAGATACCTGGTTTAGGGAAATCCCGCTAATCGACGGTACGTCGGCGCCTGATCTTGCCATGCAATGAGGAAGATCACTGCCACCTCTCGTAGAAAACGCCCTGCACTTACGGGGTTAGCAATTGCCGCGCTCGGAATCACTTATAATCATTCAATCGTTAATAGGAACACACTCTGACTAGTCTCCTGAGGTCTAATAGTGTAGAGCGTGAAAGAGTGTGTATTTAAGGCGAAAGGATTAGGAACAAAAGATAATGTCCGATCAGTGGCCCGTTCGGGCTCCCACACGCGCGCGTTGGCGCCCAACCCACGCGCGTTCGCGCTCCCACACGCGCGTTCGCGCTCCCACACGCGCGTTCGCGCTCCCACACGCGCGTTCGCGCTCCCACACGCGCGTTCGCGCTCCCACACGCGCGTTCGCGCTCCCACACGCGCGTTTCGCGCTCCCACACGCGCGTTCGCGCTCCCACACGCGCGTTCGCGCTCCCACACGTGCGTTCGCGCTTCCACACGCGCGTTCGCGCTCCCACACGCGCGTTCGCGCTTCCACACGCGCGTTCGCGCTCCCACACGCGCGTTCGCGCTCCCACACGCGCGTTCGCGCTCCCACACGCGCGTTCGCGCTCCCACACGCGCGTTCGCCCTCCCACACGCGCGTTCGCGCTCCCACACGCGCGTTCGCGCTCCCACACGCGCGTTCGCGCTCCCACACGCGCGTTCGCGCTCCCACACGCGCGTTCGCGCTCCCACACGCGCGTTCGCGCTCCCACACGCGCGTTCGCGCTCCCACACGCGCGTTCGCGCTCCCACACGCGCGTTCGCGCTCCCACACGCGCGTTCGCGCACGCGCGTTCGTGCGCCCACACGCGCGCGCGATTCCACGCGCGTTTGCGCCCCGTCACGCGCGTTCGTTCCCTTACACGCTCGCACGACTCCACAAGCGCGTTCGTTCCCTTACACGCTCGCACGACTCCACAAGCGCGTTCGCACTCCCTCACGCGCGTTCGCGCTCCCTCACGCGCGTTCGCGCTCCCACACGCGCGTTCACATGTCAGATTGTTTCCCTTCGAAACCTGTATGATTCTACTGAAATACCGGTATTTTGTCATGAAAATACCGGTATTTTCATGACAAAATACCGGTAAAATACCTCTAAATAGAGGTATTTTACCGGTATAGACGTCGAATAAAGGTAAAATACCTCTAAAAATACCGATATTTGACGTCTTATACCGGTATTTTTTAAGGTATTTTGAATAAAGGTATAATAGAGGTAAAGGTATTTCTATACCGGTATAAATACCTTTACCGCTATTATTTCGGTATTCGGTCCCTGGTGGAGAGATCAAAGTTCATTACAGAAGGATAATTTGAGACTTTACATAACTTCACGCGACACACAGTATGCGACAGACAGTCCGTCGATGACAGATCCACCAAATTCAACCCAGGATCGAGTGAGGACTACGAAAGTTCACACAGAGGAAGCCAAGACTACACTGAAAGATTACACGAAGTGATAACGAATGTCGACTCATCTATTGGAAATGGAGCAATAATAACCGCCGATGGCACACGCTATGGCCACCGCGTCCACTTACGGGTGATGAAATTTTGCCGGGTCCTAACAGTGCCGCCCCAACTACGCTATACTGCGATTTTCGTAACTTTGTCCCTGACAGAAATCAGCTGTTTCGCTGCCATCCAATCGGGAGCTTATATTTCGCTATAGTGACGTCACTATGGTGACGTTCAAGCTTCCGATTGGATAAAACCGTCAACAGCTGATTCCTGCCAGGGACAAAGTTACGAAAATCGCAGTATAAGCCACTGGTAAGATGTGTCCGTCGTTTCTCTCGTCATTTCCCCGTCCGTCCCGCGTCCCGGAAGCTTCGAACGTCCCGCTGCAGGGCAAAGGGCGCCGCTCACCTGTGATGTCCCAGAGCTCGTCGAGGCAGTCGCGGCGGTGGCGCTGCGCGCGGCCGCGCTGCTGCGCCTCGAAGCCCGCCTCGAGGGCCTCGAAGAGCGCGGCGCCGAGCAGCGCGTACGCGGCCACCAGCGCGCACAGCCCCACGTTGGAGCAGAGGCGCGCGCAGCACGAGCGCACGCAGCGCGCGGCCGCGGCGGCCGGCCGCCCCCTCCGCCCCCGGCGCAGACGCCGGCCCCCGCCGCCTCCGACATGGCGCCCGCGCGGATCTGCGCGCGCGCTCGCGCCCGCCGCGGGCATCCCCCTGGCGCGGCGCGGCGCGGCGCGGCGCGCACCGCTCGGGCTTCGCCGGCGCGACCGCAGCGCCGCGCGCGGCCACGCTCGGCCTCGCGGCGTCTCGCTCCACTCCTCTCTGCCTCGCTTCCCCTCACCCCGCCCGCTCCTACTCTTTCTATACTGCACCGTCCTGTTTAACGCCTCCCCCCGCCACTCGCCGCTCCGCTCGGCCACCCTCTGCTCACTTGGCCTGTCTTTCCCGCCCCGCCCAGCCCCGCTCCGCCCCGTCCCGCTCCACCTAGCCCCGCTCCGCCCAGCCCCACCCCGCCCAGCCCGCTCCGTCTTGTTGTACCCCCCTTTTTTTCGTTTCATCCACTCCGTCCCCCTACCACGCCCCGCTCTACCTAATGCACCGCGCTCTGCCCAGCCCCGCTCTGTCTCGTTCAAACCCTCTCTTTCCGTTCCACCCCGCTCTGTCTTGCTCCGCTGCTACCCGCTCTTTGCCTCCCCTTCCATCACCTACCACCCCGTTGCATCTCGCTCTGCTTCATCCGCCCCGCTCCGTGCAGGACATCTCTTTCCTTTTTCTATCCCTGTGATCCTCCCAACACTTCTGTGCCCTGCGTCACTACACTCCGCCCCAATCCACACCGTTCTGTCCAGCTCCTTCTTGCCTCAGTGTCCAGCTCCCCTCCGTGTCGTTCCACACCCCTCTGAACCTCTCAACTCTGTTGCTCTCCGTTACTCCTCACTCCATTTGAATCCGCAACTTTCACCATTGCTCCACCCGCCCCGCCTCATCTCGTATCAGTCCTCCCTGTCGTACACTCTGCCTCGTTCCTGGTTGATTTTACTTTCTCGTACGAAGCAACGTAATGCTGTGCAAAAAACCGGCGAATTTTTAGTAGAAAATTTCTTATTACAGGGCACCAGGGGCGGTTCTTTACAAGGTTCACAGATTCACGCAGCACCCAAAAAAATTGAGAGAAAATAGAATATACACTTCGGTATTACAATATAATTAATAGTATGACTTTTTTCTGCTTCTTTGTATAATTTTCATACCAGTATTACATTGACGAACCGATTGTCTACATGGCTGTTCAAGTTCTCGAAACAACACCTTGCTCAGACTTCGTTTCATAAGGATGATGGATACCACGTGACTTCGCTTCTGTGTTATCATAGGGCTCTTTCATCGTATCATGTTTACACTTACGCCGTGAACTCCGCTTGGCGCAGCACTTGGGCATCACGCCATCCTACTCGAGACGAAGTCTCCGGCGCGCTGTCAGTAAAACAGTGTCCTCGATACGTTACTCCGAAACGCAAGTTTTGCTTCTGATGTGGATGGTGAAGGCCGTCTTAAAATCAGTGTAAAAATGTGTTTTACATCTCGGGTTCAAATAGTAGTAATGGTGTCTGTGCATCCTGGTATTCAATTATTTCTCTAAAATGAACAAAGTTGTTAATATTATTGGAAAAAAGTTTAGCTACGATGATATTCTTGAAATCACGAATGAAGTGATCACTTGGTCCGGATCAGCCTGTTCTGAAAATTGAAACAACTGTGAAATCAGCAAAACGAGTTTCGTCGACGATTCAGCCCTAATATTTATTCGACATATAAACTGAACGATCATTTTCAACAATGAAGCGGATAAAAACATTTCTTAGGAATATAATGACAACCGAGCGATTGTGCGCCCTAACAATGCTGTCAATAGAGAAGCAACTTATTCGTGAAACCAGTAACATCAATGAATTAGTGATGGAGAAATTTGTGCATCGGCAATTCAAGTAAACTAATTCAAGTAAACAAGGTAAATTTATAATTTTCACATTTCTAGGTAGATTTATCAAATTAATGATAATGTTTCGTTCTGATTGTTGCTTAATGAAACTTGTAACATTGAGGCTACGTATAGAAGCGTAAGGGTCAAAATTAATAATATACAATATATATATATATATATATATATATATATATATATATATATATATATATATTTTGTCAGCACCGCGGGCCCTCGCGGGTGGCGTCGGGGCTCGATCTGACGATCTAGATCCCCCTCTTACCTTCACTCACGTGATGCAGTTGCCGGGCTAGCTCAGGAGCAGTGATTCTCTAAGAAAAATGGGGGCCTATGGATGGACGCTACTTGGTCGTAAAATGAAATTCATTGAGGTTTGAGGTAAAAACATAATTTAATTAACTGAAACGCAAAAAAAATAAAAAATACTATTACTAATAATCCCTCCCTTTCAAACCCATAGATATCCCTCCCCTCTTTCCTACTTGTCCCGCAACTCCCAAAAACAGCTTGAATTTAACCCCCTCCTAGATTTCCCTTTACTTAAAATTACTTTCTTACAAACTAGATGATAACACAGTTTAATACAATTACAAAAAAAAACAAATACAATTCTGGAGATTTTCCTTCAACAGCCAAAGCGTGGCTCGCTTACGGTGGTACACAGGTCTCTGTTCTGGGTCATTCACAAAAGTCTTGCGAACAAAAGACCGTGTTTGAAAGAACTTCGTGGGGTCGGTGCTCGACCTTCAGATGACGTCACCGGAGTTCCCTTTTGCGGCGGTGAAGGCCGCGCCAGCAATGGATCGCAGCTGACGTGGAGGAACCCTCGCCGAGGGGGCGAAGCCAGGCACCTGTACTCGGTGCCGGGGGCGGAGACTCCAGCACGGGGATCAGCTCTGCGGCGGGCGCGGACGCGGTGGCGTGGGCCGAGTTGAAATGTCTCGATCGTGCGCGGCACGAACTGCTCCGTTCATGCAGTGATTGTCTCTTTTAGGCAGCCGAGCGAAATTGCTTTGCGCTAAATGAAAGTAACGGCACACCGTGACGCGAAGTGGCGGATAGTTCGCTGCGGGCACTGGCCGGTCGCGAAATCGCGCACTAGCTACAAAGTCCCACGGATTCCCAGATCCCCAAAGTCCCAGTACATTCATCGGGAGCAATTCCACGTTTCGCACCACACACAGCACACCGAAAACAGTTCTGTCCCTCACACTGCGGAGGTGTCTACGCCAGTGGTGTCTGTTACCCCGAACGACGCACTGCAGAGGTGCGTGCACCCGCTCTCTCCACCCTTCTCGTCCCCGAACCTATTCTCGAGTCCTTCTAAAAAATTTCTCTCTGTCACTTGCCCGCGAAGCCTCGGTAACCCCCACTCCTTCCTCCTTCGTCGAAAGTTCTGGAACAATCTTGGTTTAAATTTTGAAAAGTGCATCTCCATTGGCTAAAGGCTATTGCGTTTTACTTAAATTTCGACCAATGTCCGGGAGTGTTCTCTGACTGGAGTCGACGGAAAATTCCGCCCAACCCTCTCACTCCAACATCGGGAGGTGCCGCCGGTCGCCCGGAGGGGGTGGCGGCGCCAGCGGGACGCCGGTCGGGTCATAATTCTTGAACACACTGGCCCTGCCGGACAAAGGGGGCGCCGGGGACCTCTCCCTGCATGTGCGCGTTGCGAATCGGCCCGACCTAGCACGCACAAAGAAGGCGCTGTGTAAGCCTGCGACGTGTTACTACGTCGCATGTTTTAAATTAATTTTTCCACTAAATATTCGGTATCGTCTCAATATATATATATATATATATATATATATATATATATATATATATATCAATAAGCGAGAAATTAAGCTTTATTTCAAGATTAGTTATGAATGTTATAAATAGTAATTGTTTTCACAAGCTGGTCAAGTCACTGCTATAGCATAGTAGACAACGTGCTCCTTGACCGCAAAACAGCAGCCTGCCAACGTCTACATATCAGTCGTGTGTATTGAAAGGAATGCGATACGCGGACGTTCTGCGTGGGCCGACTTGTCGCCTTCGACGGATGTTGCGCTCAGCTCGATTTCGGAGCGGCTGCGTGGCCACGCTCTCACGGCGCGTTGACACACGTGGGGGCGCGTCCGAGAAAAGTTTATAATCAGTTTCTTGTAATGAAAACGATAATTTTCATGTCATTCCTTCTTTATACAGTTTTTAAATTCATTTACAATTATTCGTCAAAAATCCAAATATTTTAAAATATATTTGAAATTTAAGGTGAGATGTTCTTAAACAATTTAAATAGTAATTGTGTCTGTTAGTCAATAATTGTGCTCATTAATCGGGAAGTATTGGAAAGACCAACCTAACTTCCATTGCGTATGCAACACCCTTAAATTTAACTCACCCACCACCACTGGTGTCGTCCAACAGACCTTTCAACTTAAGCTCGAATGGTAAGCACTATCGATCTTCTGCGCATGCGCAAATGCACTAAAGTGATACGAAACTTGAACTGCGCATGAGCAGAAGATCGATAGTGCTAACCATTCGAGAAGGCAAAAACTCCCTCAACCTTTCAAGCTTTCACATCATAAACAAAAGTGCGGATCTGAGAGCCGCGGCGCGCCTGGAAATGTAGTAATCACCGTCGGCTCTGGTTACAGTGAACTCGGGGATAGAGAACTCTAGGTTATAGTGAACTAAAGTCACTGGTGCCGTTTCACTTACAATACAAATAATCACATGAAGATTCGGTTACAGTGAACTCTGAACGGCTATAGTGAACGTAGGAAATACGCCTTGGAAATTATTTCCCTCTTGGAAAAAAAATATCGCCTTAGTACCACAAATTCTAACTCTAGGCAGCTTTGAAAAAATATTGTCGGCCAGAGGTAATAATCCTAGAGGACGCCTACCCTGAAGTGGAGGTAGCGGATCCAGAATGGGGACCTTACTGTTGACCTTGTGCCTCTCAGTTTCACTTCGGAAACAAAGGCCGTGTCCTAAGTAGGCTACAACTGGAGGCGGCGACGCGCGTCTGCATGCTTTAGTTTCAAGCTTGATGTTACTTGAGATTCCGCGGGGCAAAACGCGTGTTCTACGTAGTAAACAGGAAGCGCGCGACTGCCACAGCCTCACACCCTGCGACACCTACCGTGCCGCGCGGAAAAGCGATCAGTTTCATTAGCCGCGAGCGCCACGCCCACTGAAAGGATTTCATATGCTATTAGACAAGTTAAAGGGCCTTCGGAAAGTGGATAGATGTTCCAACAGTGCAAGAGGCATTGAAGGGTATCAAGACTGCATTAAGATATATGTTAGAGACCGTTAGAACAATGTAGAATCAAGTGTGGAGAGAGCACAAACTGAAGAAGGATCTAGAAAAATTACTAATGAAAAATGAATGAAGCAAACTGTTGAAAATTATTGATTTTTAAGGTCAAATAAAGATATGATCAGTTTGTGCTGTTAATGTATTTTGCTGCATGTCTATAATAATAAAGTAAATAATAGTGGAGAAATTCTATTTAATTTTGACTCATCAGATACAGTGAACTTCTGATATAGTGAACAAGAAATGTTAGACCCCAGATGTTCACTATAACCAGAGTCGACTCTACGTATTTATCCCTTCACCTTTTTATTTCGCAACTTATATACTATGGACTAAACTGCGTAAGCAGTAGCGAGAAAGAAAAAAATCTTTAAACTTTCTGCACTGTAATTACTGCACTGTATTGTTTTGATTTTTTTTAAATTACCCAAATGTAATTTTTTGATACATTTGTCACATTAATATTTAAATTGTGAGCATTCTTTATTCATAATTTCATTTACGAATACAAGTGCTCCAAAAAATATTTGTTGATGTTTCTCGAAAATTGAAAACTTTTCGATGAAAATGAGCCAAAAATTGCGCATTTGCACAACGCTGAAAACGATATTTTCTTAAAAAGAAATGTGTGGGCTGGAGTCGCGTCAAATCAGCTCCCACCCGCATTCTGAACAAAAATATCTGGCAATTAATTGCAAATTGTGAAATTTAATACGCAATAAATTAGGTGACGATTTCCAACTATGTGTGTGCAGTTCTTTTGTGTGTGTGCTGGCGTCGCGTCACGCCGGCTCAACCATTTTCCTGTACAAAAATTAATACGAAATTGTGTCAATTAATACTAAATTGTTGCAATTAATACAAAATCGTGACAATCAATTAGCTCAAAATTTGACAGTTTTTATTTGGGTGTGCTAACGTGGGTGTTCCATCTTGACCCCCCTGCGCGCAGGCTTCTCTGCCGTAGCTTTCTTTCATATCAGAGCTCCGTCGTTTCCTGAGCCGCGGCGTCCGGGAGTTCTTTCATCGCTCACGCGGCCGCGCGCCGCCCGGCCCGCCCCGCTGGCGCCACATGACCTGTCAACAGAACAGCTGCGTGGGGAGCCCTGCGGGCGGACCCTGGCGATTTCGACAGAGAGGGTCCAATAACGTGTGACTGTCTTTGTCATCAAATTCAAAATTCAAATAAGCAGTCTCTTAATGTATTTTTAATATTTATGGTCTAAGATAAATGAAAAAATACAAAAATTAAAAAATCCCTGACCTCCAACAAAATTCACATGCAAATGGTTTGCATTGTTGCACCAAGTGCCATCTTAAACACGGAAAAATCAGGAGTATTTCGTATGAACGGAAATAACATGGTTTATTATGTAGTACTATAGCCTATAGTACTACATAATAAACCATGTTATTTCCGTTCATACGAAATACGGGACTGAATACCGAAATAATAGCGGTAAAGGTATTTATACCGGTATAGTAATACCTTTACCTCTATTATACCTTTATTCAAAATATCTTAAAAAATACCGGTATAAGACGTCAAATACCGGTATTTTTAGAGGTATTTTACCTTTATTCGACGTCTATACCGGTAAAATACCTCTATTTAGAGGTATTTTACCGGTATTTTATTATGAAAATACCGGTATTTTCATGAGAAAATACCGGTATTTCAGTATAATCATACAGGTTTCGGAGGGGAAACATTCTGATTTTTTACGCTGAGATGGCTCAGAGGAACAATTATGGACTCCGCAGAATTTCTGATCGGGTGTCCTAGGGTTCGAGTCTCAACGTTGGCGTATTTTCGTCACCAGACATTCAACCTAGGTGGAGTTCTGTTGTTGGTTGAGAAAGAATTATTATAATAGTCTGGGCACGCGAAGGCGTGTTTGGTGGAGCGAACGCGCGATTGGCGAGCGAACGCGCGTTTGGAGAGCGAACGCGCGTTTGGCGAGCGAACGCGCGTTTGGCGAGCGAACGCGTGTTTGGCGAGCGAACGCGCGATTGGCGAGCGAACGCGCGTTTGGCGAGCGAACGCGCGTTTGGCGAGCGAACGCGCGTTTGGCGAGCGAACGCGCGTTTGGCGAGCGAACGCGCGTTTGGCGAGCGAACGCGCGTTTGGCGAGCGAACGCGCGTTTGGCGAGCGAACGCGCGTTTGGCGAGCGAACGCGCGTTTGGCGAGCGAACGCGCGTTTGGCGAGCGAACGCGCGTTTGGAGAGCGAACGCGCGTTTGGAGAGCGAACGCGCGTTTGGAGAGCGAACGCGCGTTTGGAGAGCGAACGCGCGTTTGGAGAGCGAACGCGCGTTTGGAGAGCGAACGCGCGTTTGGAGAGCGAACGCGCGTTTGGAGAGCGAACGCGCGTTTGGCGAGCGAACAGTTCATACAAATCATCAATCAAATAATTCATAATAAAATTCACAATTAATAATCATTCATTCATAAATACCAATTAAGAAAAGTAATAAATTAATTCAATTCTTTCACAATACCCTTTCAAGTTTCTTGCTTCAAATTTTTATTTTTATATTACTCATTACGAGCGGGTTTCACACAAATAAGAATATCATCCATACAGTTTTTACTTGTTCATTTCCGTTTTAAAGAGAAAATTCAATAAACAATTAAAAAACTGGTAGTTATTCGCATCTTTTACTGCCAAATGTTATAACCTCACTCAGTTCTATGCACTGTTTGGTGTTTTCCTGCGGCAGAGAACGCCTAAATGTTGTATAACAAGTGAAGGAGTAGAAATGTGTCCGAGAAAACTCGCTCGCCGACCGACTCGAGCGAGGAACTCTTTCGCATCCGCAGAGGCGAACGAGGAAACTCTTTCAAGTGTGTGGGGATCCATAAGAGTCCCTTGTTTCGATTTTCCACATTTCTCGCCACACATTCTGGAAACACATTCCTCGGTGTAGTCTGTTGCAGGCCTAAGAGCTGCCAGAACTGCGCCGTTGCGTAGGCAGTTTCCGGAGGTCAGCGTTTCGACCCATGGGCGTCTCCGGTTCGGCAGAGGATAACGCACTCGACCTATATACTCCAGGCTATTAATTTCTTTTCGCAGTGAGTTGAATTGAAATATGAGAGAAGGAATATGAGAGAAGGACCGTAGGCCCCAACAAACGCTTTGCCGAATGTGTACTGACACGCAACACTCACCGTGCTGGATACTCGGATTAACATGAAATTTTACCAGCTGGTTCAGCACCTTTCAAAACCCCTACGTACTAATTTGTATGTGCTATGGAGCATTGCAAGTAGTGTTTTTTGCGACAATAAGTATTGAGATCTTTCGTGACCTCACCGCCTGTGGAAGAGAGGAAATCGCTGAACGCCGCTGGATCTGCGACCGTTACTCACACGCCGGCCGCCGCTATCTGTCCGCAGGGTCTCAGCTGCCCCAGAGGGCAGGAGGGGTGACAAAAACGAGTGGTTTACATTGCAGGTTCAGAAGGACGAATAGGACTAGAACACATTCAGGAGTAAATAGTGTAACTATTAAATGCATACTAACATTATTTATACATAGGTATGATAGGATTAAAAAATTAGACAAGGCTTATTAAATACAAGTAATAAATACGTAAATAAATAAATGTACAACACATCAGTAAGTAAATAAAAATTAATTAAAAAAGATACAATGAAGAGTAAGTATATAAAAATCAATTAAAAAAAGATACAATAAAGAGTAAGTAAATAAAAATAATAATATTTATATAAAAATAATAAGTTCCACTCATGGCTAACGCACAAAATTTACACAATAATGGTATTTAACAAAAACATGTTCGTGCGCTTACTAACACACTACAAAGAACGTGTGTCATCAAACAGCGATGGCCTTTGCCATCATTCTTGAAAGAACACGCTTGGAAATCTGACACCGGTTGATAAAGACGCCGCGTAACGTTCCTGGCGCTGCCGAAGCAACGGCTCGCCCGCTGCGGAAGCGCGGAGATCACGAAAGGTCCTGATACAAAATGCCTATAAAACACTATTTCTAATACTCCATAGCGCTTAAAAATTTGTTTGTAGGGGTTTTGAAAAGTGCTGAACAAGCTGGTAAAATTTCATGACAATCCTAGTATCCAGCACGGTGAGTGTTGCGTGTGAGAGAGAGTGAGAGTGAGAGAGAGAGAGAGAAAGAAAGAAAGAGAAAGAGAGAAAGAAATCGAAAGAGAGAGAGAGAAAGAAAGAGCGTGTGTATATAGCGCGAGAGTGTATAGAGCGTGAGTCTATTGCGCATTAGTGTGTAGCGCGCGTGTGATTCGTGCAAGCGTCTGTTAGGCGCGCTCGTTTGTTCGGCGCGCGCGTTTATTGGGCGCGCGCGTTTGTTGGGCGCGCGCGTTTGTTGGGCGCGCGCGTTTGTTGGGCGCGCGCGTTTGTTGGGCGCGCGCGTTTGTTGGGCGCGCGCGTTTGTTGGGCGCGCGCGTTTGTTGGGCGCGCGCGTTTGTTGGGCGCGCGCGTTTGTTGGGCGCGCGCGTTTGTTGGGCGCGCGCGTTTGTTGGGCGCGCGCGTTTGTTCGGCGCGCGCGTTTGTTCGGCGCGCGCGTTTGTTGGGCGCGCGCGTTTGTTGGGCGCGCGCGTTTGTTGGGCGCGCGCGTTTGTTGGGCGCGCGCGTTTGTTGGGCGCGCGCGTTTGTTCGGCGCGCGCGTTTGTTCGGCGCGCGCGTTTGTTCGGCGCGCGCGTTTGTTCGGCGCGCGCGTTCGTTCGGCGCGCGCGTTCGTTCGGCGCGCGCGTTCGTTCGGCGCGCGCGTTCGTTCGGCGCGCGCGTTTGTTCGGCGCGCGCGTTTGTTCGGCGCGCGCGTTTGTTTGGCGCGCGCGTTTGTTTGGCGCGCGCGTTTGTTTGGCGCGCGCGTTTGTTCGGCGCGCGTGTTCGTGGGCGTGCGCGTGTGTGGGCGCGCGCGTTTGGTGCGCGCGCGTTTGGTGCGCGCGCGTTTGACTCGCACGCGTTTGACTCGCACGCGTGTTTGGCGCGCATGTATTTGGGGCGCGTGTTTGGCGCGCGCGTGTGTGGGCGCGCGCGTGCGTTTGGCGCGCGCGTGTTGTTAGCGCGCGCGTGGGTTTGCCGCGAGCGAGTGCGTGGCACGCGTTTGTGGCGCACACGTTTGTTGCGCGCGCGTTTGTGGCGCGTGTGTGGGGCACGCGGCAGTATTTCCATTGAAAATACCGGTATAATACCGGTATAACCTTTATGGACGTCCATACCGGTATAGACGTCCTATAAAGGTATTTTACCGGTATAAAAGAATAAAGGTATTTTATACCGGTATGAAAAAATACCGGTATTTTACCGGTATTTTTACCGGTATTCAATACCTTTTCGGTCCCTGACTATAGGGCCCCTCTCAAAATATCCAGGGGGGCCATGGCCCTCTTCCTCCTGTGCGCACGCCTGGCTGTGAAAATGTTACCAATTTTATTGAAGAATCCATCACAATATTTCAATATTTTATAATTTAAATGTGGAATGTTTACATGCAAGTTGATTGTTGATTATTTTTGTGTTCGTTACGATCAAGATACTAGATTCTTTTATGTCCGTGTAAATAAAAAATTGAGGCGTTCGGGTGTAAATAATGACATTTTGAGATCTGTCATTTTTGAGGAAGTCGATATTAGCATTTATCAAGATCCTTTATACAGGCTAATATCGAGTTCGTGAAAAACACAGATGCAATTATTTACTCCCGAAAGCCTCAATATTGTTCTTGGTGTTAAAATATATTAATTTTTATAATTGCTGAGTTAATTATTCTGACAAATTTAAATGAAATGTTCAAAAGTTTGATAATGCTCGTGAATTCGAAGTCAAAACCGACTAAATACGTAAGAGATCCACCCACAAAATATGTATCTGAAGTGGCCACGAAAGTTTTCACCATCCCGATCTCCTATGAATATAATAATCTTTTCAGACAGATATTACAGAAATAATACTAGATGGATTTGATACGGAAATCATCCACAGAGAAAGGAAACATATTTATTAAGGACCAGAATTGGTTCATAGCTTCTTGATTCTTTCGTTTCATAAGAATTAAATGAACACTCTCCATCCACTCTGCCACCGCACATGTGTAGTGCCAAATAATTTTATAAATGTATCCGTAAAACAACTTAACCATGTAATGATTGTACCCACCAGTAGTTATTGTAATGATTGTAATAAATATTTTTGATTGTAATTATATATTTTAACTTCTATGAGGTAGAAGTTTTGATCACGCATTCCACTGGGAAGTATCCATTAGTATGGATACTTAGGTACGTGTGTTCTTAAGACATGAGGTCACCCGCTAGCAGCCCCAGCTCCAAGAGTAAGCCCTTAAGGTGACGGACGACATGCCCGGAGCAGAGGCACGGGCACAGAGAGGCGGTTCGACGCCCTGTGGCCACGTCATTTTCTTGGGGAGGGAAGCCACGTGCCACCCAAGTGGAAGCGCATGATGAGCAAAGATCTGTGAGTACTAAAAGTACGCCCACGGGCACCGCCCGCGGGACTCTCTGAGCTACCGTTTACTTGGACGGAGGTCTCCACGTCACTTTGATGTAACTTCACATTGTAACTTGATTTCTAGTAAGTAAAGGACTCTTGCTTCGACATTTGCTGTCATTCTGTCTTTCATTTTCACTTGTGCTGATCAACCACCCTGCAGTCTTCTGAAGGGACTCAGCTCCCAAGGACCCATAAATCTAAATATTTGTGATATGATTTTGCTGTCTTAACTGCGACTCCCTGCCTGCCTATATCATTGTGAGTGCGATCGGGACCTAGCAAGCAGCAATTCAGCATTACAACCACATGTTTTGCGTGCTTGAATTTTATTCAGTGTAGTACCTTGGCTCGTCATGATATTTAAAAACAATACAGTAAATGTAGTAAGTAACCGTTTGTCGTTTCCTGTATGAAGAGCGACACGCGTGTCGAGGGTGCAGCTGCCCCCTCCACCGGTACATCACGTGGCTGCTGGAGGCAGAACTCCCGGCCGGCCGCCGGCGTCGGAGACAGAGACGGAAGGAGCGCTGACTCTCACGGAGCGGCCGTTGCGAAGGGTGCGTTTGTCGTGTTGGAAGCGCGAGATGGCGAAAATGCGCTGGCGGGTGGTGTCGCAGTGGCAGCCCCTGATGCCTGCGACTCCGATGCTGCTGTGGATATTGTCGCTACCACTGCTCCTCCTGTTTCTGCTGCCGCTGTGGCCGAATGAAAGGTCGCAACCGGCGCTGTCCACGCAGATGGAAACGCGTAGCAGCCACATGCATAAAGAATGTGTTCCCGGCGAGGACAACGCTTTGGCCCTGGTATGTTTGCTTTATTTAGAATCATCCGATTTTTCAAATTAGATTCAAAAGCAGTTCCATTAAACTGTTTTAAATCTATTATCGATCGATTTCATGGAATCTGTTACTTTAATCATTTGCATGTTGTCGCTGTTATACTTCGATATACATAGAGCTTTACATTGAATGATTGTTAGTGATTCCGGACTTGTCAACTGATAAGGTCATTTGTCCCGTAAGTGCGGTGCCTGTTTTTTCTCTCTGGAGGTGACGGCGATTTTTCTCCTCTGAATAGCGAGATCTGCCGCCGACTTACCGTCGGCTAGCGGGGTTTTCGCAAACCACCAGGGGCACCATAAGCTCTAAGCTCACGACCGGGATGTGTGGTGCATGTTAGTGTAATTGAAGGATGAAGATTGGACAAGGAAGAGGAAGGAAATATCGCGCGGGGTCCTTAGCTCGTTTCGTAGGATACTGCTCCAGCATTCGCCTGGTGTTGTCCGGAGAAACCACGGAAAACTACCGATCAGAGCAGCCGGCCGCTAGAATTCTCCTCCGGACAGCCACTGAATTTGTCCTGTCAACCTATGAAAATCCTGCACCGTCGGGGCTCGAACCTAGGATTGATTGTTACTGATTCCGGGCGACTCACTAGTGAGGTCATTAGTCCCGTAATTGTTCTGCATGTTTTCTCATCGGTAGGTGGCAGTTTCCCCGCGGGATGGTGAGATCCGGCGCCGACCTGTTGACTTGTGTGACCATTGTTGTAACGTCGCACTGACAAGGCGACTATGACGGCTGTGTTTTGTTCGTGGTAATAAAAACTAATACTTTTATATATTTATGGAATATTACAAAACCATAGTTTTTAATAATATTATATGTTGCTATTATATATATTCATGAATACACTTCATAACTTTCGCAATGAATTCAATACCAGAAATATGTTTTTAATTTCTCGCGCTTTGTCATTTAAAGTTTTGAATAAAAAAATCCATTGCTTCAAACTATTTAATTTTCGCTCAAAATGTTTCTTAATTGTGAACGTTCCCTGAAAAGTTTGTACTCAAACCAAGAATGTCTTGAGTTTAGATACTTCTCTCTCATAAATCTTGTATAATACTGTACTTGGGTTTTTATTTCTTGGCGCGTGGGGGCGTGTCTTCACGATGGAATACCTCACGGTATTTCGCGTCGTTCTGTCGCACCGCTGGGAGTCGCATGATAGCGGTGCTGACGACCATGCGACTTCTAGTGGCACGATCGGCAACGACGCGAAATACCGTGGGATATTCCATTCTGAAGACAACCTGGAGTGTCTGCCGGCCGAGTAAGTGGAAACATCGTTCTTTCCCACACCCAGCTGTCAAGTCGACAGGAATATTATTCGGACAGTAGGGGAAATGTTTTTTGGTGTGAAAACATAGAGCATTTAGCATTGCATGCTCAGATTAGGAGTAACGTGTGATTCCTGTAAAAAGGAGCAGACTTGGAGAATATTACAATTCTATAGTATTTAATAATTGCTGTTATATATTTTTCGAACCTTTTGCATTTGCTTGCAAAAGCTATCCATGTTACTGCGTTGTAAAATGTATATCCCAAATAAACTCCCATTGTTACTTTAAAGCAACACTTGCAACAACGTGCTATAACGAAAGCTAGCGTACCTTTCCCGTATTAGTTTTCTATTTCCTTTGGTCTCGGCTAGCTATTCGGACTTGCCACATACTCTTGCCAGCTGACATTTATCGCCGCTCAAAGTACATTTTTTTTTTTTGACATTTTCTTAATTTTCGGTTTCCTAATAGTACAACGAAATATCATTTTAAGAATATTAAAGAACAGTAAAACCTCGTCCTAAATGGCATTTTTCTTTGAAAAATTTGGAGCCGTTTTTAACCCGGGAGAGGTGGCGGGGGGTCTTTTGTGACCCCACGTATCTTTGTTTAGCTGCAGTTGCCTAATTTTGCGAGTCAGAACCTTTACATTTCACATACCTTTTCACCACATTCTTTACCTTTTGTCTGAATTTTTTTCAAAATTTTATATGTAATAATTTATCTATAAATATTTGTGAAACCAATACGCCTTAAACTTCGTACATTTTCTAAGTTGTATTGATTGGCTTTGAATCATTTTCAAGAAATTGTTTGTTCTTATGTGAGACAATGTTAGAAAATGCAACTTACTGAATTTTTGATACCTGATATGATTTTGATCCTCATTTGCATGTTTGTTTAGAATAGTGCATTATGGTTATACGACCTTAAAAATGATTGATTATTATTAAAATAATTAATTTCGCACTTATTTCTTGCTAAATACAATTTTATAAAGAAATAGTTTAAAGGGGTCAGAAATGACCCCGCGCCACCTCTAACCTAACTGCAGCAAGCGCCACCTCTCCAGGGTTAAGAAAATGACATTGAGTCTTCGAAAAACATCATTAGAAGTCATTTGAAGTACATCAACACACAAATACAATAGTGTTTACAAATTGCTGGAAATGTGCATATTAACGGTGTGAGAATTCATTCAAAAAAATTACATTTGTATAATTTGTAGGAAAAAAATGAACTTAACTCAGATTAAAGAGTGCAATTAGCACTATCAGTTCGAAAAGCTTGAAGAAAAAAATGGAGCAATTTATGAGAAAATGGCGTTTGAGCGTTTATGAAATTGTGGACTTTTAAGCTATTTTTCGCAGAAAACGGTTGAGTTTTCAAGAGAATTTACTTGACATTATTTAAAGCACAAGTACACATGAACATAATAATGTGAACAAATCGTTGCTAATGAAAATATTAACGACGTGATACACAAGAGGGTAAAATTACATTTTTGTAAACTTTTGAAAAAACAAATGAATAGAGTAACATGACGTTTACGTCATTGAGTACATTAGGCACTATCCTTACCTAAAGTTTCAAGAAACAATTTGGAGCTCTTTTTTGAGAAAATCTTGTTTTTGTAACTTTTTAAAATTGCACATACTGGACGCAATATTGTGCGAAAACTACTAAAATTTTCAAAAAATTGTACATTACCCTAATGAAAGTACTCACTTACAAAAATGTATTATATTTTTTACTTGTCTCTCACGTCGTTAATATTTACATTAGCGGCGATTTGTTCATATTATTGTATTTATGAGTACTTGTTTAAATAATGTCAAATAAAGTTTCTCGAGAACTTACCCGTTTGCGGTGAAAACTACCTCAAAATTCTGCATTTTCTGAAACATTCAAACGCTATTTTCTCATAAATTACTGTTTTCTTCAAACTTTTCGAATATGGTTTGGATGGTTTGATTGGTTTCGAATATGGAATATAATTGTTCTCTTTGATATGACGTTCATTTTAGGATATTTTTTGTGTTTTCAAAAATTACATTAATGTATTTTTATTTCGAAGATCTCTCCGTTAATATTCATAGTTCCAGCAATTTGTAAACACTTTAAATTTTATTTGTGAGTTGAAGTGCTTCAAATGACTTCTAATGATGTTTTTTGAAGACAAAAATTTCTGTGAAAAAAGCTTTAAATTTCGCATTTATAGTAGCATTTAAATGCCATTTTGTTAAAAATCGGCACCAATTTTTTCAAAGAAAATGGCCATTTAGGACGAGGTTTTACTGTTCTTTAATATTCTGAAAATAATGTTTCCGTTCTACCATTAAGAAACCGAAAAATTAACAAAAAGTCAAAAAATGTTCCTTAGGCGGCGATAGATGGTAGCTGGCAAGAGTATGTGGCACACCAAAAGAAATAGAAAACTAATACAGGAGAGCCTAGCACCTCTGTAGCACTACTAGTTTCAGTCTGTTTGTGGTGATTATTTTGTTGTAGTTACCTAATTAGAGTAGATTAGATTTCTAGAATTTTAAGTTACATATTTAATTTACAATTATTTGTATGTTACAGTTAAGAAATTAGAATTAATAAGAAAATATTCGCCACTTGCGAATATGCCAAACGCATTGACGCTATAACAACGCAGCGCAGGCAACAACAGGTGTAAAACGGCCACTGCCACCGCCGAACTCGCGTTATTAATTTCTAATTTGTAGGCTTAAATATGCCTACAAATGCCTACATGCCTACTCGCCGCCTTCGTCAGAGCCCGCGCCCTCGTCATATTTAACCGTCAAATTTGATTTGCTATGTTAGCATTAAAGAATTATATTTCGCACCTATTCTTCTACGATTTGTAATGAGTTTTGCAAGTGATGACAGATATATGTTAGGAAGGCCTGCAATTGTGGTATTCTAATGATCACATCCGTTACTATGTGCGAGAACGTAGGAGCACCATTTTCAGGGGAGGCACGTACCACACCTCGTGCGTACGCCTGTGGGTGTCAAATCACTCCACCTCTTAAAATTCGTCAAATGATACCAGTTGTACTGCATATTAATTAATATCAAAATACTAATGGAATTTGCCTTTGCCCTGTCAATGGGCTTCACCGCCGACAGCTTGGGGCAGCCGCGAATTACCACGCATGTGTTGCAGCAAGAGGGGAGCCCCGGCTGGCGGCAAGAGATGGATATCGAGCCCTTGCCGTGCGGTCCTGTCGGTATCACCAGCACGTCAGTCGTCCTCACTAAGAAGGCGGCCGTGGACGGAGGCCACCACACGCCCTCGACAGCGCCGGAGCCTTCAACAGCGCCGATGCTCTCATCAGAGCCCGCGTTCTCACCAACGCCCGCACCCTCGACAGCGCCGACGCCTTCAACAGCGCCCTTGCCCTCATCTGATCCCACGCCCTTAACAGTGCCTGCGACAGTGCCCACGCCCTCCCCGGCGCCCGCGCCTCCATCAGAGCCCGCGCCCTCGACAGCGTCGGAGCCTTCAACAGCGCCCGCGCCCTCGTCAGAGCCCGCGCCTTCGTCAGAGCCCGCGCCCTCGTCAAATCCCATGCTCTTATCAGATTCCGCGTCCCCATCTGAGCTTGCGCCCTCACCATCGCCCGCGCCTTCATTAGAACCCGCGCCCTTACCAGATTCCACGCTTTCATCAGAACCCGCGCCCCCATCAAAGCCAACGCCCTCACCACCGCCCACGCCCTCATCAGAGCCCGCACCCTCATCAGATCCCGCGTCTCCAACAGAGCCCGCTCCCGCGACAGTGCCCGCTCCCGCGACAGCGCCGGAGCTTTCAACAGCGCTTGCCCCCTCGGCAGCGCCGGCGCCCTCGACAGCACCCGCGCCCTCATCAGAGCCCCCGCTCTCATCGGAGCCCGCGACCTCGTCAGAGCCCGCGCCCTCGTCAGAGTCTGCGCCCTCACCACGGCCCGCGCCCTCATTATACACCGTGCTCTCATCAGATTCTACGCTACCATCAGAACCCGCGCCCAAATCAAAGCTAGCGCCCTCACCACTTCCCGCGCTCTCATTAAAGCTCGCACGCTCATCAGAGCCCGCGCTCTCATCAGATTCTACGCTACCATCAGAACCCGCGCTTTCATCACATCTCGTGCCCTCATCAGAGCTCGCGACCTCACCAGCGCCCGCGCCCTCAACTGCGCCGGCGCCTTCGACAGCGCCCGCGCCCTCAACTGCGCCGGCGCTCTCATCAGATCCTGCGCCTGCACCTTTGCCCGCGCCCTCGTCAGCGGCCGCGTCCTCACCAGCACCCACGCTCTCACCGGCGCCCGCGTCCTCACCGGCGCCCGCGCTCTCACCGGCACCCGCGCTCTCACCGGCGCCCGCTCCCTCACCGGCGCCCGCGCCCTCACCGGCACCCGCGCTCTCACCGGCGCCCGCTCCCTCACCGGCGCCCGCGCCCTCACCGGCACCCGCGCTCTCACCGGCGCCCGCTCCCTCACCGGCGCCCGCGCCCTCACCGGCGCCCGCTCCCTCACCGGCGCCCGCGCCCTCACCGGCGCCCGCGCCCTCACCGGCGCCCGCGCCCTCACCGGCGCCCGCGCCCTCACCGGCGCCCGCGCTCCCACCGGCGCCCGCGCCCTCACCGGCGCCCGCGCCCTCACCGGCGCCCGCGCTCTCACCGGCGCCCGCGCCCTCACCGGCGCCCGCGCCCTCACCGGCGCCTGCGCTCCCACCGGCGCCCGCGCCCTCACCGGCACCCGCGCTCTCACCGGCGCCCGCTCCCTCACCGGCGCCCGCGCTCTCACCGGCGCCCGCGCCCTCACCGGCGCCCGCGCTCCCACCGGCGCCCGCGCCCTCACCGGCGCCCGCGCCCTCACCGGCACCCGCGCTCTCACCGGCGCCCGCTCCCTCACCGGCGCCCGCGCCCTCACCGGCGCCCGCGCCCTCACCGGCGCCCGCGCCCTCACCGGCGCCTGCGCTCCCACCGGCGCCCGCGCCCTCACCGGCGCCCGCGCCCTCACCGGCGCCCGCGCTCTCACCGGCGCCCCGCGCTCTCACCGGCGCCCGCGCCCTCACCGGCGCCCGCGCTCCCACCGGCGCCCGCGCCCTTACCGGCGACCGCGCCCTCACCGGCACCCGCGCTCTCACCGGCGCCCGCTCCCTCACCGGCGCCCGCGCCCTCACCGGCGCCCGCGCCCTCACCGGCGCCCGCGCCCTCACCGGCGCCCGCGCCCTCACCGGCGCCCGCGCCCTCACCGGCGCCCGCGCCCTCACCGGCGCCCGCGCTCTCACCGGCGCCCGCGCCCTCACCGGCGCCCGCGCCCTCACCGGCGCCCGCGCCCTCACCGGCGCCTGCGCTCCCACCGGCGCCCGCGCCCTCACCGGCGCCCGCGCTCTCACCGGCGCCCGCGCCCTCACCGGCGCCCGCGCTCTCACCGGCGCCTGCGCCCTCACCGGCGCCCGCGCTCCCACCGGCGCCCGCGCCCTCACCGGCGCCCGCGCCCTCACCGGCACCCGCGCTCTCACCGGCGCCCGCTCCCTCACCGGCGCCCGCGCCCTCGCCGGCGCCCGCGCCCTCACCGGCGCCCGCGCCCTCACCGGCGCCCGCGCCCTCACCGGCGCCCGCGCTCTCACCGGCGCCCGCGCCCTCACCGGCGCCTGCGCTCCCACCGGCGCCCCGCGCCCTCACCGGCACCCGCGCTCTCACCGGCGCCCGCTCCCTCACCGGCGCCCGCGCTCTCACCGGCGCCCGCGCCCTCACCGGCGCCTGCGCTCCCACCGGCGCCCGCGCCCTCACCGGCGCCCGCGCCCTCACCGGCACCCGCGCTCTCACCGGCGCCCGCTCCCTCACCGGCGCCCGCGCCCTCACCGGCGCCCGCGCCCTCACCGGCGCCCGCGCCCTCACCGGCGCCCGCGCCCTCACCGGCGCCTGCGCTCCCACCGGCGCCCGCGCCCTCACCGGCGCCCGCGCTCTCACCGGCGCCCGCGCCCTCACCAGCGCCCGCGCTCCCACCGGCGCCCGCGCCCTCACCGGCGCCCGCGCCCTCACCGGCACCCGCGCTCTCACCGGCGCCCGCTCCCTCACCGGCGCCCGCGCCCTCACCGGCGCCCGCGCCCTCACCGGCGCCCGCGCCCTCACCGGCGCCCGCGCCCTCACCGGCGCCCGCGCTCTCACCGGCGCCCGCGCCCTCACCGGCGCCCGCGCCCTCACCGGCGCCCGCGCCCTCACCGGCGCCTGCGCTCCCACCGGCGCCCGCGCCCTCACCGGCGCCCGCGCTCTCACCGGCGCCCGCGCCCTCACCGGCGCCCGCGCTCTCACCGGCGCCCGCGCCCTCACCGGCGCCCGCGCCCTCACCGGCACCCGCGCTCTCACCGGCGCCCGCTCCCTCACCGGCGCCCGCGCCCTCACCGGCGCCCGCGCCCTCACCGGCGCCCGCGCCCTCACCGGCGCCCGCGCCCTCACCGGCGCCCGCGCTCTCACCGGCGCCCGCGCCCTCACCGGCGCCTGCGCTCCCACCGGCGCCCGCGCCCTCACCGGCACCCGCGCTCTCACCGGCGCCCGCTCCCTCACCGGCGCCCGCGCTCTCACCGGCGCCCGCGCCCTCACCGGCGCCTGCGCTCCCACCGGCGCCCGCGCCCTCACCGGCGCCCGCGCTCTCACCGGCGCCCGCGCCCTCACCGGCGCCTGCGCTCCCACCGGCGCCCGCGCCCTCACCGGCACCCGCGCTCTCACCGGCGCCCGCTCCCTCACCGGCGCCCGCGCTCTCACCGGCGCCCGCGCCCTCACCGGCGCCTGCGCTCCCACCGGCGCCCGCGCCCTCACCGTCGCCCGCGCCCTCACCGGCACCCGCGCTCTCACCGGCGCCCGCTCCCTCACCGGCGCCCGCGCCCTCACCGGCGCCCGCGCCCTCACCGGCGCCCCGCGCCCTCACCGGCGCCCGCGCCCTCACCGGCGCCTGCGCTCCCACCGGCGCCCGCGCCCTCACCGGCGCCCGCGCCCTCACCGGCGCCCGCGCCCTCACCGGCGCCCGCGCTCCCACCGGCGCCCGCGCCCTCACCGGCGCCCGCGCCCTCACCGGCGCCCGCGCTCTCACCGGCGCCCGCGCCCTCACCGGCGCCCGCGCTCCCCACCGGCGCCCGCGCCCTCACCGACGCTCGCGCCCTCACCGGCGCCCGCGCCCTCGGCAGAACGATTTTAGTGTATGTGTTGTTAGGGATATTAGTGCAGTTAAAAATATATCTATACACCTATTAGTAATAGTATTATGTTAGTTTTTCGTGAATCTACGCTAAGGTAATTTAGTTGACTTCTAGTTTTCGAATAATCCACCGATTTTGCAGACGCTAAACAAGGGACGCACGTTGCGCCAACGGGGCGGATGGGACGGCACTTCCTGCCTCGAGACGAGCTCGTTGTGTTCTGAACGCCGAATGCAGGAAACATCGTTTCCAAGAGGATGCGTTCAGACTAACAAGTTGTGACAAGGTCCAAGAAGAAACAAAATGGCCTAATATTTTCCTCAGGCAGAGCAGGTTCGCATCAAGTATTCAGAACGAAAACACATATTGCATTTTGACCATTGTTTAGACTTTTCAAAACGAACATTATTTCCAGTTTCTGACACTCATTGGGATTTTTGTCCAAAATGTCGCATGTATGTATGAGTCATGTTATGGCAAAAGTTGCACATCGATTCACTGTGTGCATACTTTTTCTGAAAACTAAGCATTTGTAGGTAATACGTAGTAATTGGACACCGCTGCTTTCTCTAATAGTTCTTGATCTGTAGATCGTTACAGGTTAAACAATTCTGTCCAAGTCTACTATTGCTTCAATGAACGATTTGAATAATGTGAGTTGTGAAACAAGACACTGGCTGACATATTTCCCTGTCACCATCATTTCTTTCCGTCTCAATTTCGTTCGTGAAAAGAACGAAACGGAAATGCACTCACATGAATACGAGCTTTTTCATGCTGCAACGTTGACTAAATATTTCTACGACAGTATAAGTGTGTAAATATATAAAGTACCCAAATTCAGTATTTTTGTAATTAGTATACATCCAAGGTTCTATTGAAGGTGAAAAACATGTCGTTAATGTAATGCAATTCGGCGACTTAACCCCCATGCGTAATTTAAAATATATATGTCGCCATGATGGCTATAATCGGATATCGCCAGTTTTTATCTTCTCACTCTGAACCCTCCAGTCAAGTTGGCTCCTAACGTAACTTTTAACACGCAATCAATTAGACGTGAAATGTTGGAGAACAAAATAAAAATTAATAAAGTGCAGCCTAAGTTATTGCGGACGTCAAACACTAATGGGTCCTAAGCGGAGATGTGTATTTTGCGACATAAATATTGTCTTTTTCTACATACCTAAAATTTTGTTCTGCTAATAAGGAATTTTCACTAGAAAAATATTGTAATTTCAAAATGCACCTTTTCGGGTAACTAAAAATTTAGTTTTGAGATGTCACATTTCTAATGCACACCAGATATCGTTCATTTAGCATAATTTGAAACTTACTTTGGCCTAGTTGTATATCATTAAAAGGCTATGGAATGCATTTTTTACGTATTATTTGAGTGTGTAAATGAATAAATAAAACTTACAATAAATTTTATTTGCCTGTAAATTGTCTGGTTATTAATGAGCACCAATTTTTCTTGCTATTCATATAATCTCAAACCCCTGTCCTCTTTACTCACTTTCTATGTACGCGTGTTATATGTATTCCTAACAGTCTCTAACATAGTGCAATAGAAAAAAATTTGTCCATTTAATTGGCTTTCATCTAAAATAATAAAACCCTTCACCCGTCGTATCTGAAGGAGAGTTTCCCTTGTGGAAAGAGAACCTCGGTACTGGCAGTTCATGCAGTTAGTGCGGAAATATTGCAACAGTAGTGTAAATCAATTTCATATTCGCGCTAGAACATTGAAACCACCTTTTCCATTTCAAATTGAAAGGAATTCCCGGTTAAAGTAGACAACGCGGTACGCCCTTAGAAAAAGCATGACGGCGGCGGGGGGAGAGGAATGGAAGGAGAGTTAGAGGGGAGTCTCCTTAAGCCCTCCCTCAAATTACGCTGAGCACTCTGAAAGAAAGAAAGAAAAAAAACTTACCGGTAGTCAGTTTTCACGTATCATCAAGTTTGGAGATGCCTTCAAGGAACGATAAAAACCTCTGTTGACCCCTTCCGTACAGAATACTTAGGCATATGAGTGGCCCCATTATACTGCATTCCACTCGAAACTATCACACAACCCCTTTCTCTTGTTCAATCTCTTTGACATTTACACACAGGACATTTAAATCCTGCATCAATCAAACCACGTTCCTGAGTAGGGTTAACAGATGAGAATGGGTGTAAAGAAGGACAAATGAGTTTAAAATGCAGGACATATTAAAACTACGACTAGTAACAGATACAGTACGTACTTCCGGATTTACAAACTAAATACCCTGCTTCATCAACAGTTCGATCCTTTTTGAAGTTATGCCTCCAACTCAGCAGTAAACGTACACTTATTTTTATCATTATACCATTTTGGAACACAAAACACGTTTCATTAATGCATACACTAGGCTGAAATTGACACACTTTTGTTCAAGTCACATTGAGAAGTGGTGACTTATTTCTTTCAGTTGTGAAATCTAAAATTTTCGTAGAAAGGTACGTTCGGCTTACTAGATAGGCAGTGTGATACGAAACTAAGACGTATTTGTCTGACCTTCGTAGCGATTTTTAACATGCTAAGAATCACGATGCAACGTTGGCAACGATACATTAACTTTATTCCAAAAAGATTGCAGTAAAGGAATTAAGCAAATGTAATTTTTGGAGAAACATTAGTTTACGGTGCTTGAACAGACAATAGCACGATATATTTGTAACACGAAAATTCGGACAATTTGCTGATTTTGGAAAATAAGTACGGACGCCATGACAATCGCTAAATTTACGGACATGTTCTGCTAAAAGCCTAGCGCGCACTGGTTCGGTACGGCACGGACGGACAGAACGGACGGAATTTTTAAAAAAGTTCATTACATCGTTTCCCGTAAGGGTGCGCGCACTAGACCGGCACGGACGGGACGGGACGATCCGCACCTTCCGCCGTTTGCAAAAAGTCCGTAGGAAAGATCTTCTGGACAGTCCGACGTGTCGATGTCGTCATCGGCACTGTCGGGGCCAGAGAGTATGGGCGGGACGCCCTTACCACCATTGCAATTGTGAGGTTATATGAAGCGTGTGGAGCGAATATGATGCGTCTAAATTAACTATGTTGATCCAGAATTATCCAGAGTTGAAAGACGTGATATATTTATTGAATGTATTACCTTGTTAAGAAATGTAATTTAGTTGAGTAGCTAAACTATCTGAATCAAGGAGTATCATTTGAGAAATTTAAAATACAAGATATTATGCGAAGCTGTGCAGTCTCAACAAAACTTGGTTTAGTTATGCACGGTAAATAAATTATGACATATTTTGAAATGATACATTAGTTTATTAATAAATATAAATTATTTGTATGTACCTGTTTTGCGTATATTGTCTTAACTAAGCCGATTATTTTCATGAGTTTAAAAATAAAGCAATTCAATTGTAATTATGTTCAATTTAATTGTATACAATTACAATATTTACCAAAATATTTATTTATATAGTATACTTTTTAAAATACACAATTTTTCTTCACATTTATCACGATACGTCCTAAAGTACTGAAATAATTTTTCATCTTCCACCAGGTCGGGATATAATACGTGAAATTCCCGTTCTCGTGTTCTAGAGAATCTGGGCTTTCTTCGGCTCCTTGCTTCATTTTCTTTTTCCTTTATAAAAAATCAACGTATGCGATTGCTTCTTTACTTCAGTTACGAAGCCGTCGCACTCAATACCAGTCACGGAGCGAGGTGCCAAACTGACTTAGAACCTGTCCGAAGTGTCCGTTCCGTCGGCCCCGCCGTCCCGTCGGCCCCGCCGTCCCGACCCGGCCTAGTGCGCGCGACCCACACAAAAACAGCCGTCCGTCCAGTTCCGTCCGTCCGTGCCGTACCGTCCCAGTGCGCGCGAGGCTAAATACGGACATCTGGTAACCATATCTTGCGCCCACTGAAATACAGCCAAACATCCCTTTCGGTGCAACGCGTAAAAAATACATTTATCCACACAATCGTAGCACAAACACTCGCCACTCAAAAACACAAATCTCAAAGAACCAGAAGAGTACTAATGTAACTATACGACAGCAACGTAGCTAATCACTTCGACAGCTACCCCGACGCACAAAATCACAGGGACTCGCCACCATGATTGCGGCAGTATTCGATAATAGAGCTCCAACAAGATACTAGGATGAAATTGCCTCCCCAGAGTTATGACGTCACGATCGTGACCAATTACGAACAATTAAAATATATTTCAGTAGTGTATTTTTTATAATTTTTTTTAGATCGTCCACACTTTGCTTATTATAAGTACGTACTAAGTTATGTACATTGCCCACTACCTCTCCCCACCGAAAAACTCCCCTTATGAAACCCTAACCACCCCTCCATGGTGATTTCCCCCTTACCTGAGCGGTGTGACCAGGCCTGAAAGGGCTACATTTCTAGGTCTCTCTGGGCCCCTTTTGCCATTAAACTTTATTACAACTTTTTACAAAGGATGTAGTTTACAAGGAACTAAATAAAACATACAAGGGTAATGAATTTATAACTTTGATGATTCAGTTAACAAATACAATTTATTTTATGTTATAGTACAGTTACAGGGTTTCCAAATGGTTTGGGGAGTCTCTTCCCCAAATGTCATGTATTAATTCCACCAATCAGCTTTTTAGAAAAGGAGGGGAAATAAGGAATTAATCATATTTACAGAAATAAAATGTTTTATTACAAAGGGCTAAGGATCTGTTTTCAAAATTTGCACAATCATGGGTCCTTGATATCAAAGGACAAGAATCCCAAGTGTGGGTCCTGACTGACTACCTGTGTTAGTAGTGGTATGGCAAGTCATATTACATCCCATGGTGTCTCACTTTCCAGCCTCCAGATCTCTATCGGTGTAGTCTTCATTACTCAATCCTCTTTTCACAATTGCCTCTTCTACTCCTTCTCCCCATATGAATCTAGGCATTCCTCCTCTTCATTAGGTAGCTGGTTGCCATTTCCTCAATATTTTTAGCCAACGTTTTTCAATCATTCTTTGCATGTGTCTATACTGTTTAACTTCTGTTTTGTCTTTTCACTTCTGTGATGTCAATTATATTAAAGATTACTTCCACTTTACATTTAATTTTTTTGTCAATTTTTGTTTCAATTGCTGTCAATTTTTGTTTCATTCTGTTTTGTTACTTCTCTTACCTCAGACCCATAAAGAGCAATATTCTCTACAATGGGTTTATACAATTTTCTCTTTACACTCTTACATAATTTATCTTTTCATATCAGTGGATGTAATTGTCTTATAGCCATTCTACCTTTTGCAATTCTCTTTTTAATATCTTGCCTACTGCCTCCATTTGCATTTATTTTGTACAAAGGTATGTGAATTTTTGACAGAATTATATTTACAATCCATCATTCAGTTTCAGACCTTGAGGACTTCCTCCTACAATCATTTACAGTCCTCCTTCTCCAGTCTTGTTAAGGTTTATTTCTAATCCCCATGCCAAGTCCTTTTTTTATAATTTCCATATATAGAATGTCTTAATCTTCAGTGCACACCATCTGATCATCTGTGAAGTGTAGAGAGAATAACATATAGTCTCCAATTTCAATACCCATATTACTACATTTCTTCACCCATCTTCTAGGGGCTTTGTAAATATATTTGAAACAAAGTTGAGGCTACACAACACCACTGTTGTAAACCTTTATTTACTGGAAATGGTGCTGAAATGCTTCTCCCTACTTTTATTTGGCTCATATTACCACTGTTCAAATCTTTATTGGCTCTAATCAACTGAATGTTTACATTTTTTTTCTCCATTGCCACCCCTAGATAATGGAATTCCTGTCATAGGCCTTATAGAGATCTATAAAGACACGGTGTGTCTCCATTTCTAAAAATTTGTATTGGTTTTTTACCCTCTCTCGCTGTAATGTATTCCATAGTATCCAGTTCCTCAAACTCTGTTTTATGTGTGTTACTAAATGTGAGCATATTTTCTTTCAAAAGTTCTTAATATACTATTTTAAATTGATCTGTATTGATAGGTTGTAGTGCTGAATTTTGTTTTTCATATTGTCTGAGGTCCATTATTATTTTCCATGCGTTCTTTGATCTGGCATTGCCTTTACTTTGATCTACATCTTCACATTTATCTTCCAAGCTTCAGTGATCGCTTTTCTTACTTCCTGTTTAACTTCTCTACCAATTTGATGATACCATTTTCTGTCTTTAGTATCTTGGTGCTTAACCAGATTTCATAAGCAGTTTTCTTTCCTCTCACTTTCTCTACCAAAGAATTATTCCACTATGAGTCACCTATTCCTTTGCCCCCAGTATATTCCATTTCTCCGGATCTCTCAAATCTGCTTGATGGATGGCACAGTTGTTTGATTCACTTTTACTTAACCTGAGGAAGGTTCTTCAAGCAAACACCTTTTGTATTATTTTTTGTCTATGGTACTGGATACAACATGAATTTCCGATTGTTGTGCCTTGTTTACATAAGAAATATATAATCTTGATTTCAACAAATAATTGTCTGAATTGCACTTGGCTCCTCTATAGATTCGAATATTGTCCACCTTTATTTTGTTGTTGTGTTTGCTGATAACATAATCTATTATGGTTTTACTAGTTCCTCAAGGCCAAGTGAATTTGTGGAAATCTTTTATGTTTGAAAAACCAATTCCTTACTTTTAAACTGCACTGGACACTGTTTATCATTTCTATTTATCACTTTCTCTCCTTACCTTCGTACAGCTTCAACTTGCGCAAGCCTTCCAACTACTGTTAAAATCCTCAACTAAAAATATATCCATCCAGTTTGGTATCCCATCCAAGAACACTGTCAGTTGACTAAAAATCTATCTTTATCCAGTTCAGAAGCATCATCATTCGAAGCACATGTACCTATAACTACCATATCAATACCTTTAATTTTAAAATCAATTATTAAAATATTCTCACTCATATGTGACCAACTCTTAATGTTATGCTTATATTTCTTTAATACAGCAATGGAAATTCCTCTCTTAACTCTAAATTCTTTGTTGACACTCTATATGTGGATGTAGTCTTTTATTTTTCCCATCTCCCTGTCCATTTTTCTTTGTTTCTGACAACATAGCAATTTTTATTCCCATCTTTTTAATTTCTTTCAGGACATCTATTCAATTCATGTTTCATACATTCCATGTGCCTATACTCATCTACCATTTTTGTTTGCCAAGTCATTTCCTGCTTCATTATTGGGATATTTAGCCTCCACATCTGGGGGAAAAAAATTCTAACCCTAAATATCTCACATGTTGGAGGAATTAATTTATTACATATAGGACCACAAATCATCCGTTTTTTTCAGTATCAGAATCTACATACGAGGTTTTCTCTTGAAAAATCACTGTTTGCTGCCACGGTACAAAATTTAATCTTTACTATGTAAGTACATGGCAGGTGAGGAAATAAAAAAGATGATCTTTGAATAAAGCTACCTATTATTTTGTTAAATTATCAGAGGTGTTAATATATAATTTACCTACCTTTTTATTACAAAAAATTACCTGAACAAACAAATTTAGTAATAAAAACTGAAAGGAAAGAGAAATACATCACACTCAAAATTCTTTTATTTTATTTTATTTCAATAGTATACACACTTCTATTATACAAAACAATAATATTCACTACTAACATGGATTTCACCACAGTTAATTAAATCACATAAAACAGCAGTAAAAAATGAAGGCAGTGATACATAGAACATCTAATTTAGAACACATGAAAACATTCATGTGTCAAATACAATAATTCTTCTATTTTGTAACACATAAAACATTCAGCATCACCTGAACAACCACACCATTCTCGTTGAATTAATTTCCACCACCCATTTATCTAAAAAGATGGCTTTTGCAAGAGTATCACAAACAAACTTGGAAAAAAAAAACACAGTATCAATTCATGAAATAGTTGCATCAGTATTCAGTATACCAAAATGGAAAATACTTATTGAAAGTTCTCATAAGCACTAATATTCCTTAATAAGTTGTGCGTGTAGAGTTATGACATTAGGACGGTATACCATGCATGTATCATGCACAAATTACTTTTTACAATTATCTTATTATGTATTTACAATACATTTTAAAAGTACTATTTTCTATTAAACATTTCAATAAGTATTTCAGTATTTGAGATTCATTTTCCTTAAAACAAATAAGCATTATTACAAAAACTTATAAATTATTCTAAAGTTATTAATATGTTAAAACATCTATTTCATCTCTATCTACTATAAGCCTTCGCTCCAATAATAATTTCTTTCACAGCTGCCAAACTGACAAAATTCATTATTCCATCATCTTAGTTGAAAATTGAATTCTGTCATGTGAATACGTAACAAGGAAAACATTGATAAATGAAAGAAAAAAAAATTCAACTTATGGCCTCAACTTAGGTATTAGTTGACAGTTTCAGCCTCTTGGCCATTGACTAACTCCATGTATTGTCAGTACGTTTCTGCAAAATTTCTCTTTTCTCTCACTTATGAATTCAAAAATGCTTAGAAATAATGCAAAACTGAACACACATTTGGCAGTTAAATGCTGACTTTGAAACATAAATGCTCTGAATAATTCAACTTTTGTTCACAGCACTAGTCTTTTAATTATATACAAGACAATATTATTTTTTGAAAATATTTCAATATCGTCCAAGACTATTGGATAGACGAATGCCCTTGCTATCACAGCCCATTGAACCCTTTTCTTCAATATTTTAAGAAATATTATTGATATTTTATTTTTCATAAAAGAACTTTCTGTAATCAGAGGCAAATATTTGAAATTCTAGTATTTGTTAATTGTAATAGTGAAATTTTGAAAGGTTTCTTGAAAACTGTCTTATATCTTCTATCTTAAAATTTTGTTATATTTTTTTCTCAACCCCTTCATGAGTAAAAATATTATTTATTGTAATCTGTGTTCTCATGTCTATTTATGTACAAATAAATAAGTCTAAGAGGGCTGAAAATAAACACATACACATTAAACAGACACACAATTAAAACTTGAGTCTTAAAGAAAGATAGTTATATAAAAATATTGGTATCGCATAAGCGTAACTATCATAATGAAAATCTACAAATGTCAAGTAAAATATGTACAAGCATTAAAATATTTTAATAGATCTGGAATTTAAAGAAAGCATCTTACTCATCAATATTACGGAAGTGAGGCAAAATCAATAAATAAGAGAAATGAAAAATATAATTGTTTCTTTTGTTCTTAAGTTTTTTTAACTGAATTTTCAAACAAATCTAAATGTATATTGCACAAAGCTTAAAATGTAATGCTGAATAACACAAAAATGTGAAATATTTAGTCAGTAGCATTAATTTTGACCTTATTATAGTAAACATTTCAACAACTCAAAAAGTCTTATAATGCACATTTTGATTTTTGTCAATACTACCCATTCTTTTGAATGGAAACTATGGAATGCACAAAGTGAATAATACTATATTCCATGTTCAGTCACAACTTATACCTGCAGAATGACAAATCTTAATGAAGAAATTAATTTTCTGGATGTTTAGATATTAAAACCCATATTTTTTAAATCTAAAAGATCAGCATGGTTTTACCCCTTATGAATTATTTGACTGGAAAGTATGTAATGTTGAAATTTCATCAAAGGTACCTTTAATTTTACAAACTTATGAAACCACAATTATCTGTATGTGAAATGAGAGAGGTTTTTCCCATGTCTCATTTATTACATCTTTTGTTGGTACACCTTCTATTTTGAGATTAAATACATTTGGACGTTTTATGCGTCTTCTGAAATGTATAGCCCATACACCATGTCTTTTTATCATCTCAAAAACATGGCCTTTATTTCCATGTGTGATTACATATTCAAAGTCACCCTGAAACAATGAATCATGCAGGTTGAAATGCAGTTCAAAACAAATTTTATTAAACCAATTACTATATAATTTAAAAGTCTAAGAAAACAAAATACAGCATAGTGTCAATGGCACCAAGTATTCATGTGACACATGCAAAATGGATTAATGGCATCTTTCATCTACAAAATAACACCAAAATAGTAGTTTAGGCAGTTTATAATGTTAAGCGTTATTGCATGAGTACATGAAAACAAGCGACATAGGAGCGAGTTTTCCAATAGTTTGCAAATATTTCAAAAATGCATTAAAGCAACATATACCAGTTGCATATGCTATTTTTTTGTATAAGAGCATTATAAATTTATTAGAGAATCAAACTTAATTTTGCCAAACGAGTTTCTTGTGACACAGTGTCTCGGGTATCATTCACAATGGGGCATTTAATGGCACAAATGATGACATATTAGCATTTTACAGCATGAATCATTGCATCATCACATGTTCAGCCATTCGCAGGGAGAGAATTGTGAGGAGATGAAGGTAAACTGAACAGCCGACCACTGTTTTCTCGCACAAAGTCATTTGGCACAATGTCATTTGACATTGTACGAAAAAACAGTGGTCGGCTGTTCAGTTTACATTTGCCTCCTCACGATCTCTCCCTGCGAATGGCTGAATGTGTGATGATGCAATCATTCATTCTGTAAAATGCTAATATGTCATCATTTGTGCCATTAAATGCCTGATTGTGAATTGTGACTGATTTCTTGCAATAGAAAAGGTTGTTTACAATGCTGGTATACAAAACAAGATAGTACAATTGCAAATATATGCCTATGTGATAATAGTATAACTTTTTCATTACATGCTGTTTAACCAAATGACCCCACCCTCTTGAACTAATTTTAAAGATATCTCAAGTCAAAAATTACATTTTATTCCAAACTACAGAATGAAAAAATGTTAGTTTTATAAATTCTAAAATGCTACATTTCTTACCTTTTTCTCTATTACTAAAATCTGTTTACAATTGGCAATCATTAAAATACAATACTGATCTATAATATTTTTCACAAAGTTACATCTAATTAACAAAAAGAAAAAAATAAGAAGATTCGCATCTGACTAGAAAAAATAAAGCTCTGAAAAAAGTTCTTGTTTTTTAATTGTATATCAAGACAGAAAAACTTTAAAAATACATTAACAAATAAAATTGTAACTATTTAACTTCTAGCAACACACAAGCATTGGTTTAGCAATATCTTGCGCCACTTTTTTATCACGAAGCTTTTCAATAATTGTGAGAGCAAAGACAAAAGTTCCAGGGCCCCTGCTTGTATTAAGATTACCATCAACAAAGATTCGTTTTTCTACTTATGTATATAAATTGCCCTTATGCATTTCATCTTTAAAAGTCGGATGCGAAGTCAAGGTTTATCCCAAGGCAATTCCATTCGTTTTCAATACAGTTGGAGCGGCGCAAATTGCTGCAATAATACGACCACTTTGTTCTTGTTTTTTCAAAATTGCCCCCAGCCCATCCGACGCACACACATGTTTTGCAACATCAAGACCGCCTGGTAAAATAATTACATCATATGGTCCATTTTGGACCGCTTCGTGAAAACTCGTATCTGGGATAATCACTCCACGATTACATGTTACTGGATCCGTTCCTGTGAGTCCCGCTGCTACAACATAAATTCCCGCTCGCCGAAGCACATCGATTGCGATGACGCTTTCCATTTCTTCGGCACCCAGGCAGAGAACGACAATTGCTTTTCTTGACATTACAAAATTTTCAGAAAAATAAAATTTGTCCCTTCATAAACTTTTTTTCCAGTGTTCACACCCATATCTGCTGTTATAATCCTTTTTTTATAACTCTAATGTCGTCTGAATAACGTAGATCATCGCCTCATGCTGCCTGCGGAGAAAATCATCACTTCCAATTTTCGCCTCATCCTCCGTTGCTGGATTTTACGTAAAATCACTTAACTGGATCCCATTATATTTGAATGTCAATGACACTGAAGATTTGAAGAGCGATTTATTTTGCTAATTGCTCGCAAGCTGATATTTGAAATTCATACTATATGTACGTATAGTGTAGGGAAAGTTACGTAATCTGCGCAAAAAAAACGGCGGATTTTCGGCAGAAAAACTCTTATTGTAGGGCCCTGGTAACGAAAAAATGGAATGGATAAATCCAGTTGCTAAATTAAGAAAAAAATCTCCTAACACGTGGTGTAACCAGAATCCTGTTTTGTGGGTCACTGATACCGAAAAGCCAATTGAAAGCAAAACGTCTGTCCGTCTGTCTATCCGTCCGTCCGTGAACAACGCTAGCGAATAATCCGCTCAGCGGATTTACTCCACAATTGATTCTCTCCGATCGATCTGGCTGATCTCGTGGCTCCTTGAATTTGAAACCAATATTTTAATTTTGGGGGGTAATTTACATGAAGCTTCCCGGACATTTTCAAAATTTTCTCAAAAACGACTCAATTTTTTTTCTTTAAACTTCTTGTAAGAATAGAGTAAAATACACATATTAAGGTAAATTTTCACGGATAACTCTGAATTTTCGAAGCAGTTTTCCCGCAATATTGCGTGCAATATGTGCAATTGAAAAAAATACAAAAACTAAGAGTTTCTCAAAATCTGCTCCAAATTTCTTCTGTAAACTTTTGGTAGGGATAGTGCTAAATGTACTCTATTATACACAAACACCAAATAACTATATATATAAACACCAAATTGCTATATTCTTTTGTTTTTTCAAAAAGTGCAAAAATGTAATTTTTTTGACTTGCCTCTCATGTCGTTAATATTTACATTAGCGGCGATTTGTTCAGATTATTATATTAATGAGTACATGTGCTTTAAATAATGTCAAGTAAAGTTTCTGAAGAACTCAACCGTTTTCTGTGAAAACTAGCTCAAAATTCCGCATTTTCATAAACGCTCAAACGCCGTTTTCTCATAATTGGATCCAAATTTTTTCTTCAAACTTTTGGAATGAATAGTACTAATTGCATTCTTTAATATGACGTAAAGTTCATTTTGGTTGTTTTTTTCCAAAAACTACACAAATGTAATATTTTTTAAAGATCTCTTACATCTTTAATTTGCACATTACCAGTAATTTGTAAACATTATTATATTTGTGAATGTAAGTGCTTCAAATGAAGTTTTTTGAAAACTCAAACTGCAAGAAACCCACTGATCGGGGAGCCTGCCAGTGGATGGACACCAGCTCTCTGCGGGGCATGCGCACAAGAGGGCGCGCGCTATCTTCTCTTTCGTACTCACTGGGCAGAGCCTAAGGCTCCTAGATTACTCTTCAGCTTCGCCACTGATTGTAACTTATTTTAAGCTACTGATATTCACAGCACTCTAAACTCAAAAGAGGTTGTGCGCCAACAAAAATAAAATAGCTGTGCCACCCTTGTAGCCCGCGCGAGTACTTGAGGGTTAAATGTTTTTTTTTAATTAATTAATTAATTTATTTATTTATTTATTTGGCCAAAAAACAGTAAAAACTGTATACGACGTATGGGGGACGAGATTATCTGCGCACATTTTCTTGAGGTCCAAAATTAAAATTAAAAAAAAAGGCGAAATTAGCAACATTTGAAAAACTAGAAAAATAATTTATTCTGTAGGTGTTTATCAGACAAAATATGCTCAAAATTAACTTTACGACAAATTTTCGAAATTGCGTTGTTTCCTTCTGTGTATAATCGTGTATATTGCAAGGAGTCGCAATAACACGTACTACACAAGCGATAACTACACAAGACTCGTCTTCGAAACTTAGTACTGAACGACATCAGTTTTGGGGGTTTTCTATGTTCCGTACAAGGAATAGACAGAACTTTTCTAACCTCCCTATAGTCTCATCCAACACATCTAATTTTCGGCGTCCATCCTTGCTGCTGAAAATTTTAAGATATGCCCCAACTTTACAAGCAACCATATTAATTATAATAGTTTGGCTGTTTTCTGCAAAAGAATCATTTCAAATGTAGAACTTTAATGGTGCCATGCGCTGTTTTAAAAAATCTGAGTAATTGTTGGGAAGTAACGCTAAGAGGAGGAAAAGAATGTCGGGCGTTCCTACTGATTTTTATACAGAATTGCTTGTTTCCCTAGCCCTCCCTAGAACTCCAAATGGTATCGTCTGGTTCCATCAGTTGAAACATCGATTCCAGTAGCCTAATATCTTCAATTCGGTGTAGGTAGTTGAGATACAATGAGGCATTAGCAAAGGATATTATTATAGATTTCTTAACATTTTTGGGTTTAAGCATTTTATTATCATTTGTAAAATAGTATAATTACATAAATTTAAATTGGAGATCACTCACCCGAATTGCCGGTTGCAACTTCAAAATATGAACTCTATGTTGAGTCTGATTTAATCTCACTTCCAATATTAGCTGTTTTCGATCATGGTGATGACGAACTCGCCTTGTTCCAGGTAGACTTCGAAGTAATCCTTGGATCTAAAAAAATAAAATATTTGTTACAAATAATGGTCTTAAATACTTCATTATTTTTTTTCAAAGCAAATTGGCGGCATTTATTGACTGAAATTGATTATTTTCTTGTACTAGTTATGCATATGAGTCAACAGTCATCAGTATGAACTGGATTTCTATAGACTATCAAGCTACGAAATATGTATTTTTGAAGTAAAAGTCATGAAAATATCCACTAAAATATGCCCCATAAAATTTATGATGTGCCCATCGTAACACTGCTTTGCATATATTTTTCGCAGTACATTCACTCGGTTCTTTCTTTACTCGTCTACTATCTCGCTCCGTAACATTTCGAAGATTGGTGACAATGGAATTGTTTACCATAAAGGAATGTCTGCCATTAAATGCTTTTAACAATTAGCATTAGAATGACGTCTGAACACAATTCCGAAACCCCCTGAAAATTCAAGGGGCCATATCAGGCAGTATTTTAGGAATTTGAAGAGGGTAGACTATTTATGAACTAGTTAGAATTTTAACATCTACGAACGTTCGTGAACTTTGTGTAAGTTTATTACGTAGTTCTGAGGAGTTCAATCTGATTCCTTAAAATGTTAATTATTTAACAATGCCAATATTCATTCAAAATTGTTGTTTTCAAGCACAGAGTGCCATCACGAGTTAGGAGGGCTGGAGAGATCGATTTTCCTGATTTAGACAGAAGGTCAAACAGTCATCGTTTTCTGAGCGCTCTACCACCTAAACAGTTTTTCAGAAAAGTGAAGTAAAAATTATGGATTACGCAGGAAATTTTGTCAATTTTAATTTTTGATAAAACACCGGCTGTTTCGATAAAACACATCATTTGAGAGATATAATAGAAACACTGAACAAAATTGCGAAATTTGTTGGGTCATTTGCACTTTTCTTCGTGAAGTCGACATTTTCCGAGGTGGCAAGCAAAAAATTGCAATCCAGCACCTCCAAAAAACATATAGAGCCGTTGAGAAATTATTTGCGGAATTTCTTCCTGATTTAGATACCTAGTGGCTGGACTATGGGACGGATGAAGAGAGGCTTTGCAGACCGTGCCCTTGCATGTCGCCGCAAGAGTGGGGAGCTTTGAATTTTGAGCTCTCCTAATTTACTGTAAAATGCTTGTTTATTTGTATAATTGAGTGCCGCACACTTTAAGTATTCTGTATTGTTTTTACTTTCTCACTATAGAATAGAGAGAAAGTGATGTAATGCTGCGAGAAAAAAATGGCGATTTTTCGCAGAAAATTTCTTATTAAAGGATCTTGGTAACAAAAAAAGTGGATAAATCTAGTTGCTAAATTTAGAAAAAAATATCATGTAACATGCGTTGTAGCCAGAATCCATGTTTTGTGGTTTCTTGATACTGAAAAATTGAATGACGGCAAAACGTCTGTCCGTCTGTGAACAACTAGTGGCTAGCAGTTAGCGGCTAGACAATTTTCTCCAAATTTGTTATTCCCCAAACGATCTGGCTGATGTCGCGGCCCCTTAAATTTGAATCCGATATTTTAATTCTGAGGGGTACATTACATGAAACCTCTGGACATTTTAAAAAATTTTAAGGAATCGCTCCATCGTTTTTGATAAAATTTTGTTGTTTGATTGTGTCAATAACGTTTAAGAGACTGGTGCTGGTCTCATGTTCGTTAAAAACACAGATTTTTCGAAAACTGTAAAAAAATTTTCGGCGTCTTCCTAAAACTACAATTTTGAAGATAAAGATTTTTTCCCTTAATGAAATCTGTTCCTTAGTGGTAGATTTTGAAGTAAGGTCATGTACAGGGCCGGATTTCAGAGTATGCCGCCTGTAGGCTGAAGTCCATTTGCCGCCCCTTTATTGTTCATAGTTGAATAAAACATTCGTTTTATACAACTAACGGTAGAGTTCATTCTTGTTTTCATCTTTTTAAAACATTAAAGCACAAAAGCTTTCATTTAGGTTATATCAAATTTTAATGGTTCACACAATAAATTACAAAATAACATTAGTTCTTCTACTTGTTTTTTCACTAACGTCTTTCAAGATTCGTTGAAAAAATAAAATGGGTTTCAAACTGAATTAATTAGTTCTTGGAGATCACTTTTTTAAACATATTTTTATATTTTAATGCTAGTGACTACGTTTTGCGTAATTGAAGATCCGGGTTCAATTTGAATAAATTGCCAAAGTGCCGCCCCTAAAACTTTGCCGCTCTAGGCTGCAGCCTACTCAGCCTATTTAGAAATCCGGCCCTAGTCATGTACAATTTTTCGAAAATTTGAGAACTTTTCGCGTGAAAGTACGGGTGCTTTTTGCGTGAAAGTAGTGCGCAAAAATTCGTGCTGTTTTAGCACCACTATAAAAAGTGGTGCTGAAGTTTACCTCGTTTGCATGACTGCAATTCCTATCAACCTTCCTTCGGCAAAGAGCTGTTGGGCAAGGGCTGTTCGGCAAAGGGCTGTCCGTTTTTGCAGCCGTGCATATGGCAAATGCTTATCGCTAGATCGACCACTGCCAGACTCCGCGACACGGCAGTAGAAGAAAAGACAACCATTACCTCTCTCCGCAGCCGGCGACAAATAAGCTTCGAATTTCCCCTTTTCTTGTGAAGTTTTCAAGAGCACTACGATAAACGCGTGTGTCTACCTCTTGCAAAATGTATTCACGCTGGTTTGGGTGAAATCCGTAAATACTACGAATTGCAAAATTTGTGTAAATTCTAATCTAGCGAGTCGAATTGTATAATATTTGGTAACGTCACTGTTTAAGGTCATTACTTGCCGAGTTTTCACTTTTATGCAGGAAAGCTAGACACCTTTATATTTCTTACTCGTAATAATGGTAGAACAATCAATCTTTTCAGCAATCATAATTTGAATTTAACAACTACACAAAATGAATTCTCTGATTTTGTCATTATTATATTAAATCCATTGAATATAATTGTTAAAATTATTTTAGACATTGATGCCAATATTTTGACACCCTTCAACTATGCTAACTGTGCATCCCATCATAATTTAAACAGTAATTGCAAATTGTCTTCCACCATTTCTGTGGCTTAAAATGTATATGACATTGTTTCATAATTTTACTTCACATTGAAAAAAATTAAGAATTGTTTGCAATAAAGTGAAAAGTGTAATAATTAAAAATTGTTTTATAATATTACCTTGTTTGCCCTACTTGTCTTGGAGTGAGAACCAATGTTTTGTTCAGCTGAAGAGTTTCTACCAACCATTCTTCTATGGCGGCTCTTTCCATTCAGCTGGAAAATTAAATTTATAATTAATTTATCTTTAAATTAAATATAAAAAGATTTCAATGCCTTTCTGATTTTTAATTTAATTTCATCATTTCTTTCAAGAGAGGTTTTTTAAAGATGTTCAATTCATATATTTGTAGCAATTCATATACATATTTATAGATTCACATACAAAAACACTTTACCTTACAAGAAAAGCACCCTTCTGTTGATATAATTTTATCATGTGAATTTTGATATGGGTCAGGTTCAATAGGGAAAGTGGGAACATTCCCTATGTCTTCTGTACTGTAGCCTTGAGCAGCTGCAGGATTGATTGTAGACAAACAATGTCCCTTAAAAACAATATTTAATAAAAAATTGATGTTTAGAAAAAAATATTGGATTTTAATACTGATCAGTATACAAAAACTAGAAATTTTTGCTTACCTGCCCTATACGCTGATAGCCAGTTGGACACCCACACATTAGAGTACCTCCAACAGACGTACAACTAAAAGCACAAGGACTGCCAGCACAACTTGTGCTTACCTAATTGGAAATACATATTTGTTAATTAATTATAAGTGCAATTTTTGGTATTATAAGACTCTTTGTTTTAATTCTCATCACATGTATCAGTTATTTTTAAATAAGAATTATCTTCCTGTGAATCTTCTTTAAAAATTACAATATTTATGTTTGCACTGTACATCAACTGATGATTCATGAATAATAACTTACAATCTTGTTATTTGTTACCAATTTCTTTGAGTTTTCTTGAAGATATAAATAAACTATTACAGAAAAATATTTATGAAAAATTGCAATTTTTCCAACATGATATACTAAATACAGTATTATCTTTTCATCAAGATGTGCATTTACTTCTCAAAATTATAGCAATTAGTTAAATTTTTTTGCTTAAAAACTTCCTTCACAAGAGCTATTAGTGTTTTGGCATAGCATGTAAAATATTTCCACTACATTTAGCAGCAATCAAATTGAAAACAAGGTTTATTTTTTTCCTGACATCCCAAATAAATCTCGTACACTAATCATCTTAAATTATGAATGTTTATGTCAAGCCATTCAAAATTTTGTGATTGTGAAAAGTTCATGAAAGTTACCTCTGAAGATTCAATGGAAGGGAAATATTTGAGAAAATTCAGCGCTAAATAGTTTTAAGGATAAAAGTGGCATTGCAAAAACTTTGTTTTCTCCCTAGGGCTTTATCCAGCGAACAGCTGATTATCCTTATGTCTCAATGAGACGTGTATTTAACCAGACACCAACACACTTGCAGGCACCTCAATCTGGGATCAGCAGAGGTCCTCCATGACATGTACAAGAGAGAAAAGGGACAAACTACCATGCCAAAGGCGGGACTTGCCCTTGTACCTAAGGGCTGAGCCAGTACAAGCTCTTAGCCACCTCAGCCCTCCGTGTCGGCATTGCATAATCTTCTGCATCTCATTTCGAACTTTTGGGAATTTGAGAAATTTAAGAGGCTAAATTTAGTTCCTCAGATAAAACAGATGCCAGATGAACACTGAATCAATGTGCCATATTGCTCACTCACAAAATTTCAATCCATCTTTTGTTTACAAGAGTAAGTGTCATAATATCTAAATGACTGCAGTGAGGTGGCTATAACTTATGAGTTTCTGAATTAGTTGCGAAAACCAATTAATATAATATTTATAATAAATAATTATTTTGATGGATAGAATTATTCAGTAAAATGAAGTTTACTAGAAATTCTTACCTGAATACAAACTAAATGAGCAGTGTCATATTGATAACCATCAGGACAACCGCATCTATAACTGCCCATTGTATTTACACAGTTCCCAGTACCACAAGGATTTTGAAGACATTCATCATCATCAACACATTGATTGTAATAATAATGTTGTACAAAGCCTTCTGGACATTGACAACGGTAGCCTCCTACCATATTCTGTGAAATGATATGAATGAAAAAATTAAATTAAATTACACCATTTCAAGGTGGCAATATGAATGGTTGTTAAAAACACTTAGTTCAAAACTTCATTGTTATTTAATTTTTTAATAAAACTACACAAGTTGCTGAAGAGCACAATGATTTCTCAACATTTTTGATTTGAAAATTATCTCATTCTCTATCTCAGTTATGCCATACCTGGCATCCATGTTGGCATTTTGAGGGATCACTGCATTCATCTGAATCAATGCAGAAAGTACCAGTAGGGTCAAGTCTGTAACCACGAGGGCACATGCATTTGAAACTGCCAAGAGTATTTATACACATTCCAGGTACAGGACAAACTCCTACATTGTCAGAACACTCGTCAATATCTGAAAAAAATAATAAATATCAATTAAAGTGCACAGGCAAGGCATATTACATTATCAAAGTAAACAATTAATTATTACCAGTGCATTGATCTCCTATCTGATTATAACCCTTTGGGCAAGAACATTTATAACTTCCTTGAGTATTAATGCATTCATGAGAACATACATGTTGTCTTGTAGCACATTCATCAAGGTCACGACAGGAAATGTGATCTGCATTTAACACGTATCCAACAGGACAAGAACAAACATAACTGCCTTCAGTATTCTGGCATGCAAACTGGCAAGGTGAAGTCACAGCTTCACACTCATTCACATCTGAAGAGAAAATAAGTTATTATCAAACAATGGAAAGAAAACGTTCTACAGAAAGAAAAAATAATAATGTATTTCTATGCTCTTGTTGATAATGAGTAAGTATCAATCAGAAGTAAAAAAATTGTATTAAAAAAAATTTATTCAAATTTCAAGATACTTGTTTTTTTTTCTAAGCATAAATATGTTCAAATCTATTTTTTCTAAAATTTAAAATGCAACATTTTTAATGAATTATAGGATAGGTGAATTCATGCACCTTGACATCGTGTTCCTGAAGGATGAGGTTTGTAGCCTTTATTGCAAATACAGCGGTATGATCCCAAAGTATTTATGCACCGTCCATTTCGACACAGGTCAGGTATAGTGTGGCATTCATCAATATCTGAAAATCGGTACAGTGGTGCTAAAATTGTATTTATACTTTATTAGAAAATGATCACTTAATCCTAGTGAAATAAGAAATTTACCATGCCCATCTACAGAATATCCCAATTCAAGACACAGCTGTTTGTATTCTTCTGAGTTACTTGTTGGACAGCGTTCACACCTAGGACCCCAAGCCTGTCCCATTGTACAACAACAATCCGCCTTTGTCACAGACATGAGCCCATCCACATGAGTTGTACACCGTCCTCCAACTAATTGTCGGAAACAGTAGCCAGCCCTCCTATCTGAAACATGATTAATATGAGTTTAACAATTAATTAAGAAATTAGTTTATTACTTTTAAATATTGTTTATTTGCTATTCAGAAAAGTATTTCATATCATACTCCCTTTGTGATAAGTTAATGATACTCACTGATATCAGAATGTGTGTGAATACTTGCAACAATAAGTTTTAGACACTAAGGTTAACAGGAAATAATAACATGCCCACACACCTATACACTGCCTTCGATCATGGCTAGGTTCATATCCTTCATTGCAATCACACCGATAACTTCCTTGAAGATTAACACAGATACCATTTTCACATATGCCTGGGATAGAAGCACATTCATTTATGTCCCTACAGTCATCTGTCATTCCTATTTGTTGATAACCTTCTGGACAAATGCACATAAATGTACCAATGAGATTTTTGCACATGAATTTACAATTGTTAGCAGGGGTGACACATTCATCCACATCTGTAAAAAAGCATATTATGTTGAACTTAAATACAATGACTTGTGATGCTTCGTAAATAAAAGTAAAGTAGTGATTAAAAATTCAAATATGCTCCCGCCATTGTGTTCTAATGTCTTCTTTCCGATATTCAGATTCTTATTTAATATTTTCATTGTAACTCAGAAAAATAATTACTTCCCCTTATTTTTAAATAACAACTTTTTACCTTGACAGTGTCGTCCATCTGGTGCAAGTGTATATCCATAGGGACAAATACAACGGAACGAACCAGGAACATTGTGACATCGGAAAGCACACTGGTTGCCCATTTCCAAACATTCATTCACATCTTCGCAAGTCTATTAAATACAAATTGTTGAAAATAATATTACTAATGAGTAATGTAACAAATAAGACAGAAAATCAGCAATAAGGTCTTGAAGAGGTCAAACACAACACATATAACATTGCATTTCATTCTCTTTAAATTAAATCATTCAAATAAAAAATTTAAGAAAAGGAAATAATAAATATTTGTTAAGATATTTTCCTTTAGTTGTTAAAGTTCTCTCAAGTTCCATTTTCTATTCAACCCCAATATTAAAAGCTTACTTCCACTAATCTTCATTAAATAATAGTATTCAGGAAAGGGATATATCAAATAAACAAACCTGCATAGGTCCAGGGGCAAATCCATCATGGCATGAACAGTCAAAACCACCTTCCACATTTGAACAAGTACCATTTCCACATATATTGACATTTGATATACATTCATTTGCATCTAAAATCAAAATTATCATTTTCATTTAACAAGAAATGTATACTTTATAAAAAGAAATATTACTTCATACTAATGCAGTTCTACACACGTTTGTTCACAACATAAATGTTTAGGTGTAGACACAACTTAATGAAATATAATTTTAGTTCAGTAGTTAGTATAATAGTTTTACATGCATAGTCATACATAATTTTAATATTGACAGTTTATCCTTGATATTTTCCTCATTCTGTTTGAATGTCATATTACATGTAGATCAAAACAAAGCTTTTGATTGTTTTTTGTTTCTGTGGGTTAAATTTTGTAAGATACAAGTGTTGCAAAGAATATTTGAAATGTTTTTAACAAATTACAACTTATTTCCCTTTGCCATTTTGAAATGGGTCCAGTTGACGGTCTATAAGAAGACTGTATGGAGTACCTCAAAATAAGTTAAGAGGACTGACTATATGTTTTTCTAAGAATACTTTCTATTAAAACAAAAAAAATCCATCTTAATTAGATTGTTTTGTGTTAAAAAATATTAAGATGATTTTAGAATCAATCGAAGGTAATTTCTAATATTTAGAACAGAGCCACTTACCTATGCATTTTTTCCCAGAAGCGTCAAGAACATATCCTGAGGGACATTCACATCTGTATGAACCATCTGTATTAATGCAGTCACCACCTTCACAAGCATTGGGCATAAATGAACATTCATTTAAATCTTCACCATCATCTAATCTTCCAGAACCTCGAGGACACATCCTTTGGAATTCAGCTATATATAACAACATTGCAATTAATATTTAGCATTATAATGAATTTAATATTTTCTGTTTTAGTGTAACAAAAGAAAATTTTCTTTAAGGATCACTAGTTTTATTCATGAATCTTACATTTTTAATATCTGAAGTTATTCTTAAATGGAAAGAGAGATTGCATTAAGAGATGTTGGCATGAAAAATTTGTACGTATTCTTTCACTTTAAGCCAATGCTACTGAAACATTGCCAGGGGGTTGTAGATTTCGAATTCATATCTAGTTCTTGGAAACAAAGTGGATATCTTTCCTCAGCTGAAATACTTCACAAAGTGCGAGTTGCTTTTTTTGGCATGTGAAGAGAATCATCAATCTCAGTAAATTTGGAATTCATTGAGACAGTTATAAAAGAATGTCAATAAAACTCGTGACATGGATGTCACTTTGAAACTATTCATTTCATTAAATTAATTGTATTAATAGTAGCTGCTCAACATTTTCATAGGTCAGAACTCAAAAACTGCCATGGGTCACACTTCAGAGGCAATCTAGAAATGAATGAATTAAAATAAAAAAATCTATGGGTAGCCACAATAACTTTAAAGAAGCAAATCACCTGACTCAGGGGGAGGGCAGGGTTCACAGTATCTGCCCCAAGCTGCACCCATGGAGCAACAGCATTGTTTTGCAGTAATTGGATGCATGCGAGGAAGAGAACAACGACCTGTAAACCACAATTTTTTCTGTAAAATCTCAGAAAACTACACCATAATTAAAACTGTGCAAAAGAATAAACATAATTTATAATTAGATTATATTTAACTCACCTCTCTGGTATGAGTCATAGCATAATTCTTCTCTCATATCAATGCACTGCATCCCATGTTCACTAAGTTTATAGCCATTTGGACATTCACAAGAAGCCCCACCGAGAGTATTTGTGCATACCCCCTCCTGGCAGAACCCTTCAGTATCCTCACATTCATCAATATCTGAAAGTTATTTAAAAATAAAAGGACAATCTATTCAAAATAATGTCATACAAACCTCATATCTTATTTGATAAGAAAAGGATCTACAGTCTTTGCTATGAGTAAAGATAAAAATGAAGGAATATTGTGTGTTAAACTAATAGAAATATTAGTAATATTTATTTCAATTACCAAAATTTTCTGAAAAGATTTTATGTTGTGATGATGAAAAGATAAAATACTATGGAAAAACATTTATTAATTCTCTCACATACCTTCACAAGAATTATTTTTAGATGAAAGAATATATCCAGGTGGACAAGTACACACAAAAGAACCCATCAGATTCTGACATTTACCAGGTGATGGACATGTTCCTGGCACCTGAAATAAATACAAAGATGAAAATTAACATATCTGACAAATTGTATATTTTCAATCTTTTTCATAAGCAAACCAATATTTCACAGTGACCAACATTCAATAGCGAACCATTAACTGTGATCCCCTAATTTATTTAGAATGTAATTTAAGATTATTACCTCATGACATTCATCTACATCTCGACAGTTCTGACCATCAGCAGCTAAAACATAGCCTGAAGCACATTCACAATGAAACGAACCCATCACATTTCTACAGCGTCCATTACGACACAGCGATAACATATGACATTCATCAATGTCTGTGAAAGAAAGAAATATTTATGATCACTTAATAAAGGAGAAAATGTAAAAAGTGCAATGACAACAGTGCTAAAAAATATTTAACATACCAACACAGTCATTATTGGGACTAAGCTTAAATCCTTGATAACAGTGGCATTTATATGATCCTACAGTGTTTACGCAGGACCCATTATTGCAAATTTTAGCATGCCAGAGACACTCATCAATGTCAATGCAAGTATCTCGATTAGAATTAAGCATATAGCCAGTATGACACATACACTGGAAACTGCCTTGATAATTAGTGCAATTTCCATTGCCACAAATACCTGGACGTTCTTCACACTCATTTATATCTGAAAAATAATAAATATTTCATCTATCATTATAATACAATAAGATTAAAATCATACTTTCTACATAGCTTCAAAGTTTATTTTAAATAATATTTTGAATAAATAAATTGATATAAAATAGCTACCAATGCAATCCCTTTGACTGACACTAAGTTTGTATCCCTCAGGACATACACATTGGTAGCTACCAGGTGTATTAACACATTCAGCATTTCCTTGACATGGACTGGGAACACGAAAGCATTCATTATCATCTGAAACAGAATTTCTTTTTTCAGTGTTGTACCATAGAAAGAATGAAATGACTGAATGAATATAAAAATATAGAAGATATATGTAAAGTTGTTGTTAAAAAATATTAAGCAATTCAATTTTACCAATACATTGATGTGCAGCTATGTCATACTTATAACCACGATTACATTGACACTCAAAACTTCCAGGAACATTCATGCATGTCCCATGATTGCACATTAATGGCATTAACTGACATTCATCAATATCTTCCATTTTATTGCTTAATGGGTTTTCGACTTGCCCAGGCATCTTAGTTCCACAAAGTTTTTTGTAGTCATCTGTAACACATCAAGAATGAATTTATAAAGAGAAAAATAGCATTTTACTCACTTGGTACTTTTTGCTATTTATAATTTGTTTTCTAAGCATTTTTGAGAATGGAAATAATGTAAACACACCAGTTCCTTGAGCAGGGCAAGGTTGGCTTGCAGAACTCCAAGCAGCTCCCATTGAGCAGCAACATACTTTGCGAGTTTGGTTTTGAGACATTGGATGCGTGCATACTCCATCTCTACATTCCAGAAAGCACTGATCTTTGCGCATATCAACACACTCCTCTGGAACATGTAATTACATCTATGAGAAAGAAGGAGGACATGTCACTCTATTATATTTTCTGCAGGGATATACTAAAAAAAACAGTTTCTATCTAATGTTTTCATTTGGATACTTACTTCCATTTGAAATTAACATGTATCCTTCCGGACAAACACAATGATAACTTCCTTCTTCATTGATACATCTTCCAGGACTACATAATTTTGAATCTTGCTCACATTCATTAATATCTGAAATTTACATTTTAATAATATAGTTATAATGTTAGTTTTAATTTCATAATTGTAATTCTTAAGTTCATATTTAAAAAACATAATTTTGACATGGCCAATAAACAAGAAAGGAGAAAGCTGTTATTGAGGAGCTAATCTTTCATCTGCTTCATATGTAGTTCTAAATATTAAAGGAAATAAAGAAGGAAAACTGTGATTTTTTTTAAAGTTATTTATATGGCAATATTTCACAAAAAGTACTGAAAATTTCACAAGAACACCAATGAAAATGTTTATTATGTTATCTATTTTTAAGATATAGACTTTAAACAATCTAGTTTTTTTACCTTTTTCAAGAAGGAAAATATTGCCATTTTACTTTTCAAGATATTATCAGTAAACTATTGAAGATCACCTACCTATGCAAGCAGTATTGGTCGCATCTAATTTGAATCCATCATTACATTTACACATGAAACTTCCAAATGTGTTTATACAATGTCCATTGTTACACAAATTCTGAAGTTCTTCACATTCATTGATGTCTTCAAGAACCACCTACATAACAAGAAACATCTTAAAAGCTCTTTTATATGGAAATTCTACAGAATAATGTTTGGTGTGCAACAAAGTTTTAGTCAATAATTATTTTCTGGCTTGTATATTTGAAGCAAATAAATAAGTTCTCTAAAATTAATGATTTTAAAAACAGGTTGTTTGGTTGTTAAATGACATATTAACACATCAGCAATTGGCAACATTTTGGGTACATTGTCAACTCAAAACTAATATCTTCCTTCAGTAGAGCAAATTAAAAAAATATATTTAAAGAATTTATTGAAAATTATATACAAAGCTAAAATAATTTAAATCATGCAAAAGAATCAAATAAATACTATGGAATTCTAATAGTCTGACTGAAGTGGTTTAAGTGGAAACATTGTAACTACTTAAACTCAATTCAAAGAGTTGCTCTTTTCAGTCCCATCAAGGACATAGGGGTTTATGTTAATCTCTTCATCATTTATACTCATGTAGCCTAATCGTTCATTTCATTCTTATGGCTCATCACTGTATTATTTATTGTGATACTCGTGCCTAAGCCTTATGGTCATATCTGCAATGGATTAACAATTTTTTTAAGGATAGGTAATTGTGAAGATACGATGTAAATGATAATGAAGAATAAGAGACAGGGAACCCTAGGAAAACCTGTCATAAACCCACAACCCACTTTCTCCACCACATATTCCACCTTGATAGACCATAATTTGAACTCCAATTTTAGCTGTGAAAGACAGCAGTCTGACCACTATCCCACAGGTTGCTCTGGCACACAACTTCAGAAATGAATAATGAAGAAAGATTAAGAAGTTGTTTCTCTGAATCAGGACAGAGTTCACTTAAAGCAAAAAGAGTTCTATTGATCATCATGAAGTCATCTCTATTATTAAACTTACTGTGGTAGCATTTGGTCTAAATCCCTGACCTTCAGGGCACAGAACATTGTATTCAGGGGATCCTTGAGCAGGACAAGCTTCACAGCGATGACCCCATGCCTTTCCCTCGGAACAACAACATGTGGCTTTGGTAACTGATGTCCCTAGATCTTGATAACATCTTCTTCTACCACCTTTTGTATCAACTTGCAAGTAACAACGTGACATACGTCGATCTATAAAATAAAGAAAAAAAATTTAAAAGAATATTGTATAAACATCTGTATAATTCATTCTAATTCATTTTTACTTTTTCTCTAGTAAATATATATATTTTTTTTGAATAATGAGATGTACTAATAAAACTTTAAGTTTTAACTTTTTAATCACCTAACGTTTAATCACCTAGTGTTATATTACATCACTAGTTTCAAACCACAACTTTGTCATTACAAATAAATAAATAAATAAATAATACATACAAATAAATAAATAAATAAATAAATAAATAAATAAACAAATAAATAAATAAATTACATAAATAGAATACATATGTTTCTAGTCATATTTAAATCTTTGAATAAGGGAAGGAGATGTACCTAGGAAATTTGTGTAGTACCTTGGACCTAAAGTGATTTACACTTCACCTACTTGGGTAGTTTAAAACTTCTCACTTGTTGACTGGAAAGAGACACAAGCTAACTTTTGGTTGAGGAGAGTTGGGAAGTTTTTCTAGGAAAAAATAAGACCATGTTTCACCTACTGAAAGTATTTTGCTGCTACCCCTTTTTTTCCTCTAACCACCACATTTTGTTTTCATTATTTAAGAATAGCACAGTCATTTGAAGTGTAGATATGAGTTTGACTTAGCTATATAGACACAAGTTTAAAATAAGATTAAGCCTAATCTATAATGTCAGAATATTTTTGTGAAATATGACCAAGTGTGGTACCTTGAATCTGTCAAAGTATTGTTCCTTGTATTGGTTCAAAGTACAACACCTTTGAAAAAATGAAAATAACCGAATTTTCATATTATTAAATATTTTTATCTTTATGAATAAAATGTTCTTATGTGTGCCCTACAGACTCAAAGACTATTCAACTAATTTAGTTGAAAATTTCACAATTTTTCTTAGAAATGGTGTCAGGAGCATTTAGAGACCGATTTGAATGAAAGCCTTTTGAAAAGAACATTTTTTAGTCTAAATTGAAGATTAGATTTACACACATTTTTAATTCAGTAAATGGCTGTGGTGGCTCAAAGGCAGCATTCTTCAGCTACTGTCTGGGAGGTCCTAGGGATCATGACCCAACCTTGGAGGATTTTTGACACTAGGTATAATGTTAGATCGAATTCAATCTACGGAGAAGATATGTAGTGTCCAGCTTCTGTGACTGGTTGTTTTACTTTATGCAATCCTTTATGCAATCCAAGGAGAAAGTTTAATCAAAGATTGAGAAAATTTGAAAATGTTGAAACTTCAAGTAAAGTACCCTCAAAAATCAAAATACCTGTTTCACACTTGCAAATCCTTGAGTTTGTTTAGATCAATCAATTGGGGAATATTAATTTTGGAGAAAATCGGCTGAACAGCTTAGACGCTAGCATTGACCACAGACCGATACACATTTTACTTGTCATCAATAGATTTTTTGATACCAAGGACCTACAAAACATGGATTCTGACAACACCACATGTTAGAGGAAGTAATTTATTATGTACAGGGACATGATTTATCTAGTTTTTAAATATAAGGACCCAGCAATAAGTTTTTTTGCGCCGAAAATTTGCCGTTTTCCGCTTCATGATTACAATACTTTTTCTTCTTATGGAATAAGTGCAAGAAAGTAAAAAGTTCAATGGGCAATGGGGCTCAGAAACATAGTTGGTCCCATTTCTTATTTTCGGCTGTGCATGCCTATGGTTTCAATTTAGGGACAACAACAAGACTCATTCGGAAAGTAAGTTTTCCTAGATCATCAACAAAAAGAAAACACAATTTAATGGAAAAATTCATTCTAACAGATGCAACATACAGTGTAGGCTACTATTTTCCCCCATAATTACCACTAGAATTCAGACATTTGCCGTATTGTAGGATCAATATTTGTATCCCTGTGTCATAGAAGTCTCGGACTGGGATACGTATGTACAGTTGACTCCAGTTATAGTGAACTAGAATATAGTGAACCCTCGGTTAAAGTGAACTTAAGTCACTGGTTTCTTACATTACTTAAGTGGTTTCTTTTACTTAAGTCCTGTTTCACTCACATTACAAATAAGCATAAGAAGATTCGGTTATAGAGAACCTGAACCTTGGCTTTAGTGAACATAGGAAATGCAACGTCCTGGATATTAATTCCCTCCTGGAAAAGAATAAATCACCTCAGTGCCACAAATTCCAATACCAAGCACCTTGGAAAAAATATTACCAACCAAAGGTCATAATTGAAGAAATTAGATCTGAGGTGAAGGGGACTGGAATGGGGACCTTACTGATGACCTTATGCCACTCAGTTTCACTGTGGAAACAAAAGCCATGACATGTGTATGATTACAACTGTAGACCAGATCTCTCCTCCAATGATTTCCATCTTTCCTTATATTTCAAGAAATTTCTGCCTGGTCAGCATTACTCATTTCATAGTAATGCAGATTTGCTGGTGCTGTCAAACTCTGATACCTACCTCAGGCAGCAGTACTGTATGACTTAGGGACACAAATGTTGATCCCTTGGTAGGATTACTTTTCTTTCTGTTGATGACCTATGGAAACTTACTCTCTGAATGTTCCTCATCATAATCAATGGACCAATGAGTAGTATAGAGATTACTACCCTGGCTTCTAAAAACTAAATTCTCAAGTTCAAACTCTTGGAAGGAGTGTATTTTTGAAGATGTCATGACACTCTTGTAGCATATAAAAGTATCCAGTAAAATTAAACCATTCAACTCCTCCTATCCTCCTAATCTTTCATTCATTTAGCGAGGGAACAACAGTTAAGGGACAATTTGACCAAGATCATTGGGTGGGTCATTTCCTGGCACCAAATATGGCAGTCCAAAACAATAAATAGCATTGAGCATCCACTGTTGCCATCCTCAATAAATGCCCAACAAACCAGCCCATGAAAGGTTTAAGCAAGTTTTAAACACCCAGGCATTAGCCAATATCAATGCAACAATTAATAACCAATTACAATGACAAAATGTCATTAATGAATAAAAGCGTACTTTATGCTATTTTATTGTATTACCAATGCATGCATTTCCTTCAGGAACCAATTGGTAGTTGGGCGGACACTGGCAAATATAACTTCCTTGAGTGTTGATGCATGTACCATACAAGCAAGCGGATGGACTGCTGCATTCATTTACATCTGTGCAATTTCCTGAAGATAAGAGAGAAATTTCCATTATTTGTTTCTACACATATATTATTTTATTAGAATATAAAGAGAAAATATTACATGGCCTACCTCCTGACCCATCGAGCTCATAACCTTTGTTGCATTGGCACCGAAACATACCAAATATATTTTCACATCGTCCGTAAACACATAAGTTACTGAACATTTGACATTCATCAATATCTGGAATATTCAATAAATTACTATTAATAACAAATAAAGATACATTATAAAAAATATATTTACAATAACACTGTTTGAATTTCAAAGATTGTGAAATATGACATTAATTAATGTCAAAGGATAAAAATGTGACAATTTGCAGTTTTCATAGAGGAAATAAAAAACAAGACTGGGAAAATTACTGTTTAATGGGTTGCATTAAGCTTTGAAATCTTTTCATTAAAATCAATTTCATTTCTTCAATATCAATGAAGAAATGTGTTGAATTTGCTTGACCTTTAATGTTTTGCTAGTTTTTCTAGACATCTTCAATCAGCAGACCAGGTTGGTTGGGAGCAGTTATCCTCTTCTCACATTCTTCAATACAAGTTTATCTCTTTATTCACTAGCACAGGTTCCTCTATTATTTAAAATTATTTTAAGTCTCAATAGTTCTATCAATTACAGTAAAACCCCTTTATAAGAGACACCTAGGGGAATGGAACTTTGTCTCTTATAAGCGGGAACTCTTATAAGTGGGAAATACATTTTTGACGTGTTTAATGAGATGTTACCATATTTTTAGTGGATTAGTATGATTTGTACACTTATTTTAAACTTGAGGAAACAAATTAGTTGATTCCAGAGCCCATTTAACCAGATCTATTGAGTGAACTTTATGACATTTAAAGCACATGTGCTCATAAACGGATTATGTGAACAAATAGCCTCTAATGTAAATATTGACTCGAGAGTTATAAAAAAATTACATTTGTGTAATTTTTGAAATAACAAATGAATAGAGCAAAATGATGTTAAGAGTCTTATAAAGTATCCTTATAATTGACACTACCAAAAGTTTAAAGAAAAAATTTGGAGCCATTTTTGAGAAAATCTTGTTTTTGTAAATGTTTATTATTGCACTCAATATTACGTGAAAACTTTTTTTCAGTACATAACGTTAATGAAAAACCTAATTATAGAGAAACATTATATATATATAACATTATATATTATATATATATATATATATATATACACGTCTACGAGAAAGTAACAATTGGAAACACAGGTCAAAACACTAAAAGCAAAATGTGATTTATTCAACTCTACCTCTGGGTATCAGCTGCTGACGGTTTCATCCAATCGGGAGCTAGAAAGTCACCATCGTGTCGTCACTAGCGACACAGAAGCTTTCGATTGGATGAAACCGTAAACAGCTGATACCTTCTAGAGACGCGGTTACAAAAGTCGCACTATAGACATCTTTCTTGTTGCCAAAAGACACGAAGCTTACCGAATGAGCTTTCTTCATGAGAACTTCGCACACCTCCCCCCCTCCCCCGGTGGCACTGGTGTTGCGAACCCCTGCTCTAGCCTCTTTTAAGCACGTGTCCCAACCCTTACCACGCTGAGGAAATTCCTGAGTCACCTGGAGGAAAATTTCGCGCTTTGTCTCTTACAAGCGAGAAGAAACGCATGGCGGGGAATAAAATCTTGTCCACTATACGCGGGAATCTCTTATAACGGGGCCTCTTAAATGCGGGAAATAAATGCATTGTTTATATACAACTGACCTCGGGACCGTGAATTTTGTCTCCTATAAGCGGGATTCTCTTATAACGGGGTCTCTTATAGCGGGGTTTTACTGTATTTCTGTTCTACCAACCATTTGCCTTAACTCTTAAACTATCAATCTCATGTCCTATTAAAATTTTTAGATAAATAAATGTAAATTTTAAAATCAAATGTTTTCACTCGATTGTAAACACCACATATTATCTGCATGATCGTAGTACATTGTTCCTGATGTCAAGGTACTAATTATCTACACAATTTCAAATGACTGTTAATATCACAATACAAATGAGAGTAACATTTAAATGTAATTATTGTACTGTTGAGTACTCTAAGTAAAGTTTTATTCTTGCTATTGTACTGAAATAACGTTACCAAGTGCAACTCTATGATTATTATAAGTGAACAGAAATTTTATTTTATTGTGAAAATTGGAAAGTAATGTCCATTTAGTATGTTAAATAAATAAATTAAAAATGTATACCTACCAATGCAAGCTTGATCATTTCTGTCATCAGGATGCATAAATCCCATTTCACATTCACAACGGAAAGACCCAGGGTAATTCAAACAGTGTCCATTTTCACAAAGTGTAAAATCATGTGAACATTCATCAATGTCTTGGCAAGAATATCCATTTCCACGAAAACCAGCATCACAAACACACTATAGATATAAATTAAAGTGAGTGACAATAGATCCAACAAATAAATTAAAGACATCAGAAACAAACCACTTACTCTAAATGACCCTTCTGTGTTGATACATTGAGCATTTTGATCACAACCTCCATTGTTAGTTAAACATTCATTAACATCTCGGCACATAATACCATTTCCTGTGAAACCATCTTGACATTGGCAAGTGAATGAACCCTATAAATTAAAGACAAGAAGAAATAATACAAGAATAACTTTTTAAAGTATTTTGTAAAGTACAAAACATGACAATTAAATAATTTTTTAAAATGACTTAATAAGTCACCTGTGTATTAGTACACTCTGCATTAACATCACACATGAAGTCGCCCATCTCACACTCGTCATCATCTGTGCAAGATGGACCTTGGCCAACTTTAACTGAATAACCTTCTTCACAGTGACAAAGAAATGAACCTAATGAGTTGTCACATTGTCCACTGCCACATATTTTTGGTTGTTGCTCACACTCATCCACATCTGGAAGACAAGTTAAAATAAAATAGAGATTCTTGCTTTAAATGAGACACATATGTTTGTCTTCAACTGGTAGTTGTTTTGTTAGAAAAAGGTAGCACTTGAAGTGGGTTACGAGAGCGAATAAATAGAACACTTCTTGAGAGGACCCACATGCATGACTAACGCATTACACACACGAGGTGGCTCACACAGTACATGAGAACGAACTGAGACCAACTGAGCTCCTTGCATGGAGCGAGCCTATAGTAGTTCAAACTAGGACCACGAGGGCGCTACTGTCCTAGTTGGTAATAGTGGGTCGCACAAAGTGACAGAATTTACATCAATACTTCCCCTCGAACCACGATTACCATACAAAACCAAAACACAAGATCACATGCGTTTCAGTCCGAGTCCCTTGACACAGTTTTCATGTTTCACACGGGTAAGTCCTTTAGTCAACACGTCAGCTACCATGTCTTGAGTGGGCACGTGCTCGATGGTGATCTCTCCTGACTTCACGACATCACGGACGAAATGGTGCTTAATATCCACATGTTTGGTACGATCGTGGAACACTGGATTTGAAGATAACTTCTGAGCGCCAACATTGTCATTTTTCACAGCAATGCTCTTCATGTTGACTCCGAGACTCTTCAGTAATCTTCTCATATAAATGGCCTCCTTGGACGCTTCGGTTAACGCCAAGTATTCGGCTTCAGTCGAGGACAAGGCGACTGTCGGTTGCTTCCTCGATGCCCAACTGACTGCAGCTCCTCCAAATAGGAAAGAGTATCCTGTATAGGATTTCCTGTCAATAAGACCGCTGCCCCAATCTGCATCCGTGAACATTACAGCCGGTTCACTTTTCTTGGAATACATCAAACTCAGGTCACTCGTCCCCTTTAAGTAGCGTAGGACCCTCTTAGCCGCCTTCCAATGAGGTTCTCCAAAACAGTTGTTGAACTGGCTGAGGTAACTCACGGCGTGAGCTATGTCAGGCCGCGTTCCGACCGACAAATACATCAGACTGCCCACAAGTTCACGATAAGGGATATGTTTTGGGCAAGCGTCCTCTCCTTCAACTTTCATTAATTTTGTACCAGGTTCCAACGGAGTGGATACAGGGTTACAGTCACTCATTCGATACTTCTCAAGTATCTCGTTGATGTATCCCTTTTGATTTATCGCAATGCACCCCTCTCTTCGGTTAAATTCAAGTCCTAAGCAATATTCAAGTTCTCCCAAGTCCTTTACCTCGAAACTTTCACAAAGATGATTCTTGACTCGATCAATCTCCGCCTCGCTCGTTGAGAATACCACCATGTCATCGACGTAAATAACGATGTAACTTGTTGCTTCAGCTGCTTGAATGATGTACACGCATGGATCTGCGTCAGATGGGACTGCTCCAAGCTTTCGCAGTTCTTCATCTAGTCGCTCATTCCATGCTCTACCTGCCTGTGGTAGACCGTAAAGCCCCTTCTTCAACAACAGAACTGCGTCTTCTTCAAGTAACTGCTTCCCCATTTCTTGAGCTCTTCCTCTGATATCTGCGTCCTTTTTCTCGTTCTCCACGATATGCTCGAGGACCTCAGTTAAATGTTTGGGAGCTTCCATGAAGATACGCTCCTTAATGACTCCGTTCAAATAAGCGGTTGAGATGTCCAGTTGTCGAGCGTGCATGTCTTGAATAACTGCCACAGCTACCACGGTCCGTATCGATGATAGTCTTGCCACTGGTGCAAACGTCTCGTGGAAGTCGATTTCAGGTCTCAAGCCGAATCCGCGCGCCACCACGCGTGCCTTGCGCTTTTCAATTGTGCCATCAGCTTTGTACTTAGTTCGCAGAACGAATCTGCTTCCAATAGTGCGCTGATTCTTCGGCCTGGCCACTATCTCCCATGTCCCTTTTTGGATGATCGACTTCACTTCTGAGGCCATCGAGTTTTTCCACTCCGAAGAATCGGATCCAGACATTGCGTCCAACGTAGAAACCTCGGCAACGTCTGCGGTTACCGGCTCCACACTCGCGCCACCAGTGTTGTCTTTTCGTGGTCGCCCAGGACGTCCAGTTCGGATGATTCTCGGCCGCCCGCGACGTCGATTTGGTGCCACGATTTCGTCTTGAGCTCCGTCCTCTCCAGCTCCATCTTCTGTAGCCTCGTTTTGGACGATCGATGGTGGGAATCCAAGGAAGGGCTCCTCGTCGTCTGATGATTCCCGTGCATCATGTTTTTCGTCGCTCGGCTCAGATTCGCGAACGATTTCTTCGGTAGATGATCTGCCAAGATCCACATCGAACCAATCTCGTTCAATAACATCGTTGACAGCAGGCGCGGGGCAGTTCTCGATGAATCTCACATCTCTGGTAATTTCGATCTTTCTAGACTTTGGCAACCAAATTCGATATGCCTTCGACTGGTCAGCATAGCCCACGAAAATTCCTTCTGTTGCTCTGTCATCTAACTTCCCCTTGTTTGGCGCCTTGTTGAGTACGAAAGCTCTGCATCCGAAATTTCGAAAGTAGGCGACGTTTGGAACTCTATCGTTCCAAAGCTCGTAAGGTGTCTTTTTCTCAATCTTCTTTGCTGGGCACCGATTTCTGATGTGACACGCCGTAGAGACGGCTTCAGCCCAGAACGTCGATGGCAGCCCAGATTGGATCAACAAACAGCGAGCCATTTCGATCAGCGTTCTGTTCATCCTCTCCGCTACCCCGTTCTGTTGCGGCGTGTACGGAGCCGTGAGTCGACGTTTAATGCCCTCCGACTTCAGAAAAGCGTCGAATTCTGCATTCACGTATTCTCTTCCGTTATCCGACTGGATTTCCTTAATTTTAGCTTCGTGCTTATTCTCGACAAGAGCCTTGAAACTTTTGAATTCTTCAAGAACTTGACTTTTGTTCCTCAGGAAACGCACCTCAGCCCATCTTGAAAAGTCATCAATAAATGTTAGTAGATACACCGATCCCCCGTTGGAGGCGATTCTCATAGGACCGCACAAGTCTGTGTGTATAATCTCCAACCTACTCGTACTTCGACTGGTTTGTTTCGGAAACGACGGTCTCGCCATCTTCCCCTTGAGGCAAATGTCACAGCTTGCATCTTCAGATCCGTTCGGCAAAGTAACGCCCTGAATGACTCCGGTCTTCGATGCGTTGACCAGATCTCGAAAATTTAGGTGTCCCATTCTCTTATGCCAATTTTGAGTGAGGTTCTTGGGTTCGATCTCCTCTTTTTCTACGGAAACTCCACTTTGACAGCTTTCCGATGATTCACCTCTGACGTAATACAGATCATCGACTCGTTTTGCGATTACTTTGGTATCGCCTTCTTCGTCGAAAATTTCAGCCTGATACTTGTCGAACAGCACTTTGTATCCTTTATCAGTAATTTTCGACACTGATAAAAGGTTATGTCTCAGTTCAGGAACGTGCAATACATCGATCACTTTCACGTCACGTGAATCACCTTGCATCTTCGTTTTGATCACGGCTGTGCCTTTTCCCTTGATTTCGGCGGACGCGTCGTTGGCTAACTTCACCTGGCCACCTGAACCATTTCCCACATCTGTGAATTGATTTAAGTCTCGACACAGGTGTGAAGTACAACCACTGTCGAGGCACCAGTCACTCAAGGTTATGTCGCTTACATTCTGACACATGTCGATCTTCGCTTCCGTCGATAGTAGGACCACATTTGCCGAGTTGTCACTGTTCTTCCTTTTGAGTGGACATTCCGATGCCTTGTGCCCCTGTTCATGACATTTAAAACATTTATAACTGAACGTGTTTCCTTTTTGGTTCTTTTTGTCATCACTTGCTCTCCCATTTTTGTTCTTCGGTAGCAGCTTTTTCTGGACGTACATTGCTCCTTGATTCGAACTCGACGAATTTGAATTCTTCCTCGCATCATATTCCTCGGTGATCTTTGTCCTAAGGTTGTCAGGTGTAGGCAACGTATCACGACTTTCGATCGCCACGCGGAAGTTTTCATAGCTCGCTGGCAAGCTATACAGCAGCATGATTGCGAGTAAGTCATCGTTTATTGTTATGTCCATTTCCGCTAGCTTATCGACCGAATCAAAAAATTCGCGCAAGTGAACGTGGACGTCGTCGTTGTCGTGCATTTTCTTCAAGGTCAAATTCTTTAACAACGACGCTTTTCGGGCCGGTCCTTTTGACGCGTAGGTCTCCTCAAGTTTCAGCCACAAGGCGCGCGACGTTGCACAATTTTTTACTAATTTCAATTGATCACGTCCGATCGAAAGAATTAGGTCGGACTTCGCCTTTTCGTCCTTGTTTATCCACTCTTGAATCTCTGCTGCGTTTTCTTCCGTCGGTTCGGGTTTGGCAGTTCCTCCGCTAACATATACCCATGCATCGTTTTTTACTAACAATGCCTTCATTTGTATCCTCCACGTGTCATAGTTATCGCGCCCGAGGGCCTCGATGCGCACCATGCCGCTCGCGTTCATGATTAATCACCGACACTGCGATACAAAACTTTAATATGTAACCACGAATTCTTGAACCGTCTATTCCCTTCGCGCTTTCTGAACGTGTAAGTGCAATCGCGCGCACTCCGTTGAACGACCAATCACAGCTCGCGTGTAACAAGATGGCGGCTTCTTGTCTGTTTTTCTCCTCGATGTTCGAGAAAAGTTACACAATTAGCGTCGCACAAAATTCGAGCCTTTTTGCACTCTCACACACGATCCCGTGCTTGCACTCGCTTCTTGCTCGCTTCGATCGGCGGATCTCGCGATCTTCTCAACTACGTACTTCGTACTTCGCCACTCGACTTCTTGCTTTCGTCTGCAACGGTTTTCTTCTCGTGCTTTCTTTATCGCGACTCGATCGCCCGTGCGTGAACTGGGCCCATAACCAATGTTAGAAAAAGGTAGCACTTGAAGTGGGTTACGAGAGCGAATAAATAGAACACTTCTTGAGAGGACCCACATGCATGACTAACGCATTACACACACGAGGTGGCTCACACAGTACATGAGAACGAACTGAGACCAACTGAGCTCCTTGCATGGAGCGAGCCTATAGTAGTTCAAACTAGGACCACGAGGGCGCTACTGTCCTAGTTGGTAAGTTGGTAGTAGTGGGTCGCACAAAGTGACAGAATTTACATCAATATGTTTGAATTATAATATTAATTTTTACAAGAACTAACATACAAATAAAACTTTAATAAATAGATAGTCAGCAATGATCTATGACCTATTACTTGTACAGACGGCCTTGGAAGTGAGGAAACAAATGCCGATAAAGGCTAATAAAGAAGAGTCCTCACTTCCTGTGACTCTAAGCAGATTGTGCTTGCAGCATTTTAGTGCACAAAGGTAAAAAAAAGTTAAAAATTAAAATAAATAGATAATATAAACAGAGGCACATTAATGCACATGCAGACTAAGTATGTGCTGGTTAGGGGCCCCCAATAATTTTGTAAATCAATTTTATATTATTTCATAAATAAATGAAAATATTTTAATATTAAATTGCAAAGGTTATATTTCAGTTTTATAATTATTTTTAATATGTATATTCAATATTTCAATATTGTTAGGTGGCTTTATAGTTTGGTCATGGTCTTAAGGGCCTTTGTGATATTAATCTGGCTCTGATTTCTTTACTAATTTTCAATCTTAATTTAAATCTTCAGAGACATGCTATACTATTTTATGCAGATTTCCCTTCAAAAGTCGTTAATGAAGATTCATAATCTCTTAACAAAATCCTAAAAGGTTCATACAATCATTCTTAAAATTCTCAATACTTGTTGTACAGAAAAGAAATGAAAGAAAGGAAAACATTTTTTTCAGATCTTTGAATTTTGATACTAGATTCTCACGTACCAATACAGGAACTGCCATCTCTGCCAGGTAAGAGACCTTTAGTGCAAATACAGGAATAACTGCCTTGTGTGTTAGTGCATTTGCCTCCACTGCAAATGCGAGGATTCTCTTTGCATTCATCCACATCAGTACAGCTTCGACCATCAAGCAGAAGAACATACCCAGCACTGACAAGGGAAAAAATTAAGTCAAAAATCTCTTCTCTAAACAAAGGAATGATCTTTTAAAAAATTGGATTTATAACAAATAATCCTGAGAAAATGTGAACTCCATTTTTAAAATAAAAATATCACAATGTATAAAATAAATTTTAGGTTTTCAAATAAATATATTATTAGCATAAAATTTGCATCTGGCTTGCAACATGCAAGAGTAACTACTGAAGGGTATTCTGAAGAATGTTACTCCTTAGTTAAAACATAATTTTTAATCAAAAGGAACAAGACACTACATTTAATACATGCCTTAGAATACATAAAATTGAGAAAAAGGAAAGTTGTCTTTTCTTAATTATTGATACTGGAGGTTTCAGGAGGTTAGGTCCATGGACAAAAGGTCTAAAGGTGCGTGTCCACTTGAGACTAGCTCGCGCTAGTTACTCTCTAGTGGACATGCACCTTAATACTTGTTAGGTCTAATGAACAGGATGTCTATTGCAAACCAGGTCTAATGCAACATAAGGTCTACACGACAGAGGATCTAATGCCAAAAGAGGTCTACAGTTGGAAAGTTCCATTAATAAGGTCTAATAGACATAAACACCAAAGGTCTAATTGATATACAAAGGTGTAATAGCAAAGTTTCTATTTCTTCATTTTTAAATGCCTGAGAACCAAAAGTCTATATTTTAACAATGTCAATTAAAGTTTCAAAATTTCCGAATAGTAGCAAATTACCAAAATTATAAAGATCATGGTGATATCAACTTATAACTTCGGTCTTTGAGCTACAGACAGAATATTTTAACACCTGTATCATTTTATGTACATTACATACTTCTTGAATTATAGTGTATCATTTCTATTGTGATTTCATTTCAGACTATAACATACTGACATAATGATATGTGAACCACATTTTGTTACGTGTTTCTGTTACAGCATGATAGATTCAACATTTGTGTCTGATAAACCAGTGTATTAGACATTTTTTACAATTACACCAAATATTATTAGACATTTTTAAAAATTAGACCAAATTTTCTTTGGACATGTTTTTATAGATCTTCTGACATTAGACTTTAAAAATTAGACCTTCTGTCATTAGACCTAACATCTTTAGGCTTAATGACCTCAAACCAAATATTTTGCACTGTTCCTGCCCAACGAGTCAAGAGATAACTCGTTATCTCTCACTCATTATTCCTGCCCTATGTTCTTATTTTACACCACCTCTTGCTCTGCCATTTCCTCACTAATTGTGATTTGCTTTTTATTATTATATTTTAATATTTTATGAAATAATTTACTATTTGGTTGATAAGAGAATTCTTCCCCTCCTTGGAGATTTTCTGGGTTCATTACTATCCAGTATGGTTAGAGGTCATTAGGTTTATAGGTCATGAAGTTTAGCATACTGGTGGGCTCAAAAGAGTGGTACAAGTTGGAGCTGTGAAGTTGTGTCCTGAGCAAGAAACACAAGATCAGAATTTGAGGGAAAGGAGCAGAAGGGAGGAGAAATATGAGTCTGTGAGCAGATACTTGTTACGGACTTGAATATCTGGGTGATAGTTTAATATAATACAAAGAATTGTGGTGTGCAGAAGTGTAAATGAATTATATTTAGCCACCTACATTTATATGCAATCGAAGTAAAATTAATAGCATATTTTTGTTAAACAGAAAATTACCTAAATATAGAAGTAATGGTAAAATTAAATCTACTCTCTTTAAAATAGTATTGATGAAAGAAGGTGTCCTGTGAACTGATTTTGTTATAATTTCTACTCATGACAACACTGCCTTATTTATTTATTTTGTAGTGCGGTAATTTCTCTGATCTTTTGAACAATATTAAATCATTACTGATTAGAATTATTAACCTTCTGTCACATTTCAAAAATAAGAAAGCCTGCATTTGACTTTACCCAATTACATGTTATTGTGTTGACAATAAGGAAAACTATAAGTGAAGAAATGAACAAGTAACAAAGCTGTTTACTCACCTACATGCACATGAGTAACTTCCTGGTGTATTCATACATATATCTTCACACCCACCATTGTGTGTCTCACATTCATCAATATCTACAAAATAAAATTATGAATCCTTTTTCGTCCATTTTGTAATATTCTTTAATTTGAAAATTATGAAATAGCAAATCCCGAATATTTACCTTCACAATGTGACTTTTGTCCTGTTTGTTGGTAACCATCGTCACAAACACATTGATAGGTTCCCATCATATTTTCACAAACGCCATTTGAACAGATTCCACTGGTGCGTGAGCATTCATCAATGTCTGCATTTTGAAAAGAAATTTTAATAAAATTGAAAATTAAATATGAAACTAATGTTAAATGCAATGTAGATTTCACAAGGATAAATTGTTATGTACCCTTGCAAGATTGTTTGTCCGGAGCAAGTTCATGTCCAGGAGGACATTCACAACGAAAACTTCCTGGTGTATTAACGCATGTGCCACCACGACATAAGCCAGGAGTATTTCGGCATTCATCAATATCTGTGAAATATCACCAGAATGGAAATATTGAATAGAAAAAGAAAAAGCAATCTTTCTAGGAATAGAACAAAACTGAAATATAATTTTAATTGTCAAAATTATTTTACCAATGAATACAAGAAATACATACTTCAGAATATGATTTCAATGGGGTATTTTAGATTATTTCTGTGGAATATGAGGAGTTTTACAGTTCTAATTGTACACCACATCTCTATTTTTGGTTGGATGTTCTGCCAGTATTTTGAAGAAGCACTTTTTGGACTACTTTAATATCTAAACTATTTCAAAGAAACAATACAATTTCTAACCATACAAATGGAATAGTTTGGGATAAGATAGTCCTATGTCATATTTTGGCAAAAATGTTTATATTATGATCTACAGAATGTCTCAAATGAGTGTTACAAACTTCTAGGGAATGTGGAAGAATCCAAAATAATAACTTCTTGCCAATGAATTTGTGGTGGGAAATTTCTTATATCAAAGTTACTTGTGTATCATTTGCCCCTGTCTATTAGGCATCTCCTCACACACTAGTGTTTGGCAGTTTGGTCAAAATGTCAAAGTGAAGCAGTCAAAAAAATTTCATGTGCCTGCCAAACATCAATGCATGAGGAGTTTTGTAATAATCAAAGCAGTAGCCTATCCAAACAAGTGTGGGTCCACCTTCAAAACTTTTATCCAGGCCCCCTTTATAAAAGCGTATAGCAGATACAAGTAGTGTTAGTACCTTCAACAATAAAAATATCCTTTAACAAATCTGTATTCATCAGTCTATGAATAATAACCAAAAGTGGAAAAATCTGCTTTTATTATTTAATTTTATGAAATTAAGACCTACAAAACCTAAATGAATAGTTTAACTTCATTCGGTTAGAAACAAGGTTACATAAGCTACTGATGTAGAAAAAAGTCATTCTTCTGGAAGCTGTTTTTAATCTTTTATTGTATTAACTATCACAAAGAATCAGAGAAACTATCAAATAATTCATATTTCTTACAATTGCAAAACCATCAACCCTAAAAGTAGGACCTCTTTGACCTGGGTCCTCCTGCATTGCAAGCCTTGCAGGCCCGAAGGCCATGCCAACATTACACCACTGAATCAGGGGCAAATATCACATGTGAAAATTCATCAAGTGGAATTTTCTACCACATGTTCATTGGCAAAAACTTATTATTTTGGAACCTTCTGTATGCCCTAGAAGTTTGTAACATTTATTCTGAGTGACCCTTGGACCTCAGTCTTCCAGTTCTTATCTCTGTCAGTAGCACTGAATTTTGAATAAAGAAAATAAATGAAAGAGTAATATAGGAATGTTATAGATTCCAAGTGAATTATATACCCAGTTTGCCTGTTAACTCAATTTCAGTCTCAAGTGGTATTAGACTACCTGAGTCTTTCAAATGTTCAAGACAACTTTGCTTTGAATTGAACAAGATAAACTTACAAAAAATACTTAATCTTGAAGTGGTCAAAAAGCATATCTTTTACATAATTTGGATGACTTTTCAAGCCAATAAAGAAACTTCTAATCCTCTTGCCTCATGTTACCAGACAATTATCTTACCCATGCACACCTGCATCATCATATTACTCTCATAGCCTTCTTTGCAGTCACACTGAAAACCACCAGGTACATTGCGACATTCTCCATCACCACAAACACCATGCATAATGTTGCATTCATCAATATCTGCAAGTAAATAAATAAATTAATAAATGGGAAACACTGCAAAATATTATTTTAAGTCACAATGAATCGCATAGAAATTATGATCACTTACCCACACATTTTATTCCATACTCATCTAAAGCATATCCTTGACTACATCGGCAGTAGAAACTGCCAACTGTATTTTTGCATCTACCATTCTCACACATGCCCACAAATTCAGTGCATTCATTTATATCCTTTCTATCAAGAAATCCAGGACCCTTAGGGCAAAGTTCCTGATGTAAAGGAGTGCCTGGACGAGGGCATGCTTCACATTTTGTACCCCATGCTCTGCCAACAGCAGAACAACAACACATGCTTCGAGAGAATACTCCGTCTAAGGGACCAGCACAACTGCCATAGCGATACTCAGTGTAACAGGTTTCTTCTCGCATATCAAGACATAATGTTCCTAGAAAGACAATGATGTTATGGGTAGGAGCAGAATATGTGTCAAATAAATGATTAGTATTTATTTACTGCTAATGTTTTGGAGAGAAATGTTTCACTTGGCAAAGTGGCAATTTAGTTTTTATATATCTATATCTATATCTATCTATCTATCTATCTATATATCTATATATCTATATCTATATATATATATATATATATATATATATATATATATATATATATATATATATATATATATATATATATCTCATGAAGAAGGAAGAGGAAAATGATGTCAAAATAATTTACACATAAGCAAACTTCCTAAAATATAATACATCAAAACGCAAATAATAAAACTAGTTAATTTACATTGAGAAGGTTTTGGAACATAATTTGTAACAGTAAACAATTGACAAACTAACCTGTTGTATCCAATGTTAGACCTGGAGGGCATATACAAGTGAAGGAACCATCTGTATTTACACAAGTTCCTCCTCCTCGACACATGCCAGCATTAAGATCACATTCATTTATATCTGTACAAGTTTTACCATCCACCTACAAAAAATAAGTTAGAGTCAATGTACAATAATTTGTTATTTATCAATTAACAATATCATCATACCTATGTACCAATACTTCCATACCTATATTTTCACGTAATTTTTGCTCAAAGTGAAGAGAATTGAAAAAAATATTTTCTTAAAAAGTAGCTCCAAAATTTTTCTTTAATTTTTCAAGTAGAGAAAAGCACACTAATAAAAATGGTGCAGGTTCCGTTTTTGTTGAACATTCTGAATTTTCAAAAATTGCAACAAAGTTACAAATAATATGAGAGAGTGAGTGGTGTTGTAGCACCACAAGTTTATTAACTATAGCTAACTTTACAACATCTTAACTTCGCAGTAAAATGTGGTGGTATATTGTACTAGCAAAAGCTTTCTTCCCTTTTATTTTACAGATAGGTGTATACAATGGATCATAGAGTAGAGCAACAAGATTCAACATCAATCTGTGCAAAAGGTTGGTTGTAAACTTCAAAATCATGGCTATTCAGCATGGAAAAATAAAAATTATTATGTGACATCAAGGAAATGTGATGATGCAAATACTGATGTTCACATGTGGCGAGAAAACAAAAATATATCATATAGTCACTAATTCATTTAGGGAAGCTTTCAGAGACCCATAGAGTTTGAGTTTGGTTTGAGAAAACTGAACTGGAAATAGTAGCATTTATGTAAAAAGCATTACTGTAGCATTTGTGAGAAATGTAAAGAAAGAATGGCTTTTTCCCACAATGTTCTACAAATTAATGCAAAGTGGCACAGGAGCATGGTGTAGTATTTAAAGAAAACTCAAGCACATGTACAAGGATGATGTGACCCAATGCATCTGAGTTGTGCCGTCAAACATCACATGCTGAGAGTCTTTTAGCAATATGTGAGAAGTTGACCAATCAGCGCCACATTTGTGTAAAATTGGGAAAGGAACATGATTACCCCTCAGTTCAAATCAGAAATGCTGATGAGTCTCCTTCCCTCCAGATTATTTTGACTTACCATCCAAAAGGTCTATAAGAGTTAAAGAGATCTATACGATTTAAGAGATCTAATACAATTTTAAACATTTTAAAATTATACTGGACAAAAGATGAGAACAAAATGTAAAATAATTTACCTTAGCATAACCTTTAGGACATTCACATGTATGAATATTGCATATTTCACAGGGGCTACCCCAAGCTAGCCCAACAGAACAACAACATTCTGATTTCAGGGTCAATTTTGGCAAATTGTTCTCACAACGACCTCCAAGCAGCCGGGTCCAGCAAGAACCCTTTCTGTTATCTGTTTAAACATAATCAATTCATTAATTCACACATAATTATAAATTTATTTTCATTTTGATAACAGCACTGATAAATATGAAGGGTTTAAATGAAAGGAAATTCAGAATAACCAATTGTACTTACCTATACATATTCTGCCTGTATTGTCCAAGATGAATCCTGGATCACATTCACATTCATAAGAACCAATGGAATTCAAACACACACCATTAACACAAGCATCAGGTCCTAATTCGAGGCATTCATCAATATCTTCACAAACATGAGTCTCAGGATTATATTGGCTGCCTGTTGGACAGATGCACTGTAAAATAAATGTAGATGTAATTTCCTTTTTCATCTTGTATTGCTTTATAATGTAGGGAATATTTTCAGATTTAAGTGAACCTTAATTAGTGGGTGAAATAATTATAACAGAACTAAAAGGATGATGGAAAAGAATATGTAAGATTCATAGACATTATTAAGATTACCTCTAGTACTTGTTTGAGAATCTTTTGATTGACAAGTAACAGTTTAATTCAAATCAGGGTATAAACTGAATAGAATCGAAAGTGATCTGGCCTGGATTTATACTGCAAATATCTGTATTTCAGTAATTTGATCACTGCTATTATAGAGTTCACTATTTTTATTTTCTCGTAAATGTACATACATATGGAGAAATATAAGTAGTGTAAGAAAAATGTATGTAATGCTGCAGAAAATCAATTTGAATAAGTTTATGGAAATACATGTCTGGGAGACCCCTGACACCAAAAAAGTATTCTTTTTTCTCAAAATGTCTGACGGTCTGCCAGTCTTTGAAATTTGGAGGTACTTCTTAAATTTTTTGAAAGGTCATCTCACATTTCTTGAAAATATGAGTATTTTTGTATACTTTTGCCTGTGGCAGGCACCTTTTAAATTTCAAACAATTATTTTTTCAAAAATATATGTGAAAGTATAGATCAGAGATAGGCTAATGTGATGTTCAGGGAACACAAAGTTGCTCTTCACCTAAAATGTCCCCATGGTGTGGTAGGCATTGCAAGAGGCCTTAGAGCATCTTTTAAACACCAACAGATAGCAACTGGGAAAAGGATTGGACAAAACAAAAAAACTAGTCCAGAGTGATGAGAAATGGAAAGTAGTATGAGAAAGTCTGTGCAATTCTGTTGCAGCACTAGTTTTTGTTGTTGTTTTGATTTTCAAGAGAGTAAAAATAAAATTACAACTTTCTTATAAATTTTTAGTTCATTAAATTGAATGGAATGTTCATAAGACATGTGAATTGTTATTGCCTTACACAGGAAGAAAGAAAAGTTTGAAGTGGGTGGTAAGAGATAAATTTTTATAATGGACTTAAAATGCTTCAGAGAAAATTTAATTTATGAATAAATATATTTTAAATAAAGATTTATGATGAACTACACTAGATCAAGTAATATGTACAAATCCTTTTGAACTAGCAGATAAGTTTTTGTCCAAAGCAACAAACCTGAAAACTGCCAGGAGTATTCCGGCACTGTCCTCCATGACACACCATTTCATCCATGATGCATTCATTAATATCTATACATACTTTTCCGGTGTTGTCTATTTGATAACCAGCATGACAGATGCAGCGATAGGTGCCAATTAGATTTTCACATGCTCCATTCTGGCATATGCCTGGATTTTGGGCACATTCATTTATATCTGGAATTTGAATTTTATGTAAAATTTGTACCTTTTCTGCCATCTGAAACAGTAATATTTTATAATAGACTGTCTGCTTCATGGATAACCTAATTTTTTTTTTTTATTTCTTCTATGCAAATTGGAGATTTTCAAGCAAATCTTTCTTTAAAAAAGTTAACAAGATTTCCAAGAATATATCTAGTAATTCTTTTTAAGTGAAATTTAATAAATTATACTTATTTGAAGTTCCTTTTACTATTTGTATAAGTCCTGGGAGCTTAGTCACTACAGACTAATTTGCTAATTTGCTTTTACTGGATGGCAGCTGACCTTCTCCATTGTATGTCATGCCAACACCATGAGGACACAGCTGCTTAAAGTCAGGAGATACACCAGCCATACAGGGTTGACAACCAGAACCCCAGCCCATTGGTTGATCTTCAGAACCCATACAACAACAGCGTGATCGTGACACGGGCATACCAGTTGGGTTGGAGCACTGGCCTTCATTGTACTGCGTATAACACAGGTCAACACGTGTGTCTGCAATATTATAGTATACCACACATACCATTGTATATTTAAGTTAATGACATCATTGATCTTTAGCAAACATTCTTCTTATATTTGTAGTAGTGTAGGATATTTGTGAAAACCTGAAATTAGTTAAAACCTGATTTCACCTGTTATAAGTAGTTTCAACACATCCCTTTAATACTCCTATCTCATGAATACTAAATTTCACTGATATTTGAGAGAAAATTGGAATTCATTGAAAAAGTCACTGTTTTAAACTAGTTAAAACTAGTTCTGACTAAATTGGATCCTTAACCCTACAATATAATTTCTCTCTAAGCTTTTGCCCACCTACACATACTTATAGAGTACTACAAGCCTTTCAATCACTTATGAGCTATTAACAAAGGTTTACACATTTCTGGTTATTTTGACTTTTCCACTGTATTTAGTACATACAGATTGGGAATTGTTTTGCTTTTGTCATCAGTAATGCGAATCAAAATAAATTTCAAATGAGATAATGTCTTTTTAATTTTTAATTTTTTAAGAAAATGTTTTACCAAAATTCATCATTGAGAGAATGAAAAAGGGAAGATAGTGCAATAATTAGATATGATTGAAATAAACTTTCAGTTCAAATAAGAGGTAAAAACAATGAAGAAAACCTACTTAATGGAAAACAACCGTAAAATATTTAATTCATAATTTTTTTAAAGTACTGTTTAATGAGCACGTCAAAACATGCTGCTGTAATACATGCACATGTTACACTACAAATGTCAAAATGACAATGTTATGTTAGAAATGTCATCTCTGCAATTGCAAATATACAGTAAACCCTCATTAACATGAATTCCAAGAGACCAAAATAATCAGAGTTTGTGTAATAAAAATTTGTATTTACCAAGTATTATAAATGTATTACTGTAATCCCTTCCGGGACCCAAGTTTTGTTCATATTACAGTGAAATTCAAGTTAAACAAGTTTGTCCTAACAAGGGTTTACTGTATTTCCTTTCCTTTTTTCCCTCCAAAAAAGTAGATTTCTTTTGCAGATTAAGTCATGACATTTTCCCTTCTTAAAAAATAACTTAGCATTGATTTAGTGAAATTTAGAACTTTCTAACTAACACAGTGAATTCTAGAATTAGCTTTTTAATATGTTTATAAATGCCCATTATTAGACAACAGGATATATGGATATATCTAGTTTTAACTAATTTTGGGTTCTCTCAGTAACACATAATACATATTGGAATAAAATATATTTTGAGTAACAATCACAATTAATTTCCTGTGTTTAACAATGAAAATATGAAAAAATAGACATTAATAAAAAATGTTACCTAGACAGGATCTTCCATCAGGGCCTAAATTAAAACCAGTCATACATTCACAACGAAAACTTCCAAGTGTATTGATACAGTTGCCATGTCTACATGGGTTACTTATACATTCATCAATATCTGTAAAAAGGAAAAACCGAGCAATTAGTTCCTACTCTTAAAAATACATTATTACAACTACAGGTAATATAAGAGGTGGGGGACCCTAGGCTTCAACTCTCAAAGGAGGCCCCAGTTTCCAATCTATCAAGAGGGTTTCATTTGTTAAAGAAGCTTCACCCATTAATGAAACCCAAACTACTTATATTCTGAAAAGCTCCCTGCAATCATATTGGCCTCGAACTCCACTGACTCTAGGCCAAGCCTCTCCAGTCAAGTTCTTCTTTAAACAGTTTAACTTTCAACAGAAATTCATTTCATGAATATTTGCACTTTCCTATGTAGCCATATCATACTTGAATTTCTCCTCCTCCTCGATATTACCATTTGTATTCACAGAAGGGTCACAGAGGGGATAGTGCTTGCAAGCACAGCATCTAACTGTATTGCGCTCGCCAGCTGCAAGCCAATTTGGGGAGTGCAAACTTCGGTTAGGTGAGTTACTCTGTTAATAATTATTAATATAAATCTCTAATAAGGGGGACAACTCTTCAATACTCTCAACATTTTTAATATTATTTACTCAGTGAACAATTATTATCTATTATTTAATTTCAAAAAAATTTCTTTGACAATGCACTAAATTATTCTAAACAATTTTTCTTACACATGACTTACCAATGCACTTTTCTTTATCTGGTGTGAGCTGATAACCAGAATCACAGATGCACTTGAATGATCCATCCATATTTACACATCTACCATTGCCGCACATTTTGCTCTCTGTGCATTCATTCATATCTTCACAGAATCCACCATCAACAGAGGTTTTGAAACCATGTTGACAGTTGCACTTGTATGATCCAATTGTGTTTTCACAGTGCCCATTCAAGCAAATGCGAGGATTTTCGAGGCATTCATCAACATCTATGTAAAGAAATATTTCCATATGAAAAAGTAACTTAACAATGATCAGAAAATTCAAATGCATATGGTACTATTATTCTTGACCTCTTCATTGAATTTAGGTTTGGAAATATTTTTAAGTCCTATAGAAAAATAGAAAAAACTTACTAATAAAAAAAATTCTTTGTTACCTACAGAAAAGAACCTTTCCAAATGTAAATAAAAATTCAAAATGTTTTATACAAAGGAAAGACCTTGTTGAAAAGAAAATACTGAACTGTAATTAATTCTGTTCAAGAATAGTAAAAATGTGCTACAAATATTTCATGAAGAAATTCATTGTATTAACTCACCTATGCAGGAATGGCCTGTGGGTGACAGAGTGTAGCCAGTGTTGCACTGGCATCGGAATGAACCATCCATGTTGATGCAACGGCCATTGGCACACATTCCACTGTGACTGCATTCATCCTGGTCTGACACATAACAAATTTAATCAATAGAGGCAACAGAGGAATTGCATTTGCTTCTTGTCACATAAAAGTTTTAGAAAACAAATGAATGTCCTTTTTAAGTTTAACATGATTTGATTCACAGAAAATAATGAAATGAGGTAAGTCTGGCAATTTGAAAAGAAAGATTATTGAAGGAAGTAAATTAATCTATGATTAATAAAAGGAATTAATTAATTGTGTAGAAGGAATTAGTCAATTGTGTAGAACAGTATATATTAAGGATATGTGTAATGTATTTGTTAATAAACAATGAAATAAAAAGTAGCTCCAAATAATATTTTGATTTTAGCATTTGCTAGTTAATTTTATTAAATTACCTTTGCAAAATTTACCATCCGATGAAACATCAAATCCAGGAGGACAGACACAAGAATAACTTCCAATTGTATTGGTGCAATAACCTCCTTGGCAAAAGTTCAGTTCAACACACTCATCAATATCTGCAAACCAATTGTAAATAGGGAAATAGAAGCATGAAAATTATGCTCTCAAAATTTTGTACAATAAATTAATTGATTTGGGTATTTAGATTTTCACTTTGAAAACTAAATCACCTCACCTTCACAAACTTCTGATTGACCTTTTTGATATCCTGGAAAGCATTCACATCGATATCCTTCTGGAATGTCAATACATCGACCATTTTCACATATGTTTGCTCTTAGAGCACATTCATTTATCTGTGATATTGGTCCTGGAACTTCACACAATTTCTTGTACTGTTCTGAAATAAAGAAATAACAATATTAAATTGATTTGTAATTTGTTAAAAAATACACAAATGTTGAGGAGCTGAACACTAAAATTATTTGAAATTGTTCAGGGAAGAATTTTGTTTTTGATTTTGTTTGTTTGTTTGTTTGTTATATATCAGGGTTAAAAAGTTGAGGTACCTTCTCCTGGCTGTGGGCATGGTTCACAGTCTCCCCAAGCTTTACCCATATTCATTCCACAACAGCAATCTTGTCTAGAGAGTTTCAAAGGTAACCGGTTTTTACACTGTCCACTATAAGTGAGGGTAGTGAAACAGTTCCCTTGCCTTGTGTCTACAGAACAAAAAAGTGAACAATTATATCAATTTCTTTACAATTAAAATGTCAGAAAAAATTTATTAGGAATAGGAAATTAATTTTTATTAAAAATTGCTTCTGTAAATTTGTTATGTTAATGAAAGTTCAGTACTTAGACTAAACGTTTTCTATACATACCCATACACTTTTTGCGATCAGGTGTTGGAATGAATCCTGAATTACAAATACAATAAAATGCTCCATCAGTATTTATACATTGTCCATTTTCACATACAGTATTGTCTTTACATTCATCCAAATCTTCACACCTGTTGGTCTCTTCATTTCGTGTCTGGCCTTCTGAACATTTACAAGTGAAAGAACCTACAGTATTAACACAATTACCTCCTTCACAGAGTCCAGGTATAGCCTCACATTCATCAATATCTGAAAGAAAATAAATTCAAAATGAAGTTCAGGTAACAGAACATATTTAAAGAACATAGAAGCATACCATAATATATAGATAAAAGTTTGAAATAATACAAATGCAGTGGTAATGCATTTTATTCTTTGTTTAAATTTTGTTCTCATTGTCCTGCCATGGTATAATTCAACTTATTTTTTTTATATTCATATTCATATATTATATTCATTTTATGTTCATGAACAATTTGAATTTTTAATTGAAAATATACGTCATTTTCGTTCCAAAACATAAACAAGAGGTACAATACTGCTATTATTGTTATAAAAAGTCTCCCCAACTGTTTTCTGTAACAAATCTGAATTAAAGTACTCAATAACAGATTTTTATTTGTGAAGCAAGCTTATATTTCATATTTAGAAAACTCTTTTTCTATATATTTAAAATTTCATTTCTTTTCATATATTTAGAATTTCAATATGTATGTCTGCATGCACATGTTCTATTTCCAAAAATCTTTTATTTTCGGCTCCACAAACCTGACGATGCGGTCCAGCATTACGTCAATACCGCCTGCAAGCAGGCAACCCTTCCTACATTTCCAAGGCTCTACATCAGTGCCTTTCAAACAGGTCGCGGAAATTTTTTTCCTCGAGGACAAAGCTACGGATATCCCACCATTTTGTAGTATGTTAGCTTAAGTCATTGCCTCATGAATTTCAAGTTAACCACGATCCAATACAATCAGTATTTTTTTTGGATTAATGGTTTCGAAATCTCGAGAACTAAATTTCCAGTAACATGAAAACAAGACACATTAGAAAATACGAGAATGTGTTACAGTATTTTCTTCGTTGAATGTCAAATTGCCGAACTTTTTTTGGAAATAGTTAATTCCAAAGAAATGCAAAGCGTCGGACCTCTCTGGAGAAAGCTTCGTAATCCGTTGGGTTTTCAAATAAGACAAGAAGAACGGGGAAATAGTATGGTAAAAGAAACGAACCTACGCACTCTCTGCTGTGTATGTTTTTCAAAAATCCTTCGTCACAGTCAAGTTGAGTTGGACAGTGTTCACATGGATGTCCCCATGCCTTTCCAACAGTCGCACAGCACAGTTGCTTTGTGCACACCACACCCTGCAGCTGCCCTTGGCAGGAGTTGTCCTTTACGCGAGTAAAGCAAGGGCCGGTTCGGTAATCTGAAAATCAAATAATTAGAAAATTACATCTCTGCTATTTAGCATATTTAAATTACCCAATTATTAGAACTAATATTGTGTACTGCATACGAACTCTAATTTCTGAAAATGAATTCGTATTTATTAGTGTTCGGTCTCTACAATTTTTTTCAAAACTATTATAATAAAGAAAAATAATTAATAAATGTCAATTTTTAGAAAAGGCGAAAGTAAATTATTCACATTTTACACAGATTGTTGTCAAATTAGCAGCAATATTTTTAATCTTTCGTAATACTCATAAGTTCCTGGTACATACTAATATTATGGCAATTATTTGATAATTTTAATAACTTTCAGTTACGCCAGTTGAAATGGTAAAAGTCTAAATCAAAATGTGAAAGTATTTTGAAATTTTTATGATAAAACGTTTTTAATTAGGTTTGTTAGTAAATTAGTTGAATCAAGGTTTGCAAACCGTGCCAATTTTGTAACCTAGCGCAAAATAGCATGCATGCCACCATTGTAAGAGTTGTTGAGACACAGTAGAAGTCTAACTCGTACTTTTGAAAATTTGGTAAGTTTGTGTGTGTGTGCGTGTAATTGGGGGGGGGCCTTCATAATTATCGCGGATTGTTTTCCACTAGACATTTTGTGACATCTGCCGCATCAAACTACGCTACCGATTCCTTGCCCTCCTCAAGTGGTGAAAGGGTTCGTCGTTGGTCACTCCACTCACCTCGCTCGCAACGATGTCCCGTGAAGCCGTAGATGCAGGCGCAGCGATCAGGTCCGATGCAACGGCCGCCGTTCAGGCAAGGTTCTTGACATACGGCTGGAATGCGAGATAGCGGTCATGTACAAAGCGTATCTAAGCTGAATGGGCTGCAAGGCAGGTGTAAGGCAGGGCAGCGACGCCGTTTCCTCCCCTTTTATACGGACGGGCACGGGCAATGCAAAAGATACTATATTAAAGAAAGTGCGGTTAATCCTTCGCGAGCAATGCTATTAATTTCTTACATTTTCGTAGAGTGGGTAGACTGTTTCACTAGGTTCATGAGTCTGAATAATCCATAAGGATTGGACGTTTTAGGGTTTGACCTAGTAGGCAAAGACAAACCATCGTGTGCAAAGCAATACTATCTCCGCCATCATTAACATGTCGACTTTGCCTGAATGATAAAGAAGAATCACTGCAATTTTCAAAAATATTGTAAGTTTCATTCCACAATAACAGTGTTTTGTGATGAAACTAGAGGTGCTACAAAATGGCACAGACTTTGTAGTACTAATTCGATTCCTAATTTCTTTGGTTTGGGCTAGCTCTTCGGTTTTGCCCCCATCCTCTTCCCAGCTGCTATGGCCACCTAAACTACATTTTTTCCACATTTTCTCATTTTTTTTATCTTCTAATGGCAGAACTGAAACATGACTTTCAGAATATTAGAGTCTAGTAAAAGCTCGTCCAACATGGAAGTTTGCATTGAGAGATTTGGAGCAATTTTTCAGAAAATGTTGTTTAAGCGTTACTGTAAATTGAAATTTGAAGCTGTTTTTAACAGAAAACTTTTGTTTTCGAAAAACTTCATCGGAAGTCATTTGAAGCTCTTCCACTCATAAATGCAATAATGGACAGAAATCGATAGAAATGTACGTATTAATGGCGTGAGAGACATTAAAAACACATTTGAGTAATCTTTTAAAAATAAAATACAGCAAAATTACTTTTAAACAGTACCATCTTAAACAGTGCATTTAGCTCTATCCGTGAAAAAAGGTTGAAGAAAAAATTCGGAGCCGTTTCTGAGAAAATGGCGTTTGAGCATTTCTGAAAATACATAATTTTTTCGCATATTTTGAAAGAAAACGTTTAAGTTTTCGAAAACTTTATAAGACATCATTAAAATCATTATTAACAAATACAATAACGTATACACATCGTTAATGTAAATATTAACAACTGGGGAGAGATTTCAAAAAATTACAATTGTGTATTTTAAAAAAGAAAAAAGAATAGAGTAATACCAGGTTTATGTCATCTTTTACAGAATATTTAGCACTATCCTAACCAAAGTTTAAAGAAAAAAATCGGAGTCATTTTTAAGAAAACCTTGTTTTTGATATTTTTTAATCTTGCACAAGTTTCACTCAATACTGCGCGAAAAACTAATAAAATTTTCAAAAAATGTTCATGAAATTGAAAGGAATTAATTATGGAGAAAAAATTTCATTTGAATAAAAAATCTCTCTCCTCAACTTTGCAGTTGTAAGCAGACGCCGAAAAAAGACAAACTTTTGCAGTTTTCGAAAATTCAGTGTCATCAGTAAAATTCTGTCTTACACCGCCTTTATATGTACATTTCACAGTTTTAACAGTAATTTCAAGAAAGATTTGGAGTCTTTTTAGAAAATTTTGAAAATGTCTCAGGGGCTTCATGTAAAGTACCCCCCCCCAATTAAAGAAAGTTATTAAAAATTGCAGAGCTTCGAGTGAGTCCAGAACGACCGCGGAGTAATCAGTTTGGTAAAAAATCCTACGCTTGGTGTTGTTCACAAACGACAGTCGACGGACGGACGTTTTGAAGAAGAAAAAGAAGAAAAAAAAGAAAAAAAAACACTTTTTCGGGATCAGGGGACCCCAAAACCTGTATTTCCGTACAAATTTCGAAATCGACCTTTCGCAGCATTTCATAACTTTCTCTGTACGTATACGGGAAAGTAATAAATGACGAGGGCTTATTCAATAAGCTGAATACAGTACCGTACTTGGCACTCGGGCACTGGTAATAGCACTCCCTCTGGTGAGACGTAAAAATTTCTAATGAAATCAGTTGGGAATATTCTTCCTGAATTTAATTTGACGTTTTTTCATAACTCAAAATAATGGATTTTCTTAAGAAATTAAAAACAAATTTATCTCAAAGACTAGTATATCCGGCAACTTTATATACAGCGTGTTTTACGTGTTCGAAGTCAAATACAGACGATACTGAGAGTAAGAAAATTAATCCAATATGAAATAGAATTCCTGGTCCAGGAAGTTTAATGGCCTGAGAGTCGACGATTGTATTAAAAGAAAACATCAGTTCAATCTTCATTTCAATTCGTTCAATAATTAAACTCGTTGAAATGAGTCTGTCAATGAACGCCTTACACTAAATAAGAACCAAGACAGTGGACTTCCAATAACCATATCTTAGAACATTTTCTGTCATCAACGTTAACAACGCTCATTGTTATCTTTATTAATAATTCAACTTGGTGTAGTAAAAGAGAGAGGATAGGGATTTTGGTTATGAAGAAAACGTGCGCGAATTGTACTCTTCCCCTCAAAACGACTTTACATACATTGTTTTCTGTTCTTTGACGATAAAGAAATGAAGAACACAAGACACGATTCGCGGCTGGCAGCGGGCGGCGACGCAGCTGGTCCCGGAGCACGGCGCGGCGTGGCATCCCAGAGCCCCCTGAACCTTCAAAGGAGCCTCGGCCTCCGGTATCTTTATCGTCCCAACGACCCGAGCTGAGCTCCGGAGATTGACCTCTTCCCATCGTGTGTTTGGAGTGTTAGAAAGATTTATGGGGGTCGCTCGTACGAGAGAGTCCCCATAACGAAGGATAATTGCCGGGTACTTTAAAGCAGATAGAGAACCGACTCCAACTTGCGACTTTCCACATGTCACTTGGCTAATTTGATCCCCTTGAACCTCAATTTTGCGAACTTGTCATGGGAAGACAAACGCATGGAGAGGTTTCTAGGTCCGCATTCTTCTGTTTTTTATGACCATGTTTCATATGTTTTTAGTTGTAAGAAAATTTTGAAATATTTATTAATTGCAAATATAGTGTATATACACGCAAAAAATCTAACGTGAACATCACTAAAGATTCTTCAAGTTTTTTTCGGCATTTTCTTCAACAGGAAGCTTTTCTAGTCTTGAGAAGATACACAGAGTGAGTAGAAGAAATTACCCAGACAAGACCTTCACAAACATATTTGTTCAGAAGTACTAATTAATTTATAATTATTAAGTAGTTTAAACTCGAGTCTCTCAAACGAAATTTCTCTCAATGACAACAGAATGCTTAAAAGAACTTTAGATTATGATTTAGAAACATTTAAATTTTTTTCATGTTTAACTTTAAGTTATTAATTCATATTAATAAATTTTATATATTTCACTTTCTCAAACAGAGATTGTCAGATGCGTGCCGTACGCGAGTTAACATAAAAATAAGAAATACGTCGCGCAGAGGAAATATAGGTGGAACATCTCACGAATAGTGATGGCAAATTTTACCCAAACATTGATACGTCGATATTTCGGTGTCTCGAAATATCGATAAGGTTTTCGATGTCAATAAAACATCGACAAAACATTGATGTTAAAACATCGATGTTTAAAATATTAATGTTTTAAATATGATAAAACAGGTGATATTTTCCCATTCTATTCCCATCTTAATTATAGTACTTTTGAATGAATTATATTTTATTGTTTGGGCACGTATAAATAAATAAAATGTTAAAAATGATCTGTATCATATATTAACGCAATCACCACTGAATAATATAAACATAATAATTAAAAAAACGTGAAACTTAATAAAACGTTAGAAGACTTTTTGGACAAGAACATTTTATACTTTTTAAATAATTCTTTAAGATTTTTAAAACATTATTTAAAATATATAGAGCAGAAGATATTTCTGGTCGAAAATATCGATGATTTTTGCCATCCCTACTCATGAATGGGAGTGACACATTGGTACTCATATAGAAGCTCTGCAAAGGAGGAAGGGCGAAGGTACGGACACTGAAGTTGCATCTCCCTCATTATCAGAGGAGGTGCACGCTTCATGATAAAGCACTGTTCAATGAAATTTGTTTTCTTTTAATAAACTGTCCAAACAATTGTGTTATTCAGAATTTTGACACACAAGCTTCAATCCATGCCCGAGGAGGGAGTCAGTCCGCGATCCATTGATTCGATATCCCTCAGGCACATCCACCTTAGCGATATTGGCTACCCACGGCTAGCCACGCTCCTGATAAAAGACGTAACTAGTGGTCCCAAAACAGCACGTACTTTCTCGCCCGTATTTTCAAGCAAAATTACGCGAAAAGTACTCAGATTTTCGAAAAACTGTACATGACCTTAATTCAAAATTCTATTTTGAAGGAACGGATTCCATTAAGGGAAACAATCTATATCTTTAATATTTTAGTTGTAGGAAGACACCGAAATATTTTGAACTTTTGCAATTTTCGAAAAAGCAAGGTTTTCGATAAACATGCGATTTGCACCATTCCCTTAAACGTCCTTCACATTATCCAACAACAAAATTTAATAAAAAACGATGGAAACCTCTTTTTGAAAATTCTGAAAATGTTCCAAGGGCTTCATGTGAAGTACCCTCCAAAATTAAAATATATTTCAAATTCAAGGGGTCGCGACATCAGCAAGATCGATTGGCGAATATCAATTTTGGAGAAAATCGACAGAACGGTTTAGCCTAGCGTTGTTCACACGCACGGACAGACGGACTGAGACAGACAGGCGGATGGACTGATGGACGGACAGACAGACTTTTTGCCGTCATTCGATTTTTCGGTATCAAGGACTCACAAAATATGGATTCTAGCTACACCACGTGATAGAGGATTTTTTTTCTAAATTTAGCAACTTGATTTATCCACTTTTTCGTTACCAGGGTCCTGTAATAGAGAGCTTTTCTGCCGAAAATGCTCCGTTTTTTACGCGCAGTATTGACTAACTTTCTGTGTACTCCGTAGCGAGAAAATAAAAAGTTCTTAAGGGTTGCATTTATTTTTTGAACGGCAGAGTTTCGATGGGATGCCTGTTGGGGTACTTACGTTCTCCGCAGAACTCCCCTTGGTAGCCAGGGCGACACACGCAGCGCGAGCCGCTGCAAGTGCCGCCGTTGAGGCAGGCCACGCGGCAGCCACCCCCGCCGCCGTCCGCGCCCCCGCCTCCCTCGCCGCCTCCGCCGCCACCGCCAGGCCCTGCGGACACAACAGATCACTCGCCGGGTGGCACACAGCAAGAAATCACGGTGTATCAGGAAATGTCTGACTAGCCATGTTATATTTTTTTATTGATAAGTTATAGCTTATTATTGCCTTCGATATATTGCACAGTGCATAACTTAGAGGAGAGATCGAGAGGATCATGGTGACGAGGGAAATGTGAAAACAGTTGAATGTTGCTACATATTCTCTTTCGGAGGGAATTATGAAAGGGAATTATGAGAGGGAAATATAAAAAGACAAACCGAGTCAAGTTAATATCTAGTTAATAAGTAAAAAAAGTAAATCTTAATCAATAAAATTAGGTAAAAAAAATTATGTATCACGGGCGTTAACTGATTCTAATGGTCAGGCGACAAAAAGACCTCGGGCATTTTGTCGCTGCTCGATCATTAGAACCCTTATAATGCCCTTGGTGCGTAAATAACTATTAAATTCTCTTAAATTCAAACACGAGCAACACAGCACTAGGCGAGTAAAAAGAGTCTTTTTCATCATTAGCTCCAGGACCACCAACACCATCGCCACAGGATTACTATTATCCAGGCAGATGGAACCACGAAGAAGAAAGAAGGAAGAAAAAGAACAAAAATAAAATAATGCATTAAAAGTAATTTTTCCTACCCATCTACGCTACCACCTCACCACCACCATCACCTTACTTCACCTCACTCACCATCTCCAAACACACCCAAATCCCCTCCCTAACACGCTTATGGCTTGTGTGGATTTTATGCATTGTTTTTATTGTTCTTGGTAAATACAATGCGCGCCTTAAACAATAAATACTAATTACTGCAAACATAAATACTAAAGTCTATGTGTGTATATATGTATTTATGTACTTGGCGCGACAGCCCATGAACGGGCTCAGGCCTATCGGCGACGTTCCTGCCTCGTGGCCATGGGTTAAGAGGTACGGTTAGCTCGTAGACATCCCGACGCCGTAAACTGGGACATTGCAAGGAAAACGCACACCATAGTCTTGCCTCGACCGGGAATCGAATCCGGGGCCGCGTAGTGGAAAGCGATCACGCTGACCAAGAGCCGCGAGACCTGTGTGTGTGTTTGTGTGTGTGTATGTGTGTGTATGTGTGTGTGTGTGTGTGTGTGAGAGAGAGAGAGAGAGAGAGAGAGAGAGAGAGAGAGAGATATTTGAATCAGGACAGTGATCCAGGGACAGTCATTCTCAGGAACTACAGAAGTATTTTAATTCTAGAATGAATGAAACTCAACATCGGAGTCACCGTGAAAGTGTGACAAACATTGTAACTTGAAGTTTCTAATCGCTAAGATCTAGAAAATAGTATCAAAGGAAAATTATGCTATCTTAATCCGCAATTGAAAAGGTTTTCAAGTTGCATAGCATAAGAACTACAGCAACTGGATTGGCAAATATTAACAATCATGAACGATTCGGGGAATTTCATAAACTAAGAGTAATTGATTGTAATTACTTGATTCGATTATCAGAAAATACATACAAAACATAGTTTTTTAAAGAAGAGGAACGTCAAGACTGAAATGGTATCTGACCTTCGGCGAAGGAAAGGTCGTGAACTTCAATCTTGCGTTTAACTCGCGCCGCTTTGGCATCTGCCTGCAAATTCGCGGCGAGAACATAAAAAGTTATCAGAAGCCATGGCTTGGATTTAAACCGGGCATCTGACACACTAACTACGTACTTTATCTCTTCCAATAAGCCAATCTGCATAATAAACGAAAGAATTGATAGCCCATCACGTTCCATAGCTTCCAGGAGGGTCAAAAAGTTAATGCACTATAATTTAGGGGCATATTAATTCTTGAAGAATGCCACTTTTCTTCCACCGCAGTTTTATCGACATTCTCTTAAGGTTTCATTTTCCTCGGTTTATTTAATACAATTTTTTCTTGTTGTTCCCTCTGTGACCTTAATATTTGGAACATCTTGAAATCAAACAAAACTAGTGGTGCTATAGAATGGCACAGATTTTCACGTATTAGTTTTCTATTTTCTTTAGTCTTGGCTAGTTATTCGGACATGCCACATACTCATGCCAGCTCATACTCATGCCAGTATCTATCGCCAGGCAAAATACATTCTTTTTTGATTTTCTCAATTTTTCGGTTTCCTAATGGTAGAACCGAAATATTACTCTAAGAATATTAAAGAAGAGTTGAACCTCTTTCTATATGGCAATTTTCATTGACAAATTTGGAGTCGTTTTTAAGAAAATTTTGAAAATGTTCTTGGGGCTTCATGTAAAGTACCCCAAATTTTTAAGAAAGTTTTTCAAACTCGCAACGCCCCCAGTCGAGCCAGATCGACCGGGGAATATCCATTTCGGAAAAAATCCTACGAGTGGTTTAGGCGCTTGTGGTGTTCACAGACGGATAGTTGGACAGACAGACGGACATTTTGAAAAAAAAAAAAAAACTTTTTATATATCAGGGGTGCCGAAAATGTGTATTTCCGTTGAAATCTCGAAATCGATTTTTCCCATTACACAACTTTCTCTATACTACGTATATTACTCCGTATATATGTAGTACGTATACGAGAAAGTAAAATATTTACACAAACGTTGCTAGGATGGATCCAATTATTCGCCTTGACGCAAATATTTACAGAGGCCTTGGCAAACATGGTTTGAATTGGTTTAACTGATTTTTTAAAATCAATTTAACAATCACGCTCATACGTTTTTTATAAAACGGTTTGTATAAAACGAAAATGTATAGTTTTTAAATGTTGCTAACCTCTCTTTTTTGGTACTTTTATCCATCATTCACTTCTGTTTTGTAAAACAGGTTCTGGAGCTGAAGGAAACTTGCGCAAATCATACTTCTCCTCCACACAGGTTTTATTTTTCTTTGACGAAAATAACCCAAATGAAATGGCTTGACAATTCTAAATAAGAATCTCTTAGATTTTTCAATGATGGAAATCTCCAACAATTTTTGTTTCATAGGCCAGCTATTGTTTTACTGTACAATATTAGATGTATGTAGGATTGTGAGAATATTGCATTGCTGTGTTGCGTTTAGTTAGCAAAAGATTTATCTTAATTTTTATTAAGATAACGGCGGAGACAACTCTTTATTAGAATATAATGATAATTCAAATTTTAAAATTCGCCCCCCTCACGATTACAAAATGCATTATTGAATTCATTAATTAGGTATGTATTTAACAAAACGTTTCATATAAAATAGTTTTTAAAATAGTGACACACTAGCTAGATAAAGACACACAAATGTTAAAATTATCATTTTATCATACAATTATTTTGAGAAAGGTTTCAGAAGCGTTGCGGAAAGTTTCGAATTAATCCCGAAGTCTTGCAACATTATTCACGGCTCATTAATTAAAGTGCAGTTTTAATGTAGTCCAAAATAATTGTTCGATACATGTTATTATGTTTTCATAGACAAGCAACTATAACAAACAATTTTTTGAAATATGTTATTACTTTTTCATAAGCATAAATAAAGATAATAATATTTAAAAGTCCTTTCAGCCTGAAGGTTCGTTATTTCAAGCGTTAATAAAAGAGTTTTACTAAGAAATTCAATAAAGAAGGCTTATTGATCAAAGAACTGTTTAAGTTCACATTCAAAATTACTTGCCCAATAAAGTAATGCAGAATATTCGTTATATCAGTACGAGTAAAGTACGTAAATACGTAAAGTACGAATACGTATATACGTAAAGTCCGTAACATACATAATTTGAATACGAAACAATATTTCTTCTATCACAGAAATAAAATTGCAAGGCTAATAATTTTCAAAATTACTAAAAGTTTAGGTCTCTTGAAACCTCATGACCAATAAAACGGCTGTGACTTGAGAAAAATAGGGCGGTAAGTGAAGGAGCGGTCCAGCAGGAACGCCCCAATTCGACAGCTGCGGCGGCACGCTGCGCCCTGGGCTAATTGTTGCACGGAGCACTTCCGGGAAGCGGCCAGTCCGCGGCCGGGGACGGGGGCGGGGGCGGGGGCGGGGGCGGGGGCGGGGGCGGGGGCGGGGGCTGCCCGGAAGGGAAGCGCATTGTGCGCGGGGGCGGAGAGGCTGGGCGAGGCCGGGTGGGGCCGTGGGCGTCGTACCTGGTCGGCGTCCGCCGGCGCCGCCACCGCCGCCGCCGCCTCCAGCGCCCGCGCCGCAGGACGAGGCGACGGTGCCGCCCTCGCACAGGCAGACGTTGGGCTTGATGCAGTGGCCGGTGGGCGCGCACGGCCGAATGCAGATGGCTGCGGACAGAGCGCGCCGCTACACTCGGCGCTGGGCGCGAAAGCGCGCGCTTGCCCACGGATTCTTGCCTCGGTCACGAACAAACTTACACGTGAATAACATGTTTAGTGACATGTTATTCCATAGAGACACACACATCGGTGAAGATGAACATACTCTTGTATTTGAAATAGGTATTTTAAATACATTTTGTATTTGAAAAACTGTATTTTTGTGTTTTTCGACAGGCATTTTGGAGATATATTTAAATACATCAAATAAGTATATTTAAAAAGAAGAAATACTTAAAATACTTTAAATACAGATGAAGAAGAAGATAACGAGGATGTTTTATTTTTGTTTAATTCTGATAGTGAATGTACCTTATTGAAACAAAAATAAAAGCTCCTTTCAGCAGTTGAATTTGAATTCTCTTCATTTTTAAATGATAAATATAAATCATTAAAAATGCTGGATAATTATCTGGCAATAAAAAAGAGTTTATTCGTTATAACAACAGTTTATTCGTTACAATAACAGTTTATTCGTCACAATATATTGTTGCAATATAAAGATATACGGTATACAATTGTATTTACTGTATTTTGAGTATTCCAGGTATTTAAAATACGTATGTATTTAGCAAATCAAAACCCAATGTATTTTGCGTATGTATTTAAATACTTATTGGCAAAGTATTTTGGCGAATTATTTAAATACTAAATTTAAAGTATTATGCTCAACCCTGTCCATAAGCCATAACCAATACACATTGCAAACTCTAAGCGTTCACAATAATGTGATCCGGGAACAACACACAATCTGTACCGCGTATCATATATTGTGTAACTTGAAGTCTCGTTCTAATGTGTATCTTAAAGTCTGAAAGTACTGATCAACTCATTAACCTTTCTCTTTCCCTCTCCCATATTCACACATTTTCCAAGCTAACCTGTACAGGGTGTCCGGGGAGGAAACGACGAAACTTCCAAAATAAGCTGTTAAGACAATTTTAAGCACATTTTGTCTAATAAACTACATGAATATTCCGAATGGCTGAGTCGCTATAGGCATTCAAATGTTGGTTTGAAAATATGCTTCTTAGGCAAAACTTTGCATTGCAGAAGCATAGAAACACTCCAGAAATATGTAAATTGTTTATTCTTAACAAAATAAATTAATATATTTGATCACAATGAATAATTAACCCAGAAATAAAAAGGCACCCAATTTACACAATTTGACAGCTTTTTTATTTTTTGGTTAATTTTCCTTTCTGAACAAATACATTAATTTCTTTTGTAAATAATACACAATTTAAACACTTATGGAGTATTTCTATGTTTCTACAATGCACATTTTTTGCCTAGAAAGCATATTTTGAAACCAACTTTTGAGTGCTTATTGCGGCGCATCCATTGGGAATATCCATGTAGTTTATTAGACAAAATATGCTTAAAATGGTCTTAAGAGCTTATTTTCGAAGTTTCGACGTTTCCTCCCCGGACACCCTATATATAGAAATGTCGATATATCTTTGGTGGCAAGGAAAACACAAGCTTTCGTTTGATGAATAAGGTCTGGGAACAATATCCCGATTGATTCAAGAAATAAGACTATAATACACATTAAAAGCTTATGTTTTTTTATAATTACATTGCGTAAAAAACTAAAAAGTGATTTTAATCCCTTATGACCATGCACCAAAAGTATTATAGTGTATAGTATATTTCAGATTTCGAATATATTGGAGCTTCAAAGCATCAGCCCTCCCAAATCAGCTGGATCCACATCCATTGCTCAGAAAATTTGCTTCCCTCATTTGTAAATTTTAAATATAATGAGGAGTAAGTTATAAAAATTCCAATCTTGCCAAAACATCGACCACCCTTCTACGTACGGCGATTCTACATGCAAGTGGTTGTGGGTGTTCCGCAAGGCGGCAAGGCGGGCGTACTCACGGATGATGCAGAGCCCGGTGCCGGGCTTGATGCTCCAGCCGGGGCAGCAGTAGCTGCGGAAGCGAGAGCGACACACGTTGGGCCTGCAACAGAAGGGGGCGTGGTTGAAATTTCGCTGGCCGCAATGGACAGGCGCGCAATAGCAACGGCAATAGCTTGGGGCGCGGCAGCCAAACAACAGATGGGATGAGCGCGCCGCAAGAGAAACAAGCGAAACCCTTTGAAATGGCGCTGGAAACGACGCGATCGCGAGGATTGCGGTGGATAAATTACATTTTGAATTACGGCACGGTAGAAAAGTGTTGTAATCCCTCAACATTCGCGAGAGTCAGGTTCCCAAAAAAAACATCGCGAATGTTAAATCCGCGGATGTTGACACTACATGAGGCACTGAGAGCACAAGCGGACTAGCCCACATTCTTTGTGAATATGAGTTATTGACATTAACTGATAACATAATACGATATTTAATATCGTGTTACGTTCCAGTTAATATCATAATACGTGTCATAATGCAAGTCATAGTACAATATTAATATCGTATTTTATTGTCAGTTAATGTCAATAACTCACATTCACAAAGAATGTGGGTTAGTCCGCTAGTGCTCTCAGTGCCTCATATTTTAATGAAGAAAGATTGGTTAGGTTCCTGAATTTCAAAAAACTGTTTAAATATGAAAGAAAATATCTGACAAACAATTTTAATAGAACTGAATAAGCACTACAACAAACATAATTCACAATCAATAAATCAATTTTTGAATGTCATATTTAAGTTGAATGTGATTGAACGTAGTATTTGGTTATTTTTGTTTGTTTCATTGACCTCATTGCCTTAATCTCCAAAAATGGAAGAGTTGCTGCTTGTATTTTTCCCTTATATTGCATAGTAATTTCCAAGTTAGGGTAGCATTTGAGTGGCCTTTCCACAAGAGCGTGTTCAAGTTCTAGAACGTCATTAACAGTTTTGACATTGAAGTTGCTCTAGAACGCAGTTTCACTTCCGTTACTTTTTCACCACGTTGGAAAAGGTCATCTGCACTGATGATTTCCCAGAGCTTCTCTCTAGTGAGTAAAGAGAGTTGCACAGATCCTGAAAGTATTTTCTGTTCATGTCGTCAAAGGCCATACCTCCAATTTGGCGCATAGAATTACTTTACAGTTATGATATTCTTTAATCTGAAATGACATTCTAACGTGACATTTTTGCAGAAGGTAATGCTTTAAGTCGGATTTCCAGATGACGCTTTTGAAGAAATTGAAATCCACTTTCCCCTTCTCCAAGAAAAATATAGTACGAACAAATGGCGAACACTGGCGAATGTTGAAGTCCTCGCGAATAGCGAATTCACGGATGTTGAGGGAGTAAGATTCACGGAGTAAGATTTAAATTGAAAATACATGTTATAATTTATTTTGAAACAAAAATATGTTTTTCTAATCATTAAGATTTTTGTTGTAACATTCATTACAATTATTACTTTCCTAGTCGCTACTCGTTTTCGTTTAGTCTATTTCTTGATCTGCTTTTTGAACCCCACAAGCGTTCATGCGTTCGTCATTTTTTCTTAAAATATGTACGAGTATATCATGCTCTTAAACTGAATTTTAATATATTATTGTTATTATACATACAAGTTCAAATGTTTTTATGTTTTCACTCCGAACAACGTTCATGCCACTCAGTTATGAGATCGCTTGAGAGTCGGCGATCAAACAACTGAAGACTTCGAATGTCATTAAATTCTCGAGCACTGATGATGATTATATGTTGAGAGCCACAAACAACGCAATTAAAACTATACCAATGTGTTGTAAGTTACGTTGCTTAAGATGGCGTACACAGTGATACTGATTAGATAACCTGCTTTTTGGATCCACACAAGGACACTGATGAAAATTTTAATTAGTTTTCAATACTAATTTTACTCTTCAGTAATGTTTTACGCTTCAGTAATTTTATACTCTTTTATGAAATCTTTGAAATGCAAAATTTAAATACAGTCTTTTGAATACAAAATTTATTTTAGGATGTACAATTTTCTCAAAATAGAATATAAGAAAAGTTTTAAAATCTTTTGATTTATTTTGACAAATTAATTTATAGTGTGTTTGTTGACTTCCATAATTCATTTGGCACTTAAGATTCAGTCTTACTCACTTGGTGGAATTAGATGTTGATCTGGTCAATAGTTAATGCACGAACAGGCAGATACAGAAGTATAAGAGGGTTAAATGCTCACATTCATCAAATGAATTCATTCGTATAATACCGAGTTCGTTCTTCTTCTGAAGCCACTTCAATGGAGAATTATGTCTCTACTCAGCAATTGCTGTTTTGCTAGAGGCGTCGCCACTAATTTGAAACGCGCGTGTCCGGTAAGTACAAACTACTGGGGTATTTATCATAACCCTTATGAAGTATCATGTACAACCAAACTATTTCCAATATTGTAAAATAGAATACTAATCTGGAGTGTATTGATAGATATAGTAACCAAAGGGATTATAATTCGCAAACGCATACTAGAAAACTAGGATACTTAAGCACTGTCAGCATTAAAATTGGTGATAAAAGGAAAGAAAGAAATGTTTCTTGATTGATTTAATAATTTTACGAATTAATGATGAATTAGTGATTCTTAAGCCAGCTTATTTTCAGAGAGACACGTACTCTTTTCCAATACATACAGAACAAATGAATTAATGGCCTTATTTTATTTAAAATGCTATTCCTTCTTTACGCAAGTATTCCAAGTTTTAACAATATCAGTTATGTACCAATATGTTGAATATATGTAAGGTATATAAGGTAACGAAAGAGTAGGAGATTTGAAATTTGAATCGGATGCGCGACAAATGAAGGGACAATATACATGAGTGGACGGTTTTAATTGCACAGTTTGCGTACCCGAATTCATTTTAAACAGCACAGAAATACAAGAAATTTACCGCAAAGATGAACTCCCATTAGTAAAAATCCTTATAATCGTCTCCTATAATATTTCATTAGTGTACCTTTCCACTGCGGCCCTCACATGCAATCTTTATAAATGAGGTTTCTAAGAAAGAGAATTTCACGCAGACGTGACGAATTGCACTTTGATTTAAAAATATGAAGGATTTGTTTAGAAAACGCATCTAAATATTCATGTAAAATGAAACCCGCACCGGAAGTCAGGAGTTTTGAATCTATATTGTTCAATAACTACGAAACGAAGCATTCTAGGTCTTTAAAAACTAAAATTGTAAGGCCAAAGACCTCAAATAAACGTTCCTCACACCGTAATCTACAGGATGAGATCATCTTGATCATTCTATTTCATTTTTTCTGGTTCGACGCTTCTCGATTCTACCCCACCTGCTCAGAGTCTGTAGAACCTGCAATTGTATCTAAAATTACTAATTACTTGATATTTGACGCGTTTGAATTACATGGGTGTCCTCTTTACTCGATAATAAAGGTAAATAAGAATAGTATATATTGACGAGGGTGTATTATATTGTTATCAATTACAAGGTGGCATAGAACAAGTGACGGAGGATAAGAAGGACCAAGAAAAATGTATATTACAAGCTTAATATGAAAATGAAAAAATAAAGAAGAGTATAGTACGCGAGAGTTCTCGAACGGGCATGTTAGTTTAATTTCTTTTAAGAGAAAAAATGTTAATTTCTCTTCATGGCCGCTTTCATCGTCTTAAGCATGAAAAAAAGGGTCCTGGAAATGAGAGTGTTCTCTCTCAATTCCAGGTTTTACTATTAAAATCATTTTATATAAAATCACTAAAAAAACTGTAAGTTTAGGTAGAATATCCACTTGAATTTAAGAATAAGTGAAATGAAATGTTTAACGTTTATAAATTAAATTATATGTAGTCTCTAATTTACACAACCAAGTTTTATTAAGTGAAAATATAAACATTAAATAATCCTGGTGCAACTCATTAAAATCTTTTCTATTCTTTAGGTTCCTCGACAGTAGGGACCGATAGGTATCAGCTTTATCCAGTCCAATTCCGGGTTCGTCGCCCCCTGCGCCTACGACAAATTCGAAGGCGCGTTATCCTAGGCGGTTGGATCGTCCGGGGGCCGCGAGGCAGACGGCTGGCAGACACTGCGGAAGTGTGTGGAGGCGGCTGACCAGGCGCCGCGCCGGGGCGCCGGCCGCTCGGACGTCCACGTTGGAAGCACCAGCGTGGAATCCGTCCGCCTTTCTCTCTCCCCTTGAGTGCCGGTCGTGTTGCTCTCACGATAAGAGGCGGCGCGGCGCGGCGCGGCGCGGCGCCGGCGAAGGCGAAGGCGGCCCTGGACTGGACGGACGCGCGCTCCGAGACGGTCTTTCTGCTCCGCCGGTGCTCGTCGGACCTTCTCTGCCCCGCCTCTTCTCCACCACCCATGGGGGGTGTAACGTTTCGCACAATTCCAATGTTTATTTACATTTTTTACATTGTTATTTGGTAAATAAGAAACATATGATGTACCGAAGTTGTTAGAGAATGAGGTTAGCAACGGAGATTGATGACATATAGAGAGAGAATTCAACGAAAAAACTTGTTCCTATAACGAAATACGTAAGAGATAATTGCACAAAGTGAAAAGGTACAAAATATTAATGTACATTGTACAAGAAATTTAAAATAAACTAAGAATTGAAGTGTTACTACTTAAAAAAATAAGTTGTTACAGTAATTGTAACGGAAGATCCTACAAAAAAAAAAGTGTTGGCAGAGTTTGACGTTACAGGGGCCAGACTAGAAGTTATGGGGTTAAAGCCCCTCGCAAAATAAACTAGTGGTGCTAAAATAGCGCTAACTTTTTACTTTCCCGTATTCATACGTATATATGGAGTAATATATGTAGTGTCGGAAAGTTATGTAATGCTGCGCGAAAAAACGGGGTGGGTGACATCAGCCAGATCGATTGGGGAAAAGCAATTTGGAGGAAATTGGCTGAACGGTTTACCCGCTAGCGTTGTTTACAGACAGACGGACGGACAGACGGACGGACGGACAGACAGACGTTTTACCGTCATTCGATTTTTCAGTATCAAGGACTTACAAAACATGGATTCTGGCTCTCTACTCCGCCGTGAGAAAGTAAAAATAGTTCTGTTCTACAACTGTGCGACGATTCTCACTTTGCTGTTACGCATGTTAAATGAATAGTAAACTAAACATTTATAGTCGAAAAGTCCGAGAAAATAAGAAATTGAAAAGAATTTCGCAAAAAGTATTTCCAGGAATTGTAGATCTCTTAGAAGGACAAACGCGAAACAATTTGCAAAGATAATCATCTTTGTCAATTTAAACAAAAAAATTAAGTTGACAAAGACTGCATCCCTTATTTCATTCATAAATGTGAACATCAGCATTACCACATTTTTCAGAATGTCACACGGAATATCTGACAGTTTTGTCTCAATCTTCTTTCGAAGAGCTCCCCCAAAGAAAATTCTAATTATGACATTGTTCATGACAGTCCCGAGCTATGGCTAGGGTCCCTCGAGCCCCTCTTTAAGTAAAAAAATAGTTATATACAATATTATGTTTATGTATAGGTCTTTTAGCAGTTTCAAATGCCAAGAAAACTAGATTTACATTTATAGACTAAAAATACGAAAGTAAATAATATAAAATCTTCCAAAAAGTGTGCGATGAATGTGGGTCAATTTAAAAAAAAAATAGATTTCACGAAATGTTTACCTTTCCTCACTTGAGTCTTGAATATTAACATCTCAAATGCTCACGTCGAGCTCTCTCGAAAATAAATTTTAGCGAGGGCATTAATAAGGGTAATTCTCAAATTGCCCTTAATATATCCCATATCTTGTGTACACTAGATCTCCTTTTCGTATGGAAATGCATTTGCATGTTTCTACTTTTATATTACTGACTGGGGAAACTGATAGAACCTCCATATTGTTTTGCTAATAATATATTTTTAAACATTCAAAGAGCATGTTTTTGCCATACTCCATGGGGTTGTGAACAAGATAGCATTTCCAGAATACTTAAGCATATTTTATCATTTGTTTAGAATTTTCTAAACATTTTCGCGATTTATCTCAACCGATTTTGCAAACTGTGCTTGAAGGAAAAGAAATAACGAAAGCGCCTCTTTTCATTGACGTTTGGTATTTCACCTCGAATATTCAATGAGAGCCAATAGATATTCAAGGTCGTACTGTAAGGTATATCTTTTCACATGACTGGCCAGGACGATGGCTCATGACTGATGCTTGAATGTTAACGTGTGATAAAGATGTGAAACTGGTCTTATTTTGCTATGATTCATGTGGAACTCGCTTATTGTAATTAAAACAAATCAGTCGTCATTCAAACAAAAACACCGGTTGAGGTGGCTCTGATGTCACTGCAGTGCCTGTGACCGGGAAAACTTAGGGATTTTTAATATTTTCGTTGTAGGAAGACGCCGAAAAGAATTTTTAACGAAAATGTGACCTGCACCATTCTCTTAAACGTCCTCTACACAAACCAAAAACAAAATTTAATTTAAAAAAATGAACCTATTTTTTGAAAATTTTGAAAATGCACCCGGGGCTTCATGTAAAGTACCTTTCAAAATTAAAATATCAACTTCAAATTCAAGAGACCTCGACATCAGCCAGACCGATTGGGGAATATCAATTTTGAAGAAAATTGGCTGAACGGTGTAGCCTCTTGCGTTGTTCACCGACGGACAGACAGAAGTTTTGCCTTCAATCGACTTTTCGGTATCAAGGACCCACAAAACATGGATTCTGGCTACACCACGTGTTAGAGGATTTTTTTCTAAATTTAGCAACTGGATTTATCCACATTTTCGTAGGGCCCTGTAAAAAGATTTTTTCTGCTGAAAATTTGTCGATTTTTCGCGCAGCATTACTTAACTTTCTCTTCTTAAGAAATATCTTCTTAAGGGCGAGAAAGTAAAATTCAGCTCTTTAAAAAAAGAACGTGTACAGTTTTTTGAATAAACGTGTAGTTTTCGCGTAAGTTGGACTTGAAGTTAATGCAGTTTATAAAATAACCCTTTTCTCAAAAGCCACTCCAATATTTTTCTTCAATTTTCATTTTCACTGAAAGAATAAGAGACTATTAAAAGAATGGCGCAGGTCTGATTTTCGAGAAATTTGCCGGTCGAGAAAAGGAAAAATTTTGGAAAATTTCAGATTTAGAAATAAGGCGAAAAAGTATTTGTTGTGGTAGCACCACTAGTTTGCTCATTGAGCAGAGATGGCCATGCAGCATGCAAAGCAAGCGTGTTAATTGGCAGAGCGTATACGTCTCCTGCCACTCATAAGTTCCAAACGTGAATTTAACCTCAGTAAGTATTATAAATAATGGCATTTAATCACTTTTACTTCCTCGCACTTACTTCGAAAGACGAGAAAGTTATATAATGATCGGACGGAAAACGGCGAATTTACGGCAGAACTCTTATTGTCGGGCTTTGTTAGCGAAGAAGCGATTGTCTGTGAAGAAGCAATTGTCTACGTAGTAGCAGACTATTGATTGTAGCAACAATTATACCCTTTTTCGGTACAAGAGACACAGAATATGAGTTTTTCTATTGAATTGTTTATCTACGTAAGTGTGTAGTACACGAAAAAGTAAAACTGACGAGAAATAATGTAAAAATGGAAGTGAAATTAAAGTATATTCCTTTTTAGTCCTCAAATTTGTAATCCCCTTCCTACAATAAAACCCAAAAAGATTTTCATCCTTCGTAGTTTCTTTACGTAGTGTCTGGGTTCAATGGGTAACTTTATGTCCGGGCACGTCAATTACCATAGTTATTAGTCCCTTAAATGTAGTACATTTATATTTCGTATTCCTCCCTCACTAAAAACAGATCTCCGGGGTTTCACCTCTCCTAGCAACTCGACCAGCGGGGACACCGTCCCAGCCGGAACAAACTCTAACTTCCCGTAGTGTGTTAGTGTATAGCGCGATTTTTGTAACTATGCCCCTCAAGGTCTGTCTTAACGATGGAATATGTCACGGTATTTCGCGTCTTTATTAGTAACCGTATCGCAACCGTATCAAGCAGTGTTTGCGATCATGCGACATCTAGCAGCATGAGCGAGAAAGACGCGAAATGCCGTGTGATATTCCATCGTGGCCATAGGGGCTTGAGGGGCAGAGGATGGGAAAGGATGGGAAAAAATAAAGCGCGCGCGGTCCTTGGCCCGTTTGTTAAGGTACTGCTCCGGCATTCGTCTGATTTTGATTGAGGTAACCTCGGAAAACTACGAACAATAGCAGCTGGCCGCCAAAAGTCTCCTCCAGACAGGGGCTGAATTCGACCTAGCTATCTAACTAGGATCAAAATTGTTTACTCAAACACTTTTAAAAAACTTTACTAAAACACTTGTTAAAAAATTCTTAAAATATTAATGAAAATAAAAAAAATCATTTTGTTGGAGGACCCTTCCGGCAGTTAGCTCAGATTTCATATATTTATTGTGTGTATATTACATTTGTATTAGTTACTGATACGAATGAATGTGATAACATATGTAATTATATTATCGCATTGGATAAATGGTCTTTCAAGCTCTTGGTATCATAGGAAGCATTTCAGCGTGAATGGGCACGACAAAACATAGTAATTGGTTGAACCGTATTAACTTGCGACATTATTCGTCATTAAAATTAGGACTTACGTCTTAAACACGAAAAATAAATTTACAAAGTTTTGTAGATACTACCTTCTCTTGTCCGAATTCGAACTCACATCGTTTTGATACGTAAACAATATGCTAGTAACTCGCCCTCTTTCACCATCATCCCGCAAAAATATTTTTACACAATTTCTTCCCAGTCGCGAACTTCGGGAGCGTCTTTTTTGTTTCGTTCCACTTCCTCAAGGAACCAAAACAAGAGAACCAGAAACAAAACCCTGTCCTGTGACCTGCGCACCGGGAGGTGCAAGGAGAGCTCTTCGGGAGCCGCTTGGCGTCTTCGTGCTTCTTGTAGCGAAACGTCTATGACGCGCTCCCGATCGCGTTGTTTGACGCCGGCATCCGGTTATAATACTATTGTTTCATGCCATTGTCCTTCCCGAGCGTGTAGAGGAATGTCCACTGGTGGAACGAGCGACTTTGACACTTACACAGGCCACGAGCAGTGCGCGTGTGCAAAAGGGCTCGATCGCTCGCGCAGCTGTTCGTGTGGTGCAAACGAGTGTATGAGTAGGGACAGTGGTCAAGATTGTGAATCTTCATGGATAGAACTGAAGTTATCTAAATCATTCCATAATTGTGGTTACAGATGGGTGCACAACGATTGTTTTCAATTCTTATGTCGTAAATTATAATCGACTATTCCACTCGTGAAATTAAATCCAATTGTGTTTAACTATACATTTCCCAATCAGGGCGGTGTATCTCAAAAACTTCATCGTTTTCCTATCAGATTTTTCTTACCGTTTCTCCCTAATGGCCAATCATAAACTGTCTCATCTATCTTAGGAGGCGGTATACATCGATCACTATGTGGATGTCCAATAAATCTCGCATGTACTGTAACATAACTTCATTGATTTTAACACAGCTTTCAGTATTTTCAATATTTGGCGCATTTTTGAACTCTGTTGGACGTAATTTCATTCGTGGAATAGTCCTATTACTCGTGTTTTGGAAATTCTCAGATAAATCCCCTCCTCGCTTCGCGAGTCGGGGATTTATCGACGATTTCCAAAGCACCTCGCATTACCTACGATAAAGAAATCAATGACAACCTGGAGTACACATGCGTTTCTACTTTTTTGGTGGTATATAAAGATATACGAATATTTAATTACAAAACCCAACAATACACGAAAACTACAATACACGTAGAATAGACACAGCAGGCAACCTATAAATGAATATGCGGGAAATGAATATATATATATATAATATATATATATATATATATATATATATATATATATATATGGATCTATCACGGAAGAAGGGTTCTATAGTATGCGTCTTCATGCATTAGCGTTCCTTTTCATTTGTTATAAAGAGATGATAATATGTATAAGAGTATTTCACTCCAAACTACGAATTGTTACTTTAGGTCAATTCTTTGAGCCATATAGACGCGATGATTTTCATATCTTTATTGCCCTGAACGTATTACCTGGACATTATGCTATTTCTTTTTATTTCTAAAATTATAAATGTAAAATGCAAATATAGTATATGCATAGTTTTCCTTTTAAAATATAATTATTTTAAACTGAAATAAAATTGGTTATATTTAAAACCTTACCGTGAAAAGGTATAACTATGTGCCAGGGCATACAATTATAGGCCAAGCAGACAATGAAGTTTGCTATCGGCTCTTAGAAGAAAGGTATTGGATTCAACTAGCCTTCTGTAAGTGTCCCAGTCACTGCAGTCACTAGGCGCTGCCTAGGGGCCTCTTGCACTGTTTGTCATTTTCTGTTGAACAGTTTGTAATGGAAGGTTTGAGTTTTCATGATTTTAAACATAATCTCTCATCTGATTTAACTACTTCGACTACTTTCAAGAATCTCTTACGACGATATTTTGATACTTTTTTCTATAGCAATAAAATGTGGCTGTCGGCGATTTTAAATAGTGCTTGGTGTGCACTTATCAACGTAAAAAAACAACTAACTTGGGGGTACCACGAGCCCAGCATTTTGCTGTACTGCAATTTACAACGAACCTTAGAGCCAGAAAAAGATATGGCGTGTAGATGCACCCTCTTCAAGTACAAGAATGGGTTTGCTAAAAAAAACAATCCCTCTCAATGACTATTTAATGTGGAATATTTTTTTCACATATCATCTGAAAGCTGGAATATGTATAATGTTGGGTAAAATCCCAAGACCGTAGATGAATAATTAAAGGAGATTGCTGCAAACCTACAAAAAAAGTAGTCCATTGTTGAACCATTTGACCGAACTAAATAATAAAAAGTATGATTACGTAATTAATTTTCAAAATGATAAATGATTAGGGATCGTCCATAAATTACGTAACGCTTAAGAGGGGGAAGGGGGTTCGAGACAGCGTTACGGTGCGTTACTTGGGTGTGTGGGGGTGTTAGTTTAGTGTTACGTAGCATTAATTTATTTTTAATTTTTCGACATCTGGTGAAAAAATATTTTTTCTGCCTTATACCACGAAGAAAATATTGAAAACTGATCTATCGTATATTTTAGAATCCAATTCAATTGGTGCAGACGATTGTCACTCATGCGTCATCTAAGACGTGTGCACGCGTTTCTGTGATATAATTTACTTTTATTTCTTGTAATTGGGGATCTCAAGCATTACGTAATTATTTTGGGGGGAGTTGAAGCGAACGGGTGCGTTACAGTAGGGAGAGGGGGTATTCAAAATATTCCAAATTTGCGTTCCGTCATTTATGGACGGCCCCTATATCCATTTGATGTTACCAGTATTTTGGTATACCAATTTAATTTATTAATAAAATGTTCATATTCAAATTCTATTTAATTTGTTAATAATAGTTTAAGGTTTTCCGGTTTCCGCATGTTAATACGACACGACCAATGACTAATCTTCGTGTAAGGCGATCCCGCCGGGTCCGTCGCGCCGGGGGAAGTGATCCGCAGGAGCGAAAGCTGCGGTCCGCGCGCGCCCAAAGCGACTCCGGTCCGTCGAGTGCAAAAGGAGCCCTCTCGCTGACAAAGAAGGACAAACGGGGCCAAAACGGACCGGGTGACGCGGCAGACCCCGGCGCGCGGCGTGCGGTGAGAAACCTGTAGCAGCAGTGGTGCCGGCTACCAGGATCCAGCCGATCATTTGGGGAGGGGGGATCGTAGATTTTTGTTAAATAATAAACGGATTACATTATGTATGTACTGTAGACATAACCGGCTCTGATGGTGTAGTGTTATCATGCCGGATTACCAGTCTCAAGTCGCGGGTTGAAACCCGGTCAAAGTCGGAGAATTTCTGAGGTGCGAAAAAACGACGGCATCCATACGGACGCTTGTCGGCATGTGAAACAGATCCCGGAAAGGCACTTGGCCAATCCTGGCGAAATTAAATCCTCTAGCAATTTGGCACCAATCAGAGATTCGATTGGAGTTACTGGATAAGATTGTGGATATTGTATCTTGACCTGTGCTATCTTCATATCGAAAGTCAAAATTGGCGCACTAGCGCTCCTAGGGAAAGCAATAGCATCTACCCTAGGTATACTTGCTCAGAATAAGTTTCACAAGAAGGCACCATGGGCTTCTGGAGACTACCCAACGCACTAATCAGCGTATGGCACTAAAAGAGAAGACCGTAGATATGATACTATACAATATTATTGTTGAAATAATTACATAATTTGAACATAAATAAATATTTAAATCCAATATTAAAACCTGACAAATAAAGGAAGATAAACGAAAACTCTAGACCTTTTTGGGGGGAGCATGACCCCCATGTCCCCCCTGGATCTGCCACTGACGCCTGCGGGGGAGGCTCCAGTGGCGATGCAGAAGACGGGGAGGAATACAACTCGTGTGTCCGGCAAAAAGCGACGGAGATAATGGGCGTTAGCCTCGCGAGATGTGAGTTGACCTGGGGTTGGGGCCGATGGTTTGAATGCGGGTGAGTGCCAGCGGCGGTGGAGGTTGCGTGCCGGGTCGTGTGGCGGGGGTGTGGTGGGTGGGGGACTGCGGCGAGGGCGGGCGCCGGGCCTGGCCGGCGCGGGGCGGGGCGGGGCGGGGCGGGGGTCGCGATCCCGCAGTCATCTGAGCCCGACAGCGGACGCCGCGCCGCCTCAGCGTACGTGGCGGGGAGGACCGGGGCGGGGCGGGGCGGGGCGGCGCGGCGGCGTTGCGGTTGAGGTGGCTGGCGTTCCCACGCAGGCTGCCTTACGGTCGGCGGCGCCGCCGAGGCGTCGTCGTCGCGTCGCGGCGGCCAAGAGCTCCGTTCCACCCCCGCCCCATCGAGAGATGGGGATTAACTGATGTCACTGCAGTGCCTCTGATCGACGGCGGCTAGATTCCACTCCCAACGGCGCGGCTGGATTTTCAACACTAGCTTGTCAGCTAGGTCGAATTCATCCGCTGTCTGGAGGAGAATTCTAGCGGCCGGCTTTTTTCCCTGGACGGTAGTTTTCCCCTGGTTTCTCCGATCAACACCAGACAAATGCCGGAGCAATTCCCTCACAAAAAGGCACGGAACGCGCGCGATTTTTCCCGCCTCTTGCTTGGCCTATCCTCACCCCTTACACACTCTTACACTTTCATGTACTACACTATCGCACATGCCGGGAGATCAGTCGGGGCTTGGAGCTTGCCTCCAGTTGGGGCGGTGCTCCGCTGGTGGGAGGTACCTGGTTGAGGATAACCCCGCTAGTCGACGGTAGGTCGACGCCGATCTCGCCATCCAGCGAGGGAAGATCACCGCCACCTCCAAATGCAAAACAACATGCATTACACTTACAGGACTAATGACCGCAGTGGTTGACGCGCACTAACAACTAACAATCACTAACAATCATGGCCTCGTCCTGCACCACCCACCCCACGAAGCTCGCCATGTCTCGGCCGCTCCAGCACTTTAGCCACCCGGCGAACTGCAGCAGATTAGAAAAGCGGCGGGAGATTAGGAACGCAAGTCGAAGCAGCGCTCTAAAGAGTTTCCGTACTACTCGCTGTAAAAATTCCTATAACGTTTAATCTTTGACTGAGCATTTTGTTTTCCGATCTACTACTTAGAACATTAGTCCTGTAAGTGGAGTGTATGTTATATCCCCAGTATACAGGCTGAGTCACGTAACTTTAGCACCTACTATAACTTTTGAACGGTTGAAGTTATTGCAATGCAGTTTTCACGGAAGTGCATGAGGGAATGGGTATAATTGATACGTGAATTCATTTCTGTTTTATCACTTGTATTTTACGAGATATTTGAGGTAACTTTGTTTTTTCAAATGGAACTATACATATTTTTTCAGTCTATCATGACGAGCGTATAAAAGACAAATCCAATGATACACACATATTGTTATATGTTAGATAACCATTTTTTGCGTAATTTTGATGTTTACGACTAGGGTTTAACGGATATTTTGAATGTACTCCTAACAGTCCGCCCCACAAGGTCCACGCAGCGCTCCACCGGCAAACGCGGGCTTGGGGAAGGAAAGGAAGTTAAGTACTTAAAGATACGAAAATATTCCAAATATTCACACAACTGTTGCAGTTTTTCTTGAATTCTGCTTTCAGTCCCCATTTTCATAAGTAGTATGTATTGAAATAAGTTTGTTTCCATCCCTAAGTTATTATTATATGCTTATTAATATTTAAAGTGTTAGCTCACAATATGCTATATTCTTTGTACAGTCTTAATATTTATTCTGATAGTGTTCTGCTTCAAGATCTCATTACTATCCTGTAATATAAAATCCCACTAAAAGAAGTTTGAAATAATAAACAATTTTATTACAATACATAGTTATGACAAATCCTTATTTTCAATCCTACAATTCTTTCAACCAAAGAAAGAAAAAAAATTGAATATGCGGATGGATGGAAAGCAGAGTTCAGGGAAAAAAACCTGCAACAGTTTTGTGAATATTTGGCATTGGTTTCGTATCTTCAAATACTAAGATCCCTTCCCGTCCCCGCGAGCGCGTTTGCCGGTGGAGCGCTGCGTGACCTTGTGTGGCGGACTGTTAGGATCCTTTAAAACCCTAGTCGCAAAAATCAAAATTATTTTAAAAAATGCTTATCTAACGTATGACAATATGTATATCATTTGATTCGTCGTTTTACGCTCGTCATGATAGACTGAAAAAATATGTATAGTTCCATTTGAAAAAACCAAGCTACTTCAAATATATCGTAAAATACAAGTGATAAAACAGAAATGAATTCATGTATCAATGAGCCCCATTTTCTCATGCACTTCTGTGAAAACTGCAATGCAATAACTTCAACCGTTCAAAAGTTACAGGAGGTGCTAAAGTTATGTGACTCACCCTGTATATCCTTCTCCCACGCTGGTGCGTGAAATTCGGGCGCCGACCTGCACTTGCGGAGTTTTTCTCCTCCAAATATCTCCCAAAAACCTGTCATCAGCAGAGCTGGAACAAGCTCGAAGTTCCCGACTACCCTCCTGAAAAGTGTGGTAGTGTAATGCATGTAAGTTTAGGTGTGAGTTCAAGGAGAAAGGAGGGGAGGAGGATGAGGAAAGAAAAATCCCACGCGGCCCATGGTCCGTTTGTTAAGGGAAGTGCTCTGCCATTCCCTAATTGGAGAATCACGAATAACTTCCGATTAGAGCAGCTGACCTCTACAATTCTCTTCCAGACAATGATTGAGGTTCAATGTTTTGCTTCCATATTCAATACAATAAGAAAATTCAATGCCTTCAGAATTGTTCAAAAATTGTAAATGTTACAAGTCGCAGAAATATTTTATATTAGTTTTCGTAACTGCAAATGTCATCATTGTTGAATACATGAATTATGATATTTATGTAAATAATGGTATCGTGTTATACGGGAAAGCGATTTGACATCAAACCGAATTGAGCTATTAAAATTGCACCATTTCTGAGGAAAACTAACATTGGCCCTGTACAAGGTATGGATAAAATAAACAATGTATTACATCACTAAATTTTACGATTCTGCTTATTCAAGTCAGCTGCATATTTCATCGATTACCGCATATCACAAAAGCATGTGAATCCATTAAGTAATCCTCCTTTCCAAAACCTGGATGTTTTGTCGTTGTCGTTGGCATCCTAATCTAAAGCTCCCTAAACGACATTCATCTTGTCTCTCGTCAGCGCCCATCGTTCTACTAGTTATATTGTCGTGAATTAATTTAGGTATCTTCAAAAGTCAACACTAATGATAATAAAGCATCTTCTTAACAAATGTTTAGTCAAGAAGCAAAGTTTTACGTAAATAATGCTCATATATTTTATAAAACTTAACATTTATTCCACTTGTATGGTTCAATACGGTATTGGGGGAGAGACAACGACATGTCATTAGCATAGATAGGAGGATACCCTTCAGTAAGAAGATTAACATATTCACGTCTTGTGAGTAGCATCCCTAAGCGAGACGTCACCAGATCAAACAGAAACAGGACGCGGGCTAAGCAGCTTACTCATTTCCTGTTGTTCATGTCACTACAGTTATGATTGCACAGACACAATCTCACACTGGCTGCGTTGAAAAGTGGCATTAAGAGCATCATACTTGTTTGAGTGGTACTAATTGAATATTGTTTAAAGTTCAGATTTGTCGTACGCGTCAAACTCTTTAATAGACGAAATAATCACTATCACCCAGAAACACAGCCACTCCAAATGATTTGGACGATCTCCGATTGGCTCAGACCCTCCACGTCCTGTCATTTCTCATAAAATGCTGTCAAAATGTCAAATTATAATTAAATTTGCCTAGCAGATTGTAGCTGTAGTTCTCTGAGACTCCCGAAAAATTAAATGGATTCCTTCGTAAACTAAGAAACGTAAATTTATTTCTTACCTTTCCCTTATCCACTCCTTGAGGTTTCAGCACAGTGATTTATATTCCTGCTTAAATGAATAATTTGCTACATAATCAATCACTACTACTATCACTTGAAGTCACGGCATACTTATGAAACGATCATTACTCGCGACACAAAAGTGATGCACATATTGGCTACTACTTTCTCGCCATCCTACGTAAGAAGGGAAAGTATTGTTATCGTACAGCGAAAATCGGCAATTTTTCGGCACAAAAACTTATTATCGCGCCCAGGTAATTAAAAAGTGAATATATACTGTTCTTACTTATAGTAAATTACTTTCTTTAACACGTTATGTCGTCAAAACCAATGTTTTGTGAATTCTTGATACCAAAAAATTAATTGACGGTAAAACGTCTGTCTGTGTGTCTGTCCATCTGCGTCAATTCTAAACCGTTCAGACGATTGTCTCCAAAATTGATATTCTCCGATCGATCTGAAGGAACTCATGAGTTTAAAACGAATATTTGAAGTTACTTTACACGAAGCCTTCACATTTTGTTTAAAAAAGTGAAAAGTGAAATTAAAAAGTTCAAAATTTGTTCGATGTCTTTCTACAACTACAAAATTGACGATAGGTTATTTTCCTTAATGAAATTCATAATCATACAAGAATTTTGTACTTTTGAATTTTTATTATGTAACATCAGATGAGGTCTTGAAAAAGGTATTTTAATATTTCTCTAAAAAATGCGGTAAACGAACTCATTTAAATCACAAATTTGAGAATTTTTACGAAATAAATGAACATGTTCCTACAGAATTGTAGAGACCTACGATTCCATCCATTGCGTGACAGAAAAAAATAGCACTTTAAGAACTTGTGAAACTACAAGTTAAGTATCTGTGTTTAATTTTAATAAAACGACCGAATCAATGTTGCCTTCTTAACGACAAACAAAACTCGGGAAATATAGCTTAATCGGCTTAATATAGCTTATTGCTCAATAACGTAACCTTGTTTTCTCCAAAACTAAGATTTTTGACTCAAGAACTTTTACCTCGTGATCATAGAACTAACTGATGTGCAGACATGACCTTCCTTTTCCCAGATCGTCCTGTGTCCTCTGCTCTAAGATACCGATTGTGCGTCTCAATCGGCGCTGTCTGTGTCAAGGCTGCGGGTCGGAAGGGGAAGTAGGGCGGCGCTGTGATCGAGAGACAAGGTCTGCCCGGCTGCAGGAAGAGCGATGCAGCGGAAGTAGGGCGATCGCCATATTTAAAGGATTGGGTTTGATGTTCCACATAGTTGCGACTAAATTTAGACTTACAATGTCGACACACGTCCACTCTCGTTTCTTTAAGCTTAAGATCATATCTAAAAAAGCCATGATGACCTTTTTAGGAATGATAATTATCTTTCTGAATCTTTTCCATATCGTCTTTCGCATTTGCACTGAACATTGAATATCGAAAGTTTGTTTGCTCGCAGCTTGTATTGATTTGTATGTATTGTATTAAATTAATTTTACCAAAATAAAAAAATTCGTAAGTTTAAAAGTATATGGTATTTTTGCTCAACGAAGTAGCTTTATTATTTCAGCGAACTTAATTATACAAAACAATATTAAAATTTCCAGTTTTATTTGCTTGTACTACTTTGAAAACAATAACAACAAACCTTAGTTCAACATCATTCTCTGAAAAGGGTTTTACAGAAAACATGCACAGCTTCTACTACGCTTTCAAAAACTGAAGATGTAAAGATTGTCGCTTACTCTGCTCTCATTTAAAGCCTTCTGTACTCATTTATTATTATCAGCAGTAGAACAGTCGACAAGAAGATGACATTGTAAGTGAAAATTGGATCAGCGTGAAAGAACGAATATAATACTTAGTACATAGTATATTATATATTTCTTTCTTTCATTCTTTCTTTCTTTGGAAAGTGTTAGAACTGTAAATAATTAGACCCGATTCCAATCTTCCTGTTTTTAGCCATATATGTAGAATCAGATATTTTATTACGAATCGCTTTAGCATGGGCGTCACGAGCACCAAATTATTGGGAGGGGGTTATAATTCAACAACCAGGTAAGCGGGGAGTCCTCTCCAATATACTTTATTGGATATGCAAAAAAACATTGAGGGTATCCGTCCCCTCAATGTGTTTCTATGTAATAAAATGTAGTTCTACTTAATAAAACATTTTATTTATGAAAATATGATCAATCCCTTATTTCCCTATCTTGAGGCTACGATTTGAGGATTTGTTTCCCGACCTTTGGGGAAGAGGCTCTTCAAACCAAATAAAGAATTTAATGAATAAGAGGCCCTCAAGGCCTTATAAATGTAGTCGAGTGTCTTGTTTTAGGCTGCGCACGCATATTGTAGTCATGAAAACATAGACTGTTTTTCGATCTTAAGTCCGAATTTAAGCAGATAACAGAAAGCATATTTCGCTTCTTAGAACATGAATTGGAAATTTGTTCCATAAATTTCGTGTAATTCTCTCGGAACAGATCCTTGTGAACGAACTCACAGCTTTACTCTCCGTTTCCTTACGACAGTGTTGTCAAGGTCGATGCCACGAGAGGAAGCCCGTGGCACTTGTGCCACCACGAAATCGCCTCACCACGCAATTCATCACCCCGCCACCAGAGACAACGCCATCGCTATTGTAATACGGCGGGGTTACTAATAGTTTCCTTTCCCTCAGAGAAGCTCGTGGCATGCTACAGTGCCACAGGGCGTGACACTGCCACCGAATAGAAGACCTTGACACCACTGTCTTACGGGACTGAGACTCTTTTAAAAGAACATTCAAATTCGTCAAAGGTGGGGAAGTTTGTTGAGTGGCTTGTTTCGAATATTATCAAATACCAGCCAAATTCTAGACATGTATATTTTTTAATTTGGCGTTTAGAACAAGCGTCGATGTTCTAAAACTTCTTATATTTGTATAAAAGTATTTTTAGTGAAGTCTTAAGTAAACTTCATTAAATATTAAATTAAAAATGAGTAATGTCATCTTCGCTATCGTACATTACAAGCCAGACAAATAGAAGGTAGTGGTGTTTAATTCGCACGGTGATTCTGATATAAAAGCAAACCAAGATGACAGCGCGATGTCCGAATAAAGAACAGTCAGAAGTGTGCTCAAGAATGAACAATACCGTAGGGAACATTTTCATTCGTTTTAGTGACAATAAAACTAGGAGTAAGAATACAACCAGCAGACATGATGACCGACTGCCCACGTCCTTATGTCCACAATTTATTAGCAAAACTGTTACGCAATCCCTCCATTTCCGCAAGGCAAGAGCTCGCACCCGTGGCGAGGTCACAATTCGAAGCGCAAACAAGTTTCTCTCGTAAAGAAAACAACGCACGTGCGACGGAGATGGGTGCGCCTATGCGCGCTCGTGCCCTTCGCTTGTTTGAGACTGCCCACATCTCATCGTCTAGGACAAGGTTCAATTTCCCTCATTCGCAGACTCCGAGGCCGCACATACGCATTTGAATCCAATCTGTTCGGTTGTATTATATCTCGCTAAGCAATTCTTTAACGAGACGCCTCGACTTCAAGCTTGCGTGCCTTTTCATCCACGATTTACTTTCTCGACCTTCAACTTCTACCCGCGTGACGCCCATTCATGCATTCTCGTCAATGCCCCCGGACGGACTTGTCATCTCACCTGCTGATACTTCCGGCGACCCTCGGTCCGGACTAATCTCTACTACAACTAATCCTAAAAAAAACTCGCCCACTCGCGCGCCTCCTTCCTTTTTTGGGCGTCTGCCTGTTGGTATACCCATTCATCATCTCGCTTTCTCCCTTTTTTTATAGACGAACTTCTTTCCTCTCCTGTGTTCTCCATTCTCGCAGCATTCCAGACTCGACTCCTTTCGCGCTATTTCGCCTTCTAGGCGTGTCACTCTCCGCTTCTTAATTTTTTCGCCACTTCTGCCACAGTTCGCAGCCCTCCCTCGCTGGCTGATCTGCATTTCTCCTCCTTCCCCCGCCGGCGTCCTCGCGGCCGGCGCGCCAGCGTCACGCCCCGCGCCCTCCCACTCGCGCGCCCGCTCACGCATGGGCGATCACAGAGCGAGGGGCGGGGCACCGCGTGTCGCGGACGTCCATCCGCTGGTCGTTTGGGGGTCATGACCCCGGGGGACTCTCCCCCTCCGCCCTGGGAGCTCTCGGTCGCCTGCGGTCGGAACCGAACACCGCGCGGCGGCGGCGGCGGCGGCGACGGGCGCGGCCGATGTCACCGGCATTCCAGCCGCCGCCCCGCTCCCGCCTCCGCCCCGCCCCCGCGCCGCTCCCCGCTCCCCGCCGCGCGCGGGGGCCGCGGCCTTGGCGCCCGGGCGTGGGCAGCGGCACGCGCCGCCGCTGCAGACGCGGAACGGGGAGCCACATACGAATAAGACGCGCCGCCGCGGATCCCCGCGCGCGCCCTGCTCCCGTCGCCGTCCCGCCCCGCAGACACGCGCTACACGCTAACTTACAAATATTAGAAAGAAGTCATAAAATAGAGTTGTATCCGTTAAATATTTGTCAATCAAATAATACTAAAATTCATATCTAGCAATTTGTTAATTTTCATTTAAAAAAAATATTTTTATTGATACTTGTTCGACAAAAAATTGTCTTGCAAGTGTGTGAACATTACATTAACATCGAATAGAGTATGAGGAGAAACTTAAAAAGTAACCTCTAACATACTACTGACATGTATAGGGATTTTTGATTTTGAAGAGACAATGATCTTAATAATAAGCAGTGGTTATAAATAGTACTATATGAAATGTATACAATAAATAATAGATAAATGGAGTAAAGTTAACTATAGAGGATGTAAGAGATCTTTTGAATAATGTGACTTAACTCGCGGAAAAGGATTAGCTGTTTTTCCAAGTTAAAAAGATGTGTAAGCAGGAGAAGAGGTATGGGAAGTATAGAATTTATCTGAGAGAGGATGGTTTTCATTTGTATTGTACAAAAAGTTAATCTATTATTAGTAGTAGTATTTCTGTAGCAAATACGGAGTATTTTTCTTTTCGGAGGGGCCCCCATCGCTGTTATGTACTTGGTCTTGGATCACTATTTTGTACTTTACACGTGGACCTCGCAGGAGCTAAATCCGGCCTTTCGATGTTATAGTGCGATTTTTGTGCGTGTGTTATAGTGCGATTTTTGTAACTTTTCCCCTCAAGGCCAGTCTTCACGAGGAAATATGTCACGGTATTTCGCGTCTTTTTCAGTCGTGCCGTTAGATATCGCATGATCGCGACCGTATCAAGCAGTGCTTGCGATCATGCGACGTCTGGTGCCACGACCGAGAAAGACGCGAAATGAAGTGTGATATTCCATCGCGGCCATAGGGGCTTGAGGGGCAGAGTTATAAAAACCGTTCTATAGGTCTTTGTTACACCTCCTGCCTTATAAAATGACTCTTTTTAAGAATGGAAATCACATTTCTGAGGCCACAAGCCCCGTTGAGAAGGACGTTTGCGAATTAATTAAAAATAATTATTTTATAAGGCAGGAGGTGTAACAATGATTTAATGCCATTGGCCACTTAAAAAAATCGAAGGTTTTATACGTAGGGTGCGCGTCTCCTAATATTCAAACTTGGATTCAGGAACTGATCACACGTCTCGGGCACCTTAATCAAACGCGGTTCGAAATTCAGCCCGCAAGCCGACGACCGGCTCAAGAAGCTCATGGCATCAACTGATGCTACTGCAGTGCCTCTGTCCGGGAGATCCTAGGTTTGAGGGCCGACGGTGACAAGATTTTCGACGTTAGCTTGTCAGCTAGACCTAATTCAGCCGCTGTCTGAAGGAGAATTCTAGCGGCCGGCTGTTGTAATCTGTAGTTCTCCTTGGTTTTCTCCAATAATCGTCAAAACCAGATGAATACTGGAGCAGTACCTTAACAATTGGGTCACGGATCTCGCTTGATCTTTCCTTTCCCTTCTTTGTCCTAACCTCACCTCTTCCTTGCACAAACACACCCAAAGACACACACGCATATGCACTATTCTACCACACGCCGGGAGACCTTAGAGCTTGACCCGGATCGGGTGGTGCTTCGCTGGTGGAAGATACCTGGTTGGGGAAAACGAGAGAGCCGATTCGTAGGTCGGCGCAAGATCTCACTATCCAGCGGGGAAGATCACCGCCACCTCCCCTGATAAAACGTGCACTGCACTTACGGGATGTGATCGTAGCAGTTTACGCGTCCGGAAACAATCGCAAGCCGAAGTGTTTCTTCTTTCCAATTTGGCTTTTCGAGAGAACCACTCAACTACTCGTCAGTTATTAAGATTAACAGCACAAATTCACTTTTCATTTCAATCTGGTTTTCATCTACTGTTGACTCCGGTTACCGTGAACTTCTGGGGACTAACAGTTTTGCTTCACCATATTAAAGGTTCACTATATCCGATGACGCCAAAATGAAATGAGCTCCGCAATGATTAATTTTATTAATAAAGAGATACAGCAAAATACATTAGTTGTTAATGTTAACGAACTGAAAATTTTGATATTTTTATTTGACTTAAAAAGTCAATAATTTTCAATTGTTTTCTTCAAGCATTTTTCATTAGTAACTTCTGGAGATCCCACTCAAGAGTTCTTGTTCTCCCCATACTTAATGCTGCATTGTCTACTGTCTCTAAGTATCGTAATGCTGTCTTGACACTCTTCAGAGCCTCTTGCGCTGTTGCAACATTGTCCCATCCTTCGAAGGGCCTTTTACTCACCTAATAACATACGATTCATTTCGTAAGTGGCATGCAGCAATCGGCTAATGAATCTGATCGCTTTCCGCGGAGCGCGGCGGGTGTCGTCTGGCTGGAAGGCTGTGGCAGTCGCCTACGTAGAACACCATGCGCTTTGTCCCGGGGAATCTCAAGTAACATAAAGTGGTCGCGCGTCGCCGCAGCCATTTTTAGCCTCCGCAGAACTCGGCCTTGATTCTTGGAGACTTAATGATTACGAATTTTACCAGATTATGAATTTTGGCCGACGATAGTTTTTCCATGGTGCCTAGTGTTGGAGTTTGTGGAACTGACGCGATATTTTTTTTCCAAGAAGGAATTAATTTCCAGGACGTATTTCTGACGTTCACTACAACTGAGTCATTTTTTGTTTACTTGTAATGTAAGTGAAACTGGACCTGTGACTTAAGTTCACTATAACCGAGAGTCACTATAAACGTGTTCATTATAACCTTAGTCGACTGTATTTGCAGTTTACTTAGAGGTCTCCCTGGCGCTTGATCGAATGTGGCACGATTGATTAAAATTAAATTTAAGGAAAATTGGAATATCATTATATCGATACACCATTATATCAAGTTTTTCTATTGAATAGCCACATTCTCTGTTCGTCTTAAGTCCTTCATTTCTTCAGAACGGGCTGTTCTTGCCGGTGTTCCACAATATCTCCATTATCTCCTTTCTTACTTAATTTAAATGTCGCAGATATTCCGATCGTTAATGCAGTTCTCTTTGCAGCCGATACTTTAATATATTTTATGCATAACGAATCTTAAACACAGTATGTCACAGCAATGTCACCTAAAATCATAGAAAATTGGTGAACATTATGAACAATTAAAATCAATTCTAATAAATCAATAGCTAATGTATTTACTTTAAGGTATTCTATCTTTCTTTGTCTATATCTGGACTCTTTCCTTGAGCTCCACTAAATTCGTCCATTCCTTATCTCGGCGTTCTCATGGACACAGTCACACCCGAATTGGCAATCACACTTCAACCAAAGTATATGAAGCCAATAGACGAAAAGCTATTTTAATTCCGATTCTGAATCCCAATTCTTCATTAAAAATGCATTCCTTTTTAACTAGAATACAATCTATCCTTCACCCGATAATAACGTATGCATGACCATATGGATTTCAGCTGTCCCAACCACATTAAATAAATTACATATCTTTCAAAAGAAAATCTTAAGAAAAACAGTAAATGTACCCTGGTTTGTCAGCAACAAGACAGTCCACAACATTGCAAAAGAACCAATTACTGTTTTTCATGAAGCTGGCACATAATTTCTATAATAATTTAAATCACGTATACAAGAAGCAGTCCCTTACAAAATAGGAACTGATCAACCACCACTCTCCCGCCTAAGAAACAGACTCCCATTTCATATTTTTCTTCAATATCTGATATTAGGCAAGGATAAATATTTCACTTACCCATCTCACCTATCATTATTTTCAAACCCCTGTCATCACCCTCTACTTTTCCAGAATTATCCTCTCATAACCTCGGTTGAAGGTTTCAGCTAGAGAAATTTCTATCTGGAAGTTGGCAATAAGTTAACCTCCTTCACATTTTGCTGGTTCAAAATCACTGGGTCGAGCAATTGAAGAGCCTCGCGGATGAACGTTGTACAGTCTGTCATTGTAAAACAAAATTCAATAAAAAAGTCGATGTTTAGGCCAAGTCTTACGTACCAGCTGCATAGAACAAGGCCACCCACAGAAAAGTTTTAACCCTAGAGCGGGCGCGCTGGTGAATTCCGTTCACCACTCCGACATATTGTTACGTTTATCTCAGAAAAGATAACGAACGGCGTCGGATTGTTGCATTATCTTACAATCACTTCCTGGAATTGCTCTCGGTGTTGTTTTTATCGTGCTCAAGCTATAAGCTTGCAGTTTTAGAAGAGAGAGTTGCTAACGTTGTGAAGTTGGTGAAGCAAATTCACCAGGCGCCCGGTCATGTAAGTCAAATTGTATAACTTTTAACTTTTTATAAATTTGTTTGATTTTATCTTTTAAACTGCAATATAGATTTTAACGTAACTATTGTGAATTTTAGGTCGGAATCTCTTAGTTGTGATGCTATTGCCAGGGTTTTGCAAGAAATATCGGACGAGGAAGATTTGGATGGTGCAACAGTCGATCTAGATTTTTCTGACGGAGAAGATGAAATAATTAACTACTCATATATTGATCACGATAGTGAAACCGATCAAGAAGGGAAGTATGATTGTGATAATGATAATGATTTAACAGAGAGAGAGTTCATTTTTGGAAAAGATGGAGAAACCATGTGGTGCAATACGAGTTTGTTCAAAACTACTTCTAAAACTAAATCAAAAAAACCTGGTCAAAATATTTCCTGGTCCGAAAGGTGCAGCGAAAAATGTCACTAGTGAGGTTGAAGATCATAAATGACGACATCATAGATCAAGTCGTTCATTACACAAATATTTATATTCAAAGAAAACGGGATGAGGTGAATTACAGTCGAGAACGGGATGGGAAACTTACAAGTCGTAGTGAAATTATTGCTTTGATTGGTGTTTTATTTTTGATTGGCGTAAAAGGTGGTCAGCACACTAATGTGTGCGAATTGTGGACTACTGATGGGACGGGAATAATGGCTGTAAGAAGCTGTATGTCATCTAAAAGATTTTTATTTTTACTGAGGTGCGTGCGATTTGATGATAAACACACACGATCCGACAGGCAAAGAGTTGATCGATTAGCCGCAGTTCGCATTCTTTTGGAAACATTTGTGACAAACTGCAAGAGCAGCTACACTCCAAGTGAATTTCTTACAATAGATGAGAAGTTAGTGCCCTTCAGAGGGCGCTGTAGTTTCATCCAATACATTCCAAAAAAAACAGCAAATATGGGCTGAAATTATATGCACTGAATGACGCCAAAACATTTTTCACCTCTTCCCTTGAGCTCTACTGCGGTAAACAACCGTCAGGTCCGTATGAAGTTTCCAACAAGCCATTCGATATTGTAAAAAGGTTACTTCAGCACGTAAAAGGGAAAAATCGAAATCTAACAGTAGACAATTGGTATACGTCATATGAACTAGTTCTGAGCCTTTTGGAAGATAAAATTACTACCATAGGCACATGTAGAAAAAACATGAAAAAAATTTCCAAAGAATTCCTACCTCAAAAGATCAGAGCTGTAGGATCTACATTGTTTGGCTTCCAGTTCAACATTATGCTAATATCACATGTCCCGAAGAAAAATAAAGCAGTGTTGCTCATGTCTTCAATGCATGATGAAGCTTTGGTAGACAGCAACAGTAAGAAGCCACACGTAATTCTAGACTACAATATGACAAAAGGAGGTGTCGATACATCAGATCAGATGGAAGCAAAGTATTCAGTGGCTCGTAAATGCAACAGATGGACCATGTGTCTTTTTTATACATTACTGAATGTTGGAGGTATAAATGCTCAAGTCATTTACAACGCAAATCCAGCAAATCCGTTGATAAAGAGGCGTGGTTTTCTGAAAAACCTCTCATTTCAATTAATGAAGGCTTGGATAGTCGAACGTTCTAAAATAAAAACTTTACCTTCAGACATAAGTCAATTTTAAAAAATATCAGACAGAAGGTACAGAAGTGGAACTGAGGACAACACCTGCAAAGATAGGTCGCTGTATCCAATGTACAAGAAAAGAAAACCAAGTAACAACAATGAAGTGTGATATATGCTGCAACTTTGTATGTAAAAAGCACTCCAAAAACTGTATAAAGTGTGTGAATTGTGAAAATTTGGATGCAAGCAAATCCGAAGAGGAATACTAATTATTAGAGACACAGCTGGTACACTAGATCATTTACGTTTAGCAATAGAAACTTAATTCATTCTTCCATTTACTTCAGTAATTGTATGTTTGAAAAGTGTCAAAAAATAAATTCATGAACATTTTATCTACATTTTATTCATCTTCCTTTTGCAAAGTTCAAAAATTCGTAATGGTGAACGAAGTTCATCACGCGCCCGTTACCGTAACTGAAATAGGCGCGCCCGCTCTAGGGATAACATGCTTTTCATTCAAGGGACTAATGACCGTAGTTAATGTTCCCGGAAATTCGAAATACTCACTCTTTGAACTATTTTGTATGCCTCCTTTTTCTCACAAATGCTTCGAAAAAAACTTTTCTTTTCGTACATGACACTGCGATCATTTTAATGATCGAACGTGGTAATGCATTTACTTAAAGAAGCTTATTTTTAGAAGATACTATTTGGCTGGGAACAACCGTTTGTACAGAAACAACACAACTCTGCATTCGAAAGGTTCAAACATGTGTCAGGTAGATTCACAAAAGCAATGATATAAAAATGATATACAAACTTCAATGATATAAAAATATAATTAATTTACGTTCAAATCATATACTGATGGTAATTGGCCGGAAAAATGTAGATAAACGAATATGATTATCATATTGGAAATTACTTTCATGATAAAAAGTTAATAGTGTAATTTAATTAGAAGTGAACAAAATTGCATTTAACCTGATATTTAGATTTATTTTCTTATTCACCATCACTACTTTCGAGCTCTTGGTCGCCACACACAAATGGACTCGTAAGCTATATACCTTCATTGATACTATGAAGTAGTGTAGTACTTAGAAGTGTAGCTTTTCTTAAGATATCCTGGACCCTGAATTATTCAAGTAACACTGACAAAAGTTTAAAACTTCCTATTAGCTACACATGTCAGACACACCATCAGGGTAATGTCACTTTAAGTTACATGGATGTATGCGTGCCAAATATAAATAAAACAAATCTCTTTTAATTATGGGGAGTTTGAAAATGTACAAGTAGCAAAGACAACTCATATGAAGCTCAACGTAAACATGGACCGGTGTTTTTACAATGATTATTATTTATACTAATTTCTAAGCTTCGTAAAAGAAAAAATGAATAGCGTAGCTCTCAAAATCCTTCTCGAAACCTATAGTATTAACTTAACACTAGCAAAATAATTTATTCTGGGCACTCATAAAGACAATCGTGGGACATAAAAACGACAGTATCATCAATGTGTTCACCATAAATATTTTAAAATTCAGTACGTGCTGTAAGTCGAATATACATTGGATATCTATTGATTTGTCGAAATAATTCAAACTAGCTGAATGTGGCGTGGCCGACGCTGTAAACTATTTTTAAAGTATCTTCATGTGTCGAAAATTTCTTTCATATTTCATTTCGTTCATGCGTAGCTTTGTTCAAATATGTTCTTACAGTATCTGGCATTGAACTAACCAATGAATCGTAGTAGCTGATAATGTTATACTCGCCTTCAAAAATTTCCAACATCCAATGGCCTTGTATGTTACCGTCATATGGGATAAGCAGGTTGCAATATTTAAAAATAAAATTTAAAAATTATAATTGTCCTAAGAAATACTTGAAAGTATTGAAGATGCGAATAGTTAAAGTTTAGTTAAGCTACAATTTTTACGATTTTGCAAATATTCGCGGATTCGATGGTGTGACGGTTAGCGTGCCGGACTGTCATACCCAAGTTCGCGTGTTCAAACCCGATCGAAGCCGTGGATTTTTACGGGCGAAAAAATCCTTCGTACGCCTTCCGCGGAGGGGAAGTAAAGCCGGCTGGCCCATGTTAGTAGATTTACTTGCATGTAAAAGATCCTCAAGCCTAAATGACGCCTCTGAGCTAAATTCAAATCGCCTGTTTCGTCGCCCGAGATAATACCTTCTTTCTCCGCTAGGTGAAAGGAGCGTAGCGAAATTTGCGTGGTCAGACGGAAGAGCAGGCCTCATGGCCTGAGTCTCGCCACGTAAAATAAGGCAATTCAATTCAATTCAAAATATGTACAATAATGCAAAAAGATCACCTGTAAGTTGTTCTAGGTTATTCTCTAATCGTAATACAAAGATCATTCTCAATTAGTTCGAAAATTCTTCCGCAAAATCATCTACAACTACATTAATTGTAGTTGTAAATGTTAAGTAAATTATTTCCCGGATTTGCTTAACAATTCCATATTTTTTGAAGAGATTAAAACTCTTCAAACCCAGTCTAATTTGTGTTCACTTCCACTTTTGCAATTGCTCTATTATTCGTTTTGTATGCAAATGTAAATAAATATAAAAAGACAACTTTTTGTATGTTTGTGTTAATAAGGTAATAGTTAAGTTTAGTATGCATAAATTGTGGGTCACATTCATTTGAAAATCGGTATTTGTATTAGTATCGTTATTTGTACACTTAGGAAAGTAAAAGTGAAAAGTCGAATATAGTTCATTCATTCTCTAACATTACAGTTTTGTTTTCTCCGTATTCACTTGAAATTCTTCGAATTAAATACGTTCCAAGGCAATACTGTTCGTAGATTTTGCAATTTTTTTTAAAATATGGTATTAGGCCTACAGATATAATTTAAATTGAAACGTCACTTTTTCAAGTGCGTCACGTTTTCAAGTTAACTTCAATTGTTCACGTAAATATGTCAACATCAGTGTCACCAACGTCGTGAAAGAAAATAATGGCGTATTGAGCGAAAAAAATGCCTTTGGATACTGGAGTTTAATCAACGCCACCTACATAGATCTATTTAGGTGTCAATGGTTTCATTCCCGGTATATTCACGAATATGGTCGCACCAACACCCAAAAACACGTTTTTGGAAATTTATTTTAATCTTCCGGTCGGACCCGAATACAAATTATCAGTTCCCCTTCAGGAGACCGAAACGCGTCTAATGGCACCTCGTATGTCTCGATTGTTGCACGGGAAGTGGTCTAACCGTGAGGCACGGAACCGTATTTTCTCCAAGCACGCACACGAGGAGTTTACGCAAATACTAAATAGGGATAAGAAGTTCTAAAAGTAGAAACACGCAGAATTTTTTCAGACCCTTCATTTAACATTCTTAAAGCATCATAGTTGAGAAGACTGATCTAAATAGAAAACAAATTATTTAAAAAGTAGACTTTTAGTCTGTTAGAGAGTTTCAAATGCTTCGAAACTCATCTAAGTTCCTCATATTTTAAGCACAGTTTAGTATAACAGTTGCGAAGCTCTAATGGGAGGAGAATTCATCCGCTTGACACAAGCGCTCCTGGTGGCCAACAAGAGGCGTCTGTCTTTAAAGCTATACTAGATAACAGGGGACTGCCTAGTAATTCATAATTTTTAATGCTTAACATTTTAGAACACTTTTAAAACATCACGTAGACATGTGCATAACTTCTGAAAATATTTGATGTATACATAACAAAACACTTATTCCATGTTTATCATAAAATACAAATGCATTACTCTCAAAGAGGAAGGATAAAATCCACACTTACTGTGCAGAAAATAAACGAGTGACCATCTCAACATTTTCTTTATTAATCAAAGAACACTGCACGAAAAACCTTATTGAGATGGGGGTCCTACACCTAGATATTACAATATATTTTAAAATAATTATAATTTTAATATGATGATGATAAAAGCCATTGAATATCTAAAAGGGCTGGGCCTTCTGTCAGAACAAGGGGTGGTTTTGCTTATCTCTTTAGGTGAACCAGTTCTTAAGAGATTTTTTAATATGATAATAAATTAAAAATGAAGTAATCATAATATAAATAAAATAGCGTAAATCAAAATTTACATGGTATTTATTAGCTGACATAGAATTTTTCTTAACATCCAAAATTATTGCACCGCCTAAAGTACAAAAAATATACACTAATCAGTATATAACATAAACAAGAAAACCTTTGAATCAGTTTATTGCAAATTCGCTTTGAAATAACATTCATAAACAATTTTGTTAACGCTTTGCTTTCTGTATCTTTAGAAAAATCTAAAGAAGGAAACATTTGGCGAATTCTTTTGATTGTTGCTACAATTGGGGTGCTATGGTATTGGGGTGCTATGGCACTACTGGAATATCCGTATGTTGTTGGCATTTTTAATCGTTCATAAATGCATGCAGGACGCAGATATTATCAATAACAATTTAACAATGGCAAGTGAGCTAAGAGCGGAAAATAAATAATTTTCAATCGATTCAACTCACTGCATCATAATTGCATTACTATCACATACCATCAAGTAAACCACGAGTTAACAATATATATGCCGGCAATATATATGCCGCACCTCAACAAACTGGTGCTCCCTCTTGCTCGCCACTGGGAGCGCTGAGGTCGCACCGGACGAAAAAAATTATAGGGAGCTTCGCAACTGTTATATTAAACTGTGTTTTAAGTATCTCTTTAGTGCTGAATGTGGGCAAAGGATGAAAGTAATAGACGAATCGAACAGTTAAATAAGGTTACACCGGGAAAAATAAGAAAAAAACGCTTTGTTGATGGGAACATTTATCTATTTTTTTTTTTACATTTATACCTTTGCACATATTTGCCTGGTTTTTGGGAAGTGAGAAAAGTCATACTAGACTGATAAGGTAGTACATTATTATGTTTACATTTCTTGAGCTTTGCTGAAAATGACTAACTCAACGTTGCAAGCCACAAGACCCTCACTTACACTTTCTGTCAGTAGATCCGTAGGTGCTTCATACTATTCCATGAGATCATACGCTCCAGTCCACGAGCAGGGACTACTGTTCCTGAACTAATTTATAGCTTCTTATCTGCGTCAGCTTTTTATTAGCTTTTTATAACTACTCCACCCGTCTGTTTCTTATCTGCAGAGCCGGAAACAAGGAAGCAACATCTACAATGCATTCGAGCGTAACAAAACAGTATCGTTATGTGCCATAAAAATTAAGTTCTTCACCTTCTTTGAAGCAATAAATCGTCGGAAATCTATCCGTAAACCATAATAGAGATCTCCAATAACTGCAGAGAAGTATAGTCTTCTCTTACTACTGTTTGCAAAATAATGGCCATCATAAACGACCAGAAAACAATCAATACAGATAACGATAATTCTTATGTTTACAAACCCTTTTCAGAACACATGAAGTCAGTAAAATATATATTTAAAAACTATTATATTATTTCATGAGATTATTTCATAAATATCAATTTTATGAAATTATAACATTTTTTTAATTGGGAAGTTGAGGCCTGAATCATGGTAGGTTTTTTGAATAGTAAGATGTTGGAACTCTCCTCTAGAAAGTTGACAAATAGATTGATATGTAACGAATGGCAAAATCGAAAGCAAATAAAATCATTAATTAAAGGTTCTAAAAAATAATTTACTTTGCCACTATTAACGAAACATAATTTTAGAATTTTTTAACATCGCATATCACCTGTTTTTTGAACTAGGCTACGTAACACCCCTCTCAGTATTTTGATATCTGTTAAAGTTATGCATCCGTTAGATGTATTATCTTACACCTTGCTTACCTCAAGAATACAGAATGTCTAGAAAGAATATTCACCAAAATGTATTTTCTATCTCTTTCTGAAACGTTTCTATCATTTTCAAAATTTATTTTTTTATAAATAATCGTACAAAAGGTTTTCAATAATTGATTTAATTTCTGAAAATACCATTTGAGTAGGAGAATAAGCAAGTTTGTTTGATCTAACCAGAACATAAAATAATATTTACTCACTATTAAAGAAAGAATGGTGAGAGAATTATGCCCTTGAATTTTCAATATTTACTAGCATCCTAAGCTAATGCAGCGTGCATACCAGTAAGCACGCAGGGACTTTCAATTTCACGTCTTCATCTTCTTAGAGAAAGGATGTTATCCTGAGCTTCCTTTACAAGTGCGTTTCCGCTTACTTAAGGTGTGTTTTAAAAAACGCAGAGTTCCAGACGCAACAGTCCCAAACGAATCGAGGAAGAAGAAAAATTCAGCCAGCTGCCTCCCAGCGCGGCGGTGTCCTCGATTTCCATTCAACAGGCATTTCTGCTGCGTGTGCAGTTGTATAGAGTTGTAGTTGGATGGAAATTGTATGGAAATTGGATGGCGTGACGCAGGCAAAGCCATCGCGGCGTCGCGCACGCCAGCCCGGCGTCGCGCGCGCCTTGCGGCGGAGGGCGTGGGCGCGACCCCGCCCCTCGCCCCGCCCCGCCCCGCGGCGCCCCACCCCCTCTCGAAGGCCCCGTCGCGGTCCGCCCACTCGCGCACGCCCCCTCATTCCCGCCCCGCCCACTCACTCCCGCCCCGCCGCGCCCCACCCCTCTCGCCCGCCCCGCCCCGCCCGCCGCATCTGGCGCGCACCGCCGCGCCCCGCTCCGTCGCACCCCACCCCTCACGCCCGTCCCCTCACGCCCGCTCCATCGCACCCCATCCCCTCACGCCCTCCCCGCCGTGTCCCGCCCCCTTATGCCCACTCCCTCACGCTTGCCCCCTCTCGCCCACTCCCTCACGCCCGCCCCCTCGTGTCCGCCCCATCACACCCGCCCCCTCACGCCCACGCCCCTCACGCCCCCTCATCACGCCCGCCCCGTCGCTGCCCACCCCCTCACGCCCTCCCCGCCCCCTCACGCCCGCCTCGCCGCGCCCTGCCCCGTACACGTGCTTATGTGCCTCCACGCGGACACCCTCAACGGTCCTCAAGTTATCTACCAAGCCCGGCAGGTAATGTGGTAGTTATACCCACATGAGGTGGTAGTTATACCCACATGAAAAAGTCCGAATGAGTAAAATGCCTACTCGGGAGAAATATTCCGTAAACGTCACAATTTAGTAATGAACTTAGTTTCTCAGTATTGCGTCGACTCAAAACGTATATGCGATCAACTATGTTGCAAGATCGGCTCAACAGTATTGCGATTTTACACGTTCACAGCGAAATGACTGACAAATCGATTTATAAAAATTGCTAAACGAGTTCATATCAAAAAATTCAAAGCGCAGCGCTGTTTTGCATTACAAAATGAACTACTGAAGTTACATGAAATAAATGTGATAAAAACGTAATAAACATGACAATTTGAAAAAAAAAATGTTTTGTATTTTTTTCTTTTATATACATTTTCAATGGGAGTTGAAGGGAGGAGAAACCCCCACTCGGGTGAACTACCCACTCGGGATTAATATCTAACGCCGGCCATGCCACCATACCAGTGGCGTATCTACGGTATGGCAGGCATGGCACGTGCCATGAGCGCCACTCACTAGGGGCGCAATTTACAGTATACCCGTTAAAACAAATAACAACCTTAATTTCAAGCATCCCCACAGGGGCGCAAATTCTATACTTGTCTTGGGCACCTGAATACCTAGATACGCCGCTGCCACCTACTGTTCGGATTCCATTCCGTAGGGCGCCGTCCCCTCGCGCCTACCTCAACACCCTCAACCGGCCTCAATGTTGTCACTGCAGTGCCTCTGACCGGGAGATCCTGGGGTTCGAGTCCTGACGATGGCACGGTTTTTGAGTCTAGCCAGTTAGTTAGGTCGAGTTCCGTTGCTGTCTGGAGGACAACTCTAGCGGCCGGCTGCTCTGTGACGGTAGTTTTCCGTGATTTCTCCGATCAATACCAAGCGAATGCCGGAACAATACCTTGACAACGGGTTACAGATCGCGCGCGATCTTTCCTTCCCATTCCTTGTCCTCTCTTACCCGTTACACACTTACATTTACATGGACAACACTACCACATATAGCGGGAGACAGTTCGAGAGCTTAGAGCTCGTCCCGACTGAGGCATTGCCTCGCTGGTGGTAGATTACTGGTTTGGGAAAACCCCACTAGCCGACGGTACGTCGGCGCCGGATCTCACCATCCAGAGGGGCAAGATCACCGCCACCTAGCGAGTAAAAACATGCACTACACTTGCGGGACCTTAGCAGTTGACGCGCCCGGAATCACTAATAGTCAATCAAGTCCACCTACTTTTCGCTCCTCCGTCCCTTGTATTTCGTTTCCGTGCCGCCCCCTCTGGCCCTCCTCTGTCACCACTCTCAGACACTCTCTCTCTTCAGTCCTTTTCTTTCCATCCCCGCTTTCCTATGGCTCAACTAATTTTTCCCGTATCATCTTTTAGCACGTCTTCAGCCTCTCCAACTCTACCCTGTTCTATACCGCATATTCATTTTATGGTGGTTCAACGTTCTCTAATTTTCCCCTCTGGCAGGCACTATGCTCTTCTTCTTCTTGTCATTATTATCTGACCTTATCCGTTCTCGATTTTCCATATTCGCAGTTTCAATTCTTATTCAAATTAATCGATAGTAGGCATTCAATCCTTGAATGTCATGGGACCGATCTGCTCCTTGAACTTGTTAATCCTTCTTCCTGACCCTACACCGCTTTTTCTTATGATCAATGTTTTCTATTTTCATTACGTCAGACACCTAAAGTTCTCCAGAAGGCATAATCTTAAGCCACTCGAGCAATTGCGATCTATACCTATATCCATCGCATTCCATTGATCTCTCTCCACGTTGACACAGTTCTATCTACTCACCCATCCTCGCTCGCCCAATCCTGTTTTTCCCACTTACTTCTTTTCACTTTTATCCTTAATTCCAAAATACTCAATTCTTGACTCATTCTCTCCAAAGTTGCCTGACTTCTTGTTCGTATTTCAGTTTCATTAATTTTCAATTGAGGCGTTCGGATATTCCATCCATTCGCTAAAACGTTTCTAAAAATTTTCTATTATCTATTCCGTTCCTACGAACGATGTCTGTTCATTCTTCTATTATTTCTAATATTCCATCTCTCTTTCGCTCTCTCTCTTTCTCTTTCTCTCTCGCGCACACACACCACTCACAGACACACTCCTCACTTTCAGACCCTGTTTCCTTGGGGTCGTCTTCTACTCACCCCGTCAACCTCCCTATTTCTATCACTTCATTTTTCCATCTGATGCCTACACTATCCCAATCCCTTCCTACCTGTCCCTCACTCTCGCTGCCGCCAATCCGTTCGCTCCCTCCCCACCTGTTACCCGCTGCTAGGGTTGGACAAAAAATCAATGTTTTTATAAACATCAATATTTTCGACCAGAAACATCAATATATTAACATCGATGTTTTGCATTTGATGTTTCCTTCACATCGCTATATTTTCCCAGAAACATCGACGTTTTCAAAAAAAATTTTATGATGAAAAATATTTACCAGTAATTATTCTTTTGTGAATTGCTCAAACCCAACAGCCGCTGACATGGATCACTGTGCCCACACGACACGAAACAGTTTACTATTCGGAAAGTTATTCCAGTGTTGCCAGGTTAGGGGATTTAATCGGATGTTATTCTCTTTTATATGTAAATTTGGGGGGGGAAAGAGATTTCTTTATGGTAGTTTTTTGAGGGTTTGTACAGGATCTGTTCCTTTATTATAGTTTTTAACAAAATCACTATTATTTTTCAGTATTCGATAAAGATTATTTTTAACATATTATTTACACGTGACCAAACAATTGTGGCATAGTGACGTTTGCATACATAAAAGACAGGATGTGCCTTTGTCTATGGAAGCCACAAATAGACAGACCATTAGGTTGAGCAGGAAGGGGAGTGTCTAAGATGGGTTTAGGCTGAGCCAGGAAGTAGAAAGGGCGCGGAGGCGCCGCCAGGGGGCGGTAAGACACGTCACAGTGGTCGGTTGTATACGTCACAGACGTCGCCTACCAAACTCTGCGACCAAGAGGGGCACCCACGTCACTTTAAATACGGAGTGGGAGTAGATCATGCGATCGGTCGGTCATGTGACCGAATCTATTTAAGGTGAGGTAAGGGCATATTAGCCAGGATACATTTGCGGCACGGCGCCGAATTGGTATCTTCATTAAGTGCTCACGCACTGCGCTCCAGGGCGAGCGGCCGGACTTGTCCGGGTGGACGTCAGTCTCATCTTTAGCGACGCGGTCAAGCGTTCGCTGTACCTTTCGGTCAAGCAGGGCAGTGGGGGACTCGCAAGGCAGTCGCGGGTGGCGGCTAAGATAAGCTGTTCTTAGGAGGGTTCCGTAAAGCACGAATAAAGCAAATGAACTTGTGCAAACATTGTATATATTTCTTTAGTTATTAATAAACTTGTTTTTTTACGAATCCTTCGTGTCTGTGTCTGAGTAATTAAACGACGCCACACAATAAAATATAACTCATTTAAAGAACAGGAAAATGGAAACAGGATGGGAAAACACCATCTGTTTTAACGTATTTAAAACATCGATATTTCTTTGTCCATGCTTTCATCAACATCGAAAACCTTTAGGTGATATATCGAAATATCGATGTATCGTGTGTGGATAATATCCGCCGTCTCAGTTGGCAGCGCCGCGCTCTGCGGAGTGGCCGCGGCCGCAACCGCAACAGCGCACGTGCCTGCCCTGTCCCCGCCGACAGCTTCTCAACTCCGCTCAGCGGAAAGGATCGGCACGGACGTGACTGTTGCTAAGAGCAGGACGGCCTTTCCTACACGTTCCTCCATGCTTTTTGCGTAAGAATGTCGATGAAGTCGTCGATACGTGCAATTGCTATCAAACTATGCCAACACGTGTTCC